>JABCMI010000052.1:1800000-2171763 GCA_026261945.1 Hirschfeldia incana | reverse complement strand
TTTTTCTGAAATTCGAAAGAAAAGATAACTATAATATGATTATATTGACACTTTTCCCTTTCCAAAATTTTCAAACAGAAATGTAAAAGAGTATTTAATATTTTTTATTTTTATCTGTTAAAAAAAAATAAAAAGGAGACTTATAAGCTAGAATTTTTTTAAAAAATATCCTGGCAACAATAAAAAATTTAAAACTTATTTAATAAAACATTAAGTTAGTACATAAAAATGTGTATAATGTAATCAGTGACTAAATTGGTATATTTGACTGTCATTTTTTTTTTTACTTTTCATCAAAAAAAAGTATTAGATGAGATTAAAATTCTTTTTACTTATTTTCATATTAAACTAAAACATAAAAAAAAACCGTTGCAACGCACGGATCCATATCGAGAACGGTCTCGTCAGGTGTTCGTCTTGTTCGTTTCCGCATTTCACGGCCTAACTCTTAGATTTTAATTTTATTTTTACTTTACTTTTTTGTTTAATTCTACATGATAATTGGAATAATTAAGAATAATTGTTTTATGTAATTCAGGTAGTTCCAATTTGTAAAATTCGAAACGGAAAGTGGTTGCTTTCCTTCAGAAAAGGGAATCATTAGATCAGTGTGATGTGAACGTGATTAGCAGCTCAGTAGCTAGCATTATTTTCTTCTTAAAATATGATGATTGTGATGTGAACGTGATTAGCAGCTCAGTAACTGTTGTTATGTTCGCAATTAAAAACTGGAAATACTTGATAGACGTCCGCCTTCATACAAATAAACATAATTAAAACTGTTAATATAAAGTAATGAACTATATGAATTTTGATATTGATAACATAAGGTTACAGGAGATAGTATCTGAGTGTTAACCCTTATCCTAAATAAAAAAGTTCAGCGATATTGTGGATGAACTAATATATGGATATCTAATGAAAGTAACGTTAGATCGGTGACTCGGTGTAATGTAGCATCTGGTATGGGCTAAGCGTTCTTTAGTCCTTCTGCAAAACTGCAACTCACTTGTATGTACGGTGTCTTCATTAAAAAATTGAAAAGGTTTATTAGAAACATTAATAACACATGTTCTCTTTTATTTTCCATAACTTTTAGCACAATTTTTCTATTAATTGTATGCCATTGATTAAGTTTTATTACAAATATTGGTTAGATATGTAGTTAAATACTTAAATCCTATGGTTTCTACCATAAGTAATTAAAACAAGAAAATGTAACTAATTATATGTACAAAACCTAAAAGTGGAAGGTATTTTATAATCCATTTTTAAGTTTAATGAATTAATTTATGGAGTTTTGAAACTGTATAGCTACTCGAAGACGGGTGGGTGGGCATTAAGCAACCACAGACCTCTAGATTAATTGACCACCCAGACAATCGTGTAGCAGTGCAAGGCGCATGTAGACATACTATATAATATATTGAACCATTTATTGACAATTTGTAGAACATGTCCGCATTCGTTAGTAAAAAATCCGGAAGAAGTGACTTATGAAGTCTCTATAACTTGATCAATTTATGTTCTAATGATGTTTTTCTTTTTATTACTATGACATATCTCTTGGAGCTGAATTTAAAACTGTTGAAAACAAAGAGGAACAACCATTCAAGGAGGATGTGATTGATATAGAGATAGCTCAAACAATTGACGAGGCTATTGATTGTTCCACGTTGCCATTTAAGAAGTACATGTGATTCAACTTTTGAATTTGATATTGTGAAGATGATCACATGCCTTGTGTTAAAGATGAAACTTCTAATTTGCATGCCTACATTGGTGAATCACTGAATCTCATGACTTGCTATGTAAGGCTGAAAAACTAGATTGTCTAAAAGTAAACAATTTTATATGAATTACAATGAGGTATACTCTGATTTGATTTTTTTTATGTGCTTTGTTATGATCTTTCATCTGAATTTTGAGTAAAAAAAATGAGTTTGAACTGTCAGTGCTATAAAAATCTACCTGTCCTTTTGAAATCGATGTCATCTAGTAAATGATTTTAAAAATACGTTATTTTGAATGAGATAGGCAATCATAAGATTGGCATATATCCTTTTCCAAAAAATAAGACAACTATATGTATCTAATGTATATCATAAAATAAGGATGGTGTAAAAATTTATAGAGGCTTGAACATGTACAGCTGACGGTGTAATTGTGTAAAGGAACCATGAGTCATGATATTATAGAGAAATTTGCGCATACGAACCTCACAAGAATTATGAGAAGTTAAATGAGAAAATCTGCCATTTTATCATAGAGATATTGACAATTTTGTTGTTGTTTATATTTCTTCAAAAATAATTCTTCTCTAATTAAAATTTAAACAGTTTTTTTCTTCTCAAATTTTATTTATAATTTTATTAAAATACACATATAATTGAATTTTGTATTCTATGATATGTAATAATTATACATAAAAGATAAATAATTATATAGTTGACAAACATATATAAATAATCTAATAAAATAGTTAATTTATATTTGTAAACTTTAACCAACATATAATATCATAAATGTAATATTATTTTCAGTTTACACTAAAAATATATTTTTTTTAAATATAAATATATAAAATAAATTTTCTTTAAATTAATAACTCTATAAATTGATAAATTTTTGAAGTTCCAACATTATTAACTTACAGAGTTTCTACTGTATCTTATACTAGATATGAGTCAGTTGCGTTGCAACGGTTCTTTTGATGTTTTAATTAATAAACACATAAAATAATATACCATTTTATTATAGTTGTATGGTTATTTTTTTGCATATGTTCTGTGAGATTTATTTTATAATTAAAAGACAGTTGTTATACATAAAGTTAAGTTAATACATGTATTTTATAAGCATAGTTTATAGATGAATTGCTATCAAATTTGTATTTAAATTAGAAAAAAACTATACACTTTCTTATAATAAATAAAAATGAAAGTCAAATAGCAACATACACTTTCTTATATAATAATTGAATGTTTTATTAAATAATTTTTTAAAATTTTATTATGTTAAGATTTGCTTTAAAGGGAACACATTCTATTTTATAAAGTTTTTTTATTTACAATTTTAAAATAAAAAATACTATTAAATACTCTTTTACTTTTATGTATAGGATGTAGAAAAGATAAATTACTGTTATACAAATTGATTAGATATTAAAAAGAATATCGAACTTAAGATGTGTCATAAAATCCAATATGGTTTATATTAACTAAAATTTAATAAAGAAACACCAATTTATTAAAATTAAATACAAATAGTGAACAAATAAATTTATTAAATAATTTAACTAATATATTATTTAAAATTTTTTTTCAGAGATATAAGTAACATATCGTAAACATATGAAGTATATTATTGATAGCTAAATATATTAAAAATATTATTTAATTAGTAACAATGATATTTAAAATATTATAAATTATTGTACTTAAAATACAAAATTTATAAATAATATGTAATTTTTACATTTGTAATAATTAATTTTAGGTATAAACATAATTTTTATATTAGTTATCTATTCCTCTTAAAACTGACTATGTTTTTCCTTTTTAATTATTAAATAAAATACACACACCATTTATCCAATTATAATTACACATAAAATAATATACAAAATGATATTGATTAAACTTTTAAATTCTTTGTATTTTGCTTTATTCGTATTTCTTTACATTGAGTTTGATTTGAATTTTTGAGAATAACTATTTTCTCTAATTTTATATATAAAGTTGCTAATAATCCACTTCACTTATGCGCCATGATTGTTAAAATAGGAGTACTAACCAAAACTTATGTGAGTAAAATATTTCTTATTCTTTGAATAATTTTCACATAATATATAAAAAATCATATAATGAATTTAAAACATTAATCAAAATGCTTTATAAAAGTATTTAATACTATTTCTTCCTATTATTTATAAACAAATAAAATTATATTTTCCTAATATAAAAAAATTCTATCTTTATATTTTTCAATGAATTATAATATTGGATGTTATTTTCACCTTTAAATGTAAATAAAATAACATCCAAAACATAAAGTTATTTATGATAAATTACTATTTTCAGATCTTGTTTGTTTATGATATTTTTAAAAGGGAAATTTCTACAAAAAGTTTTTGAATAATTATTCATAAAATATCTGAACAATTACTATTAAAATTAAGTTATGACAATAGAATTAATAATACTATTATAAAATATCGCATAAACATCATTAATAGTCGACATTTTATATAATTGACATATATTAAAATAATATCGATAGTTATAAATTTAATATTATGATATACAATTTCATGTTCGTTGCAAATTGTTATCTATTTCTACTATGTTTATGCGTCAATTATTACATACAAGATATGGATTTTTGATTACATTTATTTTTAATTAATATTATGTAACAAAACACATTATAATAATAAGTGTGAATAACTATTTAAATTTTAAGTTATAATAGTAACATTATATTTCATATCAATAATAACTTTAAATTAAACTACTTATAATTTAATAGTATGTCAATTAATATGATCGGGTTTTATTTGATGTTATAATTAAAAATAATAATAATTTATGTCATCATTAAGAATATACTGTATATAATTACTATTATCATTAAGAATAATAGTAATTTACTATTATTAAATTACTTAATCTATTATAAATTAATATTTATTAATTAATATTTCCATTAATGTGAAAATATCTTATCATGACTAATAGATTATTATTATAATCTATTTTTAATATTAGTATTTTCAGGTATTTAATACTAATATTAGTTTATAACTAACATTAATTTGAATCATATTTATGTACATTGCTCTGAATCCAGACCCAAACCACAACTATATTTTTGAGTTGATTTTTGATTTATTTTTGGATCGGGTAAAGTACCTAGACCTTAAAAATAGTTATATAAGAGTATACATAATAATGTACATCAAAATAGTAATTCAAAAACTTTGTTTACAATTTAAAGAAAAACATGCGCTTTCAAAGAGCGAATCAAAATCTAGTGCGAACCAAGATTGTATACTTTAAGATACTCTAAGTATACAATCATTAAAATTAGTATGAAATAATATTTCATAATAGTAAGTTATAAAATAAACAATGTTGGCAGAATCTTAAAGTATACAAAATTTCTACAAAAAGTTATTTAATAATATAGAATCACATATATTATCTCTACAAAAAGTTTTATTAAAAATTTCTACAAAAAGTTTTTAAAATATATCTACTCTCATAATACTAATTTTCCTTTATTAAAATCCTAATTAAAAAAGTGAAAACAAAATAATTTAAAACATATTTTTACTCATTAAAATATTTCTACTCTCATAATGCTAATTTTCCTTTATTGAAATCATAATTAAAAAGGTTAAAACAAAATAATATAGAATCTTATCTTATTATAAAAAATCTTGTATAAGCTTATGTTATTATAATATTAAATTAATATTATAAATTTACGTGATGTATCCTAATTGGTTTATACATAATATTATATCTTAAAATTTAAATATATATACTCTAAGTATACAATCTTTAAGTTTTGTTTTATAATATTTTATAATTTAAACTTTATTTATTTTGGATAATTTATTACATTGATATTAAAGCAATACTAATTATAAAGTAAATAATTGATGTAAAAATAATTTTATCATTTTTAAGAATAGTTTATATTATAACATGGACTAAAAATAATCGACTTTTAATAGTAAATGTTAATAGGAATTGTAATATTACTTTAGAATTTGAAATTAAAAGATGATTTTCCTATTATATGAATTGTTATTACTTTATGTATTATACTATAAAATAATAATAGTATTATTAATAATTTCAATTTCATATAATAATAGTATAATATTACTAATAATAATATTATGTTATTTGATAACCATGTTAAGATTAACTTATTAATTATAAAATAAGTAATTATAAAGTATAATAATTAGTTACTTTTTTAAATAAAGAATTGAATTAAATGTTATAACATTATTTACTTATAGTGGTTGATAGCATGTAATATAGAAATTGATTGTAATTTAATTTTGATAATGTTATTATTACTAATATCAAATGTTATTTTATAATTATATGAATAAAATTATAAAATAACATTTGATATTATTAAATAATGTTATAATAACTTATAACATTATTTACTTTGTTTTCAATGGAGGTGTAATAATAAAGTACAGATATTCACATAATAGTAATTATCCCTTTAAAATTATTCTAGTTTTAATACTATTTTCAAGAGATAGTCATTAATTTTGGAATAATTAATAACATTTTTATAATAAAGTTGTACAATTCTTAATATTTTATAAAAATATAACTTTTATTTTTTATAATAAAAGTATCTTTCCATTATTTGTGTTAATCTATCGTACTTTTGAATTAATAGAATTTTTCCTTTTTTAGAATCCTAAATAAAAAAAATTATTTACAATTAAGATTGTAATTTTCCTTCTAATTGTCTTACATGTTTTTATTATATAAAGCTTGGTTTTCAAAGTTACTAATTAACATGATCGCGACAAATGACAATTAAAACTTTAAGATTGTGACATGTGTTAATCTATCCTATAATAAAAAATTTTATTATAAATATTATTAATATAATTTTTCAGAATTTTTACTTTTTTAGAATCCTAAATAAAAAAATTATTTACAATTAAGATTGTAATTTATTTTGGAATACAGTTAAACCTACAATAACTAATATTTTAACAGAAATACACAGTGGAATAATTGTATTCCTACAAAACATTAAGATTTTTTGTTAAACCTTAATCCAAAACAAAGAAAATTGTAAAACATATATGACAAAAAAATTCGTTTCTAAAACAGAATTTAAATTTTTAAACAAAATAACAAACTGAAGATAAAATGTTTATACCTAAAATTAAACAATAATAAAAGGAATAAAAAAATTATCAATCAAAAAAATTTACTAATTCATGAACTTATTATTAAAAATAATATGTAATTAATTATTATTTACATGGATAATAATATTCGTTAATTACCAAAACGATAAATTTTACGACCGTATTTATAACTATTGTAAAAAATAATAAAATTACTATTAAATATTTTAGGTTACAATTATAATATAACCTTTATGTTTCAATTATAATACTATTTTATTTAACTATACACAGATATTTTAGGTTACAATTATAATAGTTACATGGTAATATTTTTTAAGTTTATCTTTTAATAAAAAACATAAGGGATCTAATATTATGTTTGGTGGATATTTTATAATATCATGGCATATTATAAATTACAATTATTTTCATGACTATTTTATTTACTAATATAGTCATTATGTGTAATTATCATTTATTCCATGTAATTATTCCATTAAATATGGGTTTTATTTGATATTTTAGTTTCACGAATACAAATGTAAAAATTACTATGGAATAATAATTACATGGATTATTTAAATAACTTACAAAAAAAATAAATTACATGTTATAATTATATTATAATATAATTAACAATCATAATAATTACATGGATTATTTATATAATTTGATAATTAGTAATTAAAATACAAAATTTATAATAGAATTTTGTTTTATGAAAAAAAAATAGAGAAATATATAGAGCTAGAAACTGGAGTAATAATATCTTAAGTTTGATATTACAAAATAATGGAAAGTATTTTTATTTACTATAGACTATTTTAAAGATATGAAGATATTATTATAAAATGTAAAAGATATGATATTTGCTAATTTATTAACAAATCTTAGGAATTAATAATATAATTCTATTTTATGAATCTAAAATTATTTGTGTTAATCTATCGTACTTTTGAATTAATAGAATTTTTCCTTTTTTAGAATCCTAAATAAAAAAAATTATTTACAATTAAGATTGTAATTTTCCTTCTAATAGTCTTACATGTTTTTATTATATAAAGCTTGGTTTTCAAAGTTACTAATTAACATGATCGCGACAAATGACAATTAAAACTTTAAGATTGTGACATGTGTTAATCTATCCTATAATAAAAAAATTTATTATAAATATTATTAATATAATTTTTCAGAATTTTTACTTTTTTAGAATCCTAAATAAAAAAATTATTTACAATTAAGATTGTAATTTTCCTTCTAATATTTTTACATGTTTTCAAATATATAATGATTAAAAATAATGTACTTATATAGTAAAAACGAAATTTTAATAATCTATTTGCAAAAATTATTTAATATATTTTTCAGAATTTTTCCTTTTCGAGAATCCTAAACCAAAAAAAAATTATTTACAATTAAGTTTATATAGAGTTTGGTTTTTCAAATTTGTTAATTAACATGATTGTGAGTCTGTGACACATGACAATTATATATTTAAAATTGTGATATGTGTTAAACTATCTCATAATTATATATATATATATATATATATATACTACAATAATAATAAATAATTTTGATTCTCTTCTTATTATATAAAGTTTAGTTTTTCAAAGTTATTATCTAACATGATCGTGGCATGTGTCAATAAATTTGATTGCAATATGTGTTGATCTATTTTATAATCAAAAATATATATACTAAGATAATAACAAAAACAAATTTTGTTAAAAAGTGATTTTAAGTATTATCTAATAGTAGTTTTCTTTTTGAAACCCCAAACAAAAAATAATTGAAAAGGATTATTTGATAGTAACTTTCTTTTTAATATTATGAAATATGTTAAAATTTATACTGATATAAAAATATATATAAAGAGATAACAAAAAAAGAATTTTGAAATTGATTTAATTGTAAAAAAAGAATGATTTACTAATATTCTTTAAGAAATTTTCCTTTTAAATCCTGAATAAGTATTTTTTTAAAGACTATATTAAACATGGTTTTTTAACAGATATGTGATAAAATATCTCATAATTAAAATAAATATATTAAGATAATAATTTTTTAAATTAAAAAGTAAATATATAGTAATTTTCCATTTTTAAATTTTTAAAAATATAATTGCAAAATATTATTTGATAGTAATGTTTTAATATTGTAACACGTGTTAAAATATCTCATGACTAAAATATATATAGTAAGAAGATAAAAAAGAATTAATGTATATGTGATTAAACCGTCTCATATATTCTCAAGAGATAAAAAAATATATCTGAGTTTTTCTGCATTTTCTTTCACATCTTCGCATGTTATCTTTTTTGGGTTTCATATGTTGAGGAAATAATTAGATATTATGATCTTCACATTAAAATGATGTCAATTTTTTTAAATAATATAATTGTCATGATGTCGTATATTAGTTATTGTTACAGTTATACTTAGGTGTTTGTACATATAGATGTAGCGGTGGACATGAATCGAATATCCAAGTTTTTGGAGATATTTTGATCAGATCCATTTTGTTATCATACTCAAGTATTCGTTCCGATTTGATCTGTAGCCACCCAAACATTTGGTGTTTCGGATATCCAAAATTTTTAGATTTGTGACTGAATATCTGATTATCCGTAAAAATATATTAAAAATAAATAAAAAATCCAAAATAAGATAAAACAATAATAATATTTTATTAAAATATAAAAATCTATTACTTTTAAAAATTCTAATAAATACAAATAGTATAAAACTTATATAAATTATAATATTTATATAACTTATTTGTATATTTATATATATATGCGTATAACGTATCGGATCGGATATTCATTCTTAAAAGTATTAGTATTTGTGATTTGCTTCGTTTCTTATAGATATTTTATATAAGTATTTAATTTGCTTCGTAAAGTTAAGGATATTCAGAAATTCAGTTCAAATCGAAATAGATAATGAATCGATTCAAAATTTACGGTTATTTTTCCAGCTTTATATAGATGTTATGTTGTTGTGACTAAGTTAATGTGACTATTATACTTATGCAAACCATATTGGGTTTATTAGTATTGATTAAAATAGTGGAAATATTTTGCGTATATAAATTGATCCAAAACAATATTCTATATCAAATATTTGATATGACCTAGATTTTGACCCGCGGTTTCAAATCGCGAGATAATTTTTCGAAACATTTCAAATTTATTTGATATTAATTTGTATTTATTGTATATACATTTGTTATAAATGAAACGTTATAATGAGTATTTTAAAGTCTGTCTTGACCCGCTGCTAAATCGGCAATTTATATGGTCTCATATGTAATTCTTTTTAGTATGTTTTCAATAAAATATTATTTAAAAATCCTATAAAACTCATAATTACAGCTAGAACTTAAGATTTTGGTTATCGGTTGAATTGATAGGTGACCCAATATGCAATTCGGTTTGACTCAAATTATAGTTAAAGTATTCTAATATATATTCATGAATGTTTATATGAAGTGGATATATAATGAAAGCGATGTTTCAATTTTAATACATTTTTTTGTCAAACTTAGTTTTCATCTTATTGTAAGTGTAATGAATCAATATTTGAGAGGATACATACTAAAAATGAAAAATACAATATTTAATGATCAAAAATTTATATAAGTTTATTACAGTTTAATGATTTATGTTTGTAAATATAATTTTCATTTACTTAGTAAGTTTACTCTTGTTATTCAGTTGTTATTAGATTTTTTTGATGTTTTGTTTATGATTTATTTTAAATTTTAAAGTTAATTTCATTAATTGCATTAAAAATGTAAATATTTATTAATTTTAATTTTTATTTATATTTTTATAATATATATATATATATATATATATATATATATATATATATATAATTATATTTTACAACCAATTAAACTATTGATCCATACTCTCTTGCATCAACTTATGTCATAGTGTTTTATGATATAATTGTGTTAATATATTTGTTGAATTAGTTAATATTTGATAAATATATTACATGTGTTTGAATAACCTATAAAACTATGTTCATAAGAATGTCAACAGTAACATGTTTCATCGTATACTAAATATTAATAGTATCGAACTATTGCTATTTTTATCATATATATATATGTATATAGAATTTTAATACTCTAACTATAAGAATTATATTTTTTATATATTTAGTGAGGGTTTTGAAGAAATTGTTTTTTTTTTTGCATTTGGATTAATATATAGCTGTATATATACAAATTAATAGACATATATTATTATTTATTACATCAATAGCTAAAATATAATTAATTTATTATTAAATTTCGTATTAATATTATTTAAATTCATTAGTTTAAAAATAATAAATTAGTTAGTTGGTTCCTTAATTTTAGGCATGATTTATATTTAATATTATTAAGTTAAATATAATTAGAAATAATAGGGAAGCTAAATATAGGGAAATAAAAAAATGACATGGAATAACCTATACTATTTGTAAGTAGATAAAATTTGGGAGAATTGCTAAAACTAACCTAAATATTTAAGTCAAATGCATTGGTGTACCCCAATTTCAGTCAAATGCAGAACCAACCTAAATGAGTGATAAAAATACTATTTAGTCCTTATGACTAAACAAAAAAAACGGAGTTGTATTTACGCTTCTATCCTTTCGGAAGTCTACATGTAGAAGATTGAAGTCTACATATTTTTAGACCTCCAGCGAAGTCTAAATTGTAGACTTGATGTATAGTCTACATCAAAATTTAATCTACTAATTTAATTTTAAAATTGTATAAAAATAATTATTGTGATAGATTTGAACTAATCATCAATATAATAGATAATATGAAGTAACTATATTAAAATTGTATATAACTGAACAATTTTAAGGAATATATACTAAATCGGTAACCATGTGTTAAACAATGTTCATAGTTTAGAAACAAAATGTTGTAACATGTTATGTCTCTTAGTGGTAGATTTTTAGGGTTAGACTTTAGATTTTGTTTTTTTTTTGTTTTATTGACTTAAATCTGCTTATTAATGTTTTGTCGTTTATATTTTGTGTAATTTTGATATTTGATACAGTAAAAGAAACTTTTTGATTATCAACTATTTAGGGTTTGAGATTTGTGGTTTAGGGTTTCGTAGATCTACAATAAAGTCTATAATGCTAGAGACGTCGTTTTCAGTCTACATTTTTAAATTATGTTAACAAAAATTTATTATCTTAAATTAAATTGAGTTTTAAGAATAAAATGTGAAATCACATACTATAACTATTAATTAAAAAACAAAAATAAAATTCAGTAAATTTTATGTTAAAATTATTAAAACAATAATGAATTAACAACAATAATAAAATTATCATTGTAGACATTCAAAAAGGTCTACTACATTACAATAAAACATACTCTTAATTTTTAATTTTAGTAGACTTCAAAAGAAGTCTACAATGTCGGCAATATTTTAACCTAGTTACATTTATGTCTCCATATATAAATGAATTTTATCCAATCTCTCTCTAAAATGGCTGCACAATTTTGTAAAACTCTCTCACTTCTCTCTAAAACTCTCTCCCTTCTCTCTAAACTCTCTCATTTCTCTTTTTTCTTTCTAAAATCCTCACATGTTTTCTCACAATGTTATGTTGTCATTTTAGGTATTATGATTCATGGTTTTTATTGTCTCCTTAAAAATGTAAGTTTTAGATCTATAGACTTTAAATGTGTATTTTTTATGTTATTTCTTTCTCACATATCTTTTTGCAGGTATTACCATTGATAGTTTTCATCTCCTCCACTAAAATGTAAGTTTAGATCTATAAATTTTAAATGTGTATTTATAAGTTTTTAATCAAATAAAATTATAGATCAAACTCTGTATATTTACTTTTTATACTATTTTATCTGATAAATTTTATTTTAGATTATTTTCAGATTTAAAACTGTTTTTCATATTTCAAAATGTATAAATTTTTTCAGATCTGAAAATTATCCGACAGTGTAGACTTCTAATGAAGTCTGCTTATAAAGTAAGTAGACTTCACTGGAAGTCTACCAAAATATGACTTTAGTCTTTTTTCTTATGTTTTTTTTAATATTTATCTTATTTTGCAGGTATTTTCTTCCATGGTTGTTATCTCCTCCTCCAAAAAATGTAAGAATTACATTTATAGATTTTATATATTTCTTTCTGTAATTATATTTAAATAAAGCTACATATTCAAAATCTATGACTTTAGTTTATTATTATTTTCATATAAATTATATTTTCTAAAGCTTTTAGATTTAAACTTATTTGATACTTTTTAATATATACATTTTCAGATTTTGATTTTTTTCTATACGGTAGACTTCAAATGAAGTCTACCTAACAGTTAGGACTGGTAAACTTCACTTGAAGTCTAATAGTCTTGATTCTTAAGTAGATTTTATTAAAAGCTTACTCAAATATTATTTTAATTTTATTTTATTTTGTAAGTATTTCTCTTCCAAAATTTTCAAATCACCTTCCTCAAAATGTAAGATTTACATTTATTCAATATATATATATATATATTGTATTTATATTGAACTAAATTTATAGATTCATATTTTATATTTTTTCTTTGATACAAGGTTGACAAAAAAAATATTTTGAAATATCTTCAGAAAAAAAATATTTTCAAAAGTTCTAAATGTACAATTTTGGATCTGAAAATTTTCCGTTAGTGTAGACTTCAACTAATGTCTACTGAACAATAAACCTTACGTAGACTTAATAAAAAGTCTACTAAAATATGATTTATTTTTTATCTTATTTTTTTTCTCATAACTTTATCTTACTTTGCAGGTATTTTTTCCAAGATTTTATTTGAGACATCAAGATTATGAAAAATCAAACACAATCAAATAAATTCCTTTGTAATATTTTCTCATAATAAAATTTTCATTTGTAAATAATTTTTGGATGCATTATCAATAAAAATTGTATTCACTTGTAGTTGTGTTTCAATTGTATGATAGTATTAATTTGTTGTTAGATTTCAGTTTTTTACAATAAGAACTAATCAACCAAACAAGTGAAACCACCATGAGGTAAAACAATACCTAACACACATGTGAGTAGAAGAAAATCTAAACAAAATTTTCAAGATATTTTAAGGGTGAAATTAATCACAAATTTTTGCAAAAAATTCAAGTGTATAATTATTTTGAAATTCATCCAAAACCATTAAAATTTACTAACACACACTGTAACATAACTATATAGTAAAAATATATGATGATTAATACACAAATGCACTTCTAATAGAATTTATGACGTAGATTTCAAATGTAGTCTACATTCTTAGATTTAGAAAGATGTCTACACTTGTTATCTAACATATATCCAAACCAAAAATTTGTAGTGTACTTAGCTTTAGCTTGATACACAAAGGCGTACAAACTGTGTATTAGATAACTTAATCAAATTCTGCACTTGTCGATCATTCGTGACATGCATAAGTTCACCATGTGTACAACCATCATATATACGGAACATTCTCCCAACTCCACAATGAGTCTTTCTCTACTCATTCTTCGTATACGGCCGGTAATTGAATCATTGCCTGCAAAAAAAAAATACAGTTTCACATAATTAAAAAATAAATATTTTAGGTTTCATAAAACTACAAACGTAGACCTACAAATATGTCTACATGTTAACACCTAACTACATTGTAAAATCAAAAGTATTATAATTTCATAACTACAACAGTTTTTCTTTTCAAAATCACTCAAACCCATTAGGATTAACTAACACACACTTTCAAACAAAAAAAAACTAGCAAAAACTTTATGAATAATACATAAATTCAGTTTTAATTTATTTTTCTATGTAGACTGTGAAATTGGTCTACGACACATTGGTGTAGACGTTTTTTTTAGTTTACAGTCGTAGACGGTCAAATAGGTCTACTCGGGTTGGTTTTTGCAATAGAAAATTTTACGGGTTACATTTTTTATTTGACCAGAATTCATCCAAATTTTGACTTAATATATTTAGACTTACTTTTCAGTCTACCACATTAAAAAGGTTAGTTTTTCCCATTGACCGAAACTTATCCAAGTTTTGACTTTAGAATGTAGATTTCATATGTAGTCTACATGTTTTTATTTTTTTGAAAAAGGTTAGTTTTGCAATTGACCATTGTTTGACTTTCTAAGTGTAGATTAAAATGCACGTCTACAGCTTCGTAGACTTCGCGTAAAGTCTAACTTCAAAACCCATGGGTTGGTTTTGCATTTGACCAAAATAAATATGTAGACTTCACAAACAGTCTCAATTTTTTTTGTCCAAGAAGAGAAGACTGCATTTCAAGTCTACACTTTTAAAAATATTTAATTTATTTAAAAACATTTTAGTCAAATACAAAACTAACCTATTCAACGAAGTCAATGTTTTGGTCAAATGCAAAACTGACCTAAAGTAGACTTCTTTGGCAGCCTACAGTTCGTAGACTTCCAGTGAAGTCTACTTTATAAAGTCAAAAGTTCGGTCAAATGTAAAACTAACATCTTTTTCGTAACCGTCTTGGTATGTCTACGTAATTTTTTGTTTTTGTTGTCAAAGGTAAGGACGTAGACTGCTGTGGAAGTCTGCGCTGCAAAAAAAAGTTCGAAAGGTCAATTGCAAAACTGACTTGTGCGTTGACAAATAGACTGACTCGTACGTCTACAAACTGGTGCAGACATATAAAGCAGTCTACCGTCGCGACACAGACTGAAGAAAATGGTGAAAACCATGTAAACAATTACCTTTTTCTGGTATGAACCTCGATTCCAACCCTTTCAACCGTCCAAACACCAAAAATGAGCAAAAAGAAGCATCTTTTACGATTTGCTGATGAAAAAAATCGAAAATATGAAGTTTGAGATTATGAAAATAAGAGTTATGGGAGTTTTTTAGATAGAAATGTAGAGAAAACAAGAGGAAATGAAGAATTGTTGTCTTAGAAAGAGAAACAAAAGGTTATAAATTTAGATCTTGAGCTTTTATGAGCTCAAAAATGGTGGTTCAATGGTGGTTGTAAAATTGATGATGATGGCATTGTTGTAAATAAGATGAAATATTTAGGGTGTTATGGGTTTTTTGTCATTTTCGAAAATAATAAATAATTAGATAATAATGGCAATTTTGTAAATAATTCAAAAACATAAGGATGGTTTGGAAATTTCAAAGGTGAATAGTGTTGACAAAAAAAATGAGGTTGGTTTTGCATTTGACTTCAAATTGTGGGTTGTTCTTGAAAAAAGCCCATAAAATTTGCTCATGTTTTAATAGTATTGAGGGTTCGTGTGAAGGTAGCATCAGAAGCAAGCAAAAACCACTTTGACTGTCCACAAAGGAACTGATGGTTTGCTAATATTAACCCTGGTGTCAAATCAATAATTGAACGGCACACCGTCTCACACAGTCACATGCATGTTATCTAATTAATTAATCCTGATTAGCGTAGTAGGAAATTCAACAACTTAAGAGTTTTCACTTTACTAAATTTATTTAAGGCTTTACATCGTAAAATTAAAATACATTGTTAACCGTTCACCTGATTATGCAATTTGCACTTGGACACCGACACCAAACTCCCAGAAGAATGTGGGTTCAAGAAGAATCTACACCTATATAAAAGCTCGTACACGTTTTTTATACACACAAAGAAATTCAATGTACAAGCTGATTAGTAACGGCCGAAAAGTGAAGGGAGTTGGTGCTAATTTCATTTTCGTTTATATCCACTCAAGTTTATACCCATTATTAAAACGAAATCGAGAGAGAGAGAGAAAATCAACAGAAGGACACGAATGCGGCCACGAGCACAGCAAGTAAAACATACATAAAAGGCGAGTTTAGAATGAACATGAGTTGAACATTAAATCCTTAATGATAATGGCAGAAGCCACATCTCAACCTCACGCAAACATGTCTCATCAGCGATAATGGCAGAAGCCATCGCCATCGCCATCCGTTCTGCAGTCATGTATACTGCTTCGTTGAACATTAAATCCTTAATGATCCTCACTGACTCTCTATCCTTGGTTAAGCTACTAAAGAGTAGAAGTTCGGTTCCAGCGTTGTTCGGGATTTTGTTTGATATCTATCACTTTAGCTCTCTGTTTGATTCTATCTCCTTTTCGTATGTACCTCGTCTGAGGAATGTGATGGCTGATTCTGTGGCAAAGTCAGCTCTCTCATTGCTTAGCTTCCCCGACAATGGGATGTAAACTCTTTATTATGAATGAATGTCCGTTTGCTCAAAAAAAAAGAATGAACATGAGTTTAATAATGAGAGGAAGTGAGATTTTTTGTTGGATCAATAATGATTGATGTAAAGCATGGAAATAATATATGTTTAACAACTCAAACTGTGCCACATTTCGGGATAATGATCGTGTACATCAGTACATACATTATGCTCTTTCTACATTAAAATAATACTTTTGTATGTTCATGCGTCAATTATTAAACCTAATATTATATGATCCGAAAGACTTGTCCTTGTAATGTGTATGATTGACTCAGTAATGCGTTCTTTAATAAGTTAACGCATATATATCTACTATGACAATTAATTTTAATAAGAAAATTTTATGGTTAAGATTTCCTAAAAATTCCTATTTTAATAATTTCATTTAAAATATAGTACATTTTTCCCCATTAACGCAACATTTAACTAAATTCCCAACCCTCAACACACACAAAACTCTTAGAATACATAACAGCTGATTCATCATGAAGATCCCACTCTTCTCTCAATACGGACGAGACCGGTTTCCCCCATGGTGGTTTCTCTCTGGTCCTGAACCATAGTTATCTCTTCTTCTGTCTCCCCCACCACCACCATAGCCACCCCCTCCTCCTCTACCACCGCCTCTGCACCATTTACATGTTTTGCAAGAATCACATTATTATCAACTAGTAAAAGTCATGATATGCTGAGGATGAAGTGAATCAAACACAAGAAGGCCGAGCCTTATCAAGTATGGAAGACCAACTAAAGAAGTAACTTATTTTGGGAATGAAATATCTTTAATGACATTTTGAAATTTTTTTAATAATTCGTTCATATCTAGACAAATTATTTCATTGCTTTATTAAATGTTCTAGCTACATAATCCATCAATTTCTCGGATGTATATCAACTAACAAACTAAATTTCTCTGCAAGTATGGCTATAGACACGGCCGGTTCTAATCCATGGCAACATGGACAATTACTATAAGTCTATGGATCTAAATTTTTATTTTAATATTATTTTAGGGCTATTTAATTGATTAAATAATCAATTAGTTAGTGAAATTATAATAAAAAATTATATGATTAATTAAATATAATTTCAATAAAATTTAAACAAAAAATTATCTTTCACCAGTTTTGATTTTTCATTAAGAAAACCTAATTTACACACAAAAAATCATTTTCAATTTTTTCGCTTTAATTTAAAGGAATTCAATAGATAAAAGTTGAAATTTTATTATAAAAGGGGTCTTTATTTTATACTAGATATGGACTCGTGCGTTGCACGGGTTTTATTTGATATTTTAATTTCAAAAACATATAAAAGAATGAAAATATTTTTTTCACATTAGTTCTTGGATTTTCTGTATATATTCGTGACATTTTAATAACAATAACGTGTTTATAAATTTTGAATTATATTTCTGTTTCAATATTCATGGTGTTTGCAATAGTATATTGATATTTTTATTTTTAATTATTTTTCAAAATAATATTGTTTATAGTTGATCGAAACATATAGAACCGTGAACTCTCTATATTGTTTATATTGTGTAAAACAAATTAAAAACAACACAATTCAAAATATAATGTTATACAACACCAATCAATATGGTTTATTGATAGTTAGCTAAATATCAAATATATTTTTAAAGAAAACATATAATGTTATACAACACCAATCAAAAAGTGACTTTATAACGTCTATATAATATTTTGTAAAACATTATTGTCGCTATGTTTTTAAAATCTGAAGCTCTTTAGTTGTATTGACTCTAGATAGTTCGATGTATAATTGTAAGACTGGACTTGGCAAATATATTAAATTTTTAAGCTTAACTTTAACTCTTGTTGATAGTCATTATATAGCTCTTATAGGAAATTGAAATCTTTTCAGTTTGAAAGGTCTTCTTGCAAACTTCGAGGATCTATAACAGTACACGTAAGTATAATTGTCACATTAACTTAGTCACAACAACATAACATCTATATAAAGCTGGATAAAATAACCATAAATTGTGACTCGATTCTTTATATGTTTCGATTTAAACAGAAATTTTGAATATTTGTAACTCTACATAGCAAAGTAAATACTTATATAAAATATCAGTCAAAATGAAGCAAATCATAAATACTAATACTTTTAAGAATGAATATCCTATTCGATACATTTTATGCATATATAAAAGTTATATAAATATTATATTTTATATAAATTTTATACTATTTTTATTTGCTAAATTTATTAAGTTGTTTATTGGAATTTTTAAAAGTAATAGATTTTTATTTTTTAATAAAAAATATTATTATTTTATCTTATTTTTGAAATTTTTATTTATTTTTAATTTATTTTTACAGATTGAATAGGATATTCGGTCAAAAAAAAATTGAATATTCGGAACACCAAATATCTGGGTGGCTACATATCAAATTGGATCGAATAATTAAGTATTATGACAAAATGGATCTGATCAAAATATCTCCAAAAACCTGGATATTCGATTCATGTCCACCCTTACATCTATATGTACAAACACCTAAGTATAATTGTAACAATAACTAACGTACGACATCATGACAATTATATTATTTAAAAAATTCGACATCAATTTTATGTGAAAATCAGAATATCTAGTTATTTTCTCAATATGTGACACCCAAAAAGGATAACATGCGAAGATGTGAAAGAACATGCAGAAAAACTCACCTATATTTTTCTTGTATCTATTGACAATATATAAGAGAGTTTAATCACATATATTGATCAATATATGAATAATTATAATTTCATTTGGTTTATGATTTTGAAAACCAAAATTATTGATTTTAATAGCATATATAGGTGTAAATATTTATTGTTTCTTTTGGTTTATGATTTTTTAAATAGGAAATTAATTATTCATAAAACATATTTGAAATAATTATTCTAAAAATAGTTTTGATTAGGAATTAAAGAAATTAAAATTACTATTAAACATTCTCTTACAATTTTCTTTTCTTATGTTTAAGACTTTAGAAAAAGAAAATTACTAACAATTATTTACAATATATTTCCTTTAAAAATTTAGTAAACTGAAATTATAATTAAATAAATTATTGACAAATTTTTGTTTAAAGTCTTTGAAAATGAAAAGTAGAGAAAATGTCATTAAATAATTTTAAGTTACTTTAAAAAAATATTTTTATTATATTGTTATATATTTAATCAATTATGAGATATTTTAACAAATGTCAAAATTGTAAAAGGAAAATTAATATCAAATAATGTTTTAAAATTATCTTTTGTTGTGGATATTAGAAAAGGAAAATTAGTATTAAATAAGTTATTTTACAAATCTATTTTTCTTTAGGATTTTAAAAAAGGATTTTTTCTAGAAAATTACTATTTAATATTTTTTTAAATTAAATTTACTATTAAATACTTTTGAAATTTAATTTTTCAAAATTCGTTTACTATTTTCTTAGTATATGTATTTTTAATCATGAGATATTGTAACACATGTTACAATATTAAGAACAATTACTATCAAATAATATTTTGCAATTATATTTTTAAAAAGTTTAAAATGTAAAAATACTATTTAGTTATTTAAAAAAAATTATCTTAGTATGTTTGTTTATATAGATTCTGATATATTAAGTTTTTTTAATAAGATTTTATTTTCTTTATTATGAGAGTAGGAAAATTAGTATATAGGATTTGTATAAAACGAAAGTTACTATTTAAAAAAAATCTATACAAAATTTTTGTAAGAAAATTATCTTTTCTTTATATAATAAGATAGGAAAATAGGAAAATCAATGTAAAAGGATAATTATGAAAATAATTATTTTAATAAAATTGAGTAGAAAAATAGAAAAATTATCTTTGATATTTTTTTAATCTTTTAATTAGGATTTTAATAAAGGAAAATTAGCATTATGAGAGTTGAAATATTTTAAAGAGGAAAAATATTCAATTTGAGCAAAAAACATAATCGACTTTGAAACATTGGTTTTATGGGAAATAAAATAATGATATTAATTTCATGTAACCAATAATGATATTATAAAATATCCACCAAACATAATATTAATGTTTAAATATGCCATGATATTTTCAGTGTACTATTATTTGATAGTATCTAAGCTTTATATTAGCAAAATATAAAGATTAGTAACAATTCATTATTTATTTTCTATTGTTAAATATTTAGTACGTTTTTAAATTTGATATATTTGTAAATATATTTGTAATTATGATTAATTTTAAAGATATTAATAATTGAAAGTATATATTAGTAACATTAGTATACAGACTTTTCATCACAAAAATATTTTATAAAACTGAGGTTGGCAACATTCAAATGATGGTGGAGCCATTTTTCTATTTTGCTGGAGTATTCTTTCATGGGGGCAATTGTGTAAGACCGATGTTTTCGAAGAATGATTTTATAGCCACGTTTTTGATATTTGGAAATAATAAAACGTAATATTACTATTTTTATATTGTATATTTTCTTATTCTAATTTTGAAATTTATTTATTTAATTTTCTATTATAAAACGGTAATATTACATTATGGAAAATGGCTTTGTGAACAGTTGTTTTTGT
The DNA here is from genome assembly GCA_026261945.1 of Hirschfeldia incana. Classification (NCBI taxonomy): domain Eukaryota; kingdom Viridiplantae; phylum Streptophyta; class Magnoliopsida; order Brassicales; family Brassicaceae; genus Hirschfeldia; species Hirschfeldia incana. The sequence goes on along the minus strand of JABCMI010000052.1, from coordinate 2,150,010 downwards.
TCTTAAACTGAGTTTTGTGGGTTTTAAATTAATAAAAACGTAAAACCTTACATTTTTCATATAATGTCTAATGCAGTTTTCCTATTTCTTATATATTAATTTAAAAATGTAAAACTATAAAAAGTTAAAATGTAAAACTATATATTTTTTCAGATAGATGTTTAATGTAGTACTTCCATTTCTATATTGTAAATCTACTTATTATATTTAAATTAATAAAAATGTAAATATATATATATTTTTCATATAAATGTATAATGTATTATTTCCATTTAATATTATATATTATTTTGAAAATGCACAATGCGACGTGGCATCTTCCGAGAAACTTTTTTCGCTGATAGAATTAGTTTTATAATTATCACTTTTTTAAATAATGGTACTTTCAGTTTATAAACATTAGAAATTTAACACTAAAAAAATGTTGATTTCAATTTTTGAAGGTTGTTTTACAACTCATATACATTCTAAAAACCATAAAAAAAATTTATAGTACTATAATATTGAACTAATTTGTAAGTGAAAAGGGAATTTTAGTGATTAAAGTAAAAAAAAAAAGTTCACTTAAGACTAATAATATATTTTCATAATAATCTACATATGTAAAATATATAAATATTTTGGATAATAACTAAGGTTTAACAAATTATTTACTAATTTCACATTTTATCACCATTCCATACATATTTTAGATTGTAAAAGCAATAGACTCACAATAAAATGTAACTCATATTTAATTCAATTGACTATTTATATTTTAATAATATATATATTAAAAATATGGAATGATATTCGTATAAGTTCGGGCGTAGCCTAGACAAAATATCTAGTTTTCACTAATGTTTTCTCGATGTTAATCAAAGTAACTTCAATTCGATAACATTTTATATACTTTTTTGTAAAAGTATTTTATGTATTATTGGTAATATTATTTCATTTCATACAAGATATAATATCTAATGATATTACTTAATATTTTATTTAGTGTTTTTCATCAGTCATTACAACAACAAATGCCAGAAACACAATCACCCCTTGTCATACCGTCTTTGCCACAAAACGGCGCACACACTTTTTGCCATGACAGCTACCATAGCACATATTATATTTTACTCCGAAATCTATTTGAATAGTAAGAAATAATACAATATTAAAATTATGCAGGAATGAAAACTTTAGTATAACTAAAATTAAATGTTTATGTAGTACCTGAAACAATATCGGTGCAGTGAACAACTGATGTCACACAGAAAAGAGTGAAAAAAAATGTGATTAATACATTTTTGGAGAGACTCATTTTGTAGGATGTTTTATAAATTGTTTGAAAATTCTATTATGCTTTAGAGTGATATATATATATATATATTCAAAGTTGACTATAATCTCAGAAAATTAATTGAAAATTAATCTCTGGTTTTATAAAATCTTGCAAGATTTTCTTTCAATTAATTATCTAAGATTATAGTCAACTTCAAAATTTAATCTCTGGTTTTATAAAATCTTGCAAGATTTTCTTTCAATTAATTATCTGAGATTATAGTCAACTTCCAAAATTAATCTCTGGTTTTATAACATCTTGCAAGATTTTCTTTTAATTAATTTCTGAGATTATAGTCAATTTGGCAAATTAATCTCTGGTTTTGTAAGATTTAAAAAAAAAATTCTTTCAATTAATTTTCTGAGATTATAGTTAACTTTCCAAAAGTGAATTATCTACAATTTAGGATATATATTTAAATAAATATAAATACTCTACAATTTAGTTCTAATACATGATATATATTTATATATTTCTAATACAGATATTTTAAATAAAAATCTTTCCATACAAAATAAATTGAAATATTTTAGAAAATAATATGTGCTGAGTGATATATTAAAAATTTAAGATGGTGATACACAAAAATATAAAACAAGCTCCTACGAAAGTAAACAAAATAATAACTCTGGTAATTGGTAAATGATCAATGTCATAAGTGTGAACTAAATTACAGAATCAGTTTTATAACTATCACTTTTTTAAAATAATGGTACTTTAAGTTTATAAACATTGTAAATTTAGCACTAAACAAATGTTGATTTGAATTTTTGAAGGTTGTTTTACAACTCATATAAATTCTAAAAACCATAAATATTTTTTTAGTCCTATAAAATTGAACTAAACTGTAAGTGAAAAGGGAATTTTAGTGAGTAAAGTAAAAAAAATAATTCAGTTAAGACTAATAATATATTTTCATAATAATCTACATATGTAAAATATATAAATATTTTGGATAATAACTAAGGTTTAACAAATTATTTACTAATTTCACATTTTGTCACCATTCCATTCATATTTTAGATTGTAAATACAATAGACTCACAATAACATGTCACTCATATTTAATTCAATTGACCATTTATATTTTAATAACGTATGTGTATATTAAAAATCTGGAATGATATTCGTATAAGCCCGGGCCACTACAAGAAATATCGGCATTAGTAGCGTCGAGAAAACGCTATCATATCGTTTTCGTAGCGTTTTTGTAAACGCTCTGACATCCGCAGCTATGGTAGACCCCCCCCCATATCATAGCGCATTTTCGTGTGCTATAAAAAATAGATATATTATAGCGTTATTTATGAGTTATAAATTAATGTTTTTATAACACTGTATTCGTGCTATGATTTATTTTTTCATGGCATTTATTTAGTATTACAAAATATTTTATAATGAGAATTATATAACGCTGCTATATGTCATTTCTGTTTTAAAATAATTAATTTTGTTTTAAAATAATTAATTTTAATCATTTGATTAGTAGTTAATTTAATAATTGAATTATAATATAAATAAAAATTAATCCAAATTCAAAATTAAAATTGAATATTATTTATTAATTAAAATTTAGTTTACAGTTGATTTCGGTTTATATACTTAACCTGATTTACAAATAATTTTGGTTTATGAACTAAACCGGTTTACACAAAAAACCGGTTATCTAAAGAAATACAAAAAACCCTAACTACTTCGGCTTCCTCCGCTCCGCCTCCTCGGCTCTGCCTCCTTGGCTGCCACCACCACCATGAGGAAGAGACTTCTGGAAAGTTTTTAACCCTTTCTCCTAACATTGTTCCAAGAATTTCATACCTGCAAAAACCCAGATCTCATCATAATGGTAATTAAAATCAAAAGTTTATGAATCCTAAAAATGTAACTAACTTCTTATTAGCGCACCTTGTGTGAGAGAGATAGTGCGACTGCTTCTTCTTCTCTCCGCCTGTGTTGATTTGTCGTTCATTTTGTACTAAGAACTAAGATTGTGTGAGAGAGATAGTCAGAACTTTGTCACAGACGGAGGGGAAATTGATCGGAGGCGGTTCATATAGATCCAAAAAAGATTGAACAGATCGAAGAGAAAGAGAGGAGAGAAGATTTTCTGGAAAAAAATAATAGGAAGATGAGATACTAGAAACAGAAGAGAAGATGGAGATTTATCTTAGAAGAAAGAAAGAAGAGAAAACGAAAAAGATGAGAAGCTGGGGTTTTGGAAGTAAGGTTGATGGAGGAGAGGAGCAAGAAGGTTAGAGCAGAGGAGGAGATGAGGTAGAAGAGGTGGTGGTGGTGGTGAACGGTCGTCGTGTTTTCTCCTGTCTCTCTCTACCATCTCCGCTCTTCTCTATTCTCTCTCTCTTTCTCTCAAACACAAGAGAAACACGCAGATCTGAGAAAAATAATTAAAAAACAAATGAAAAAGCAATTAATCTCAAACGTTAGATTGGATACCATCTAACGGTGCAGATAGTGATCCTCGCCTAACCAATAGAAAACAAGGACGAGGATTGATAGAAGAGTTATTCTGGGCCTTTGATCTAATTTGATCAATGGTTCAAAAAAATCAGTACAAAATATCTTCTTGTTTATTTATAGTTATCATAAAAACTATCTAAAACTCTAACAATCGGATATTATAATTTAAAATACAAAATCTAAATTTTGTATCAAATTTGACATGTTGTGTGATTGATTAAAATATAAAGTTTATATTTGACTATAAGTTATATAGTTGTAGTTAAAGTTTATAGTATATGATTTGAGATTTGTAAAGTAGATGTTGATAAGTTAAATCTTAAGATTAATATTTGAAACATAATGTAATAAAGTTATAATTTCTACAAGGGATATGTCTTAGGTAAGTAATTATATTATTTGAAAAGATTAGATCCATGACCTTGTGTGTATTATGAAACATGTTTAGGTTTTAGATGTTTAGGGTATAGAGTTTTTTTTAAATAGAAAGCACAATTAAATAAAACTTTTTTATTGGTCATCTATATACTTTTTTAGTTATTACTTTTCACAAATGTTCATTATGAAATTTATCATAAGTGTTGGATTTTGGAGTTTAGGGCATGTTTAGGGTCTAGAACTTTGAATTTAGGGTATAGAGTTTGATTAAAAATTTAAGGTTTGTGTGTAGGTAGTTATAAATTTAGACTTAAAATATTAAATCATGAATTTGAATTTAACAATTGAGGTTAAATGTGCAAATTATAGTTGTTAAGGGTATTTTAGAGTTTAGCATTTAAAACATGTTTATAGTTTATGACTTAGAAAAAAAATAACATTCAATCTTGAACTCTAATATCTGTTCCCATCTCAAACATTCAACTTCTCGATAGTTACATAGATTACAACATTCAGTCTCAAACTCTAATATTTGTTCCATCTCATATTCTCCAACCAGCTTCTCATCTTCTCCAATATCAAAAAACAGATATGTTCCTACGGACCACCATCCTCAATAATGAGCTTCTCCAATTAAATCTCACGAGCTCCTCTGCTTCTAGTTCTGCTTCACACTCTGTCTTGTACCAGTCTCAACGCCGCTGCATTGAAACACATATGTTCAAGCTATAACCAGATGTTCGAACAATGCTGTTGCATCTGCATTACCAATATCTGCAAACACAGCAACATGTAACCATTATTTTTCACTGAAGACAACACATGTGATATATGGGAACAGAGCAGAGCTAGTTCGCATATGCTACCCATAAAGCTCGAGTAAGCACTTCCCTTGCAAGTCTTCACCTCTGGTGGAAGGTAGTTCCGATATAAACAGACGACAACAATATCAGCAAGTGCATTCCTCTTGAACAAAGATGGTTTGAAAACTGGTTTGCAAAAAGAAAGATTATAACTTGTAAATGGTTTAAGTAAAATTAAGAGAATAAATATGGTATGTAACCTTCAAGTTCGGATAAGCAGCGTTGGATAAGACTCTTACTCTGATTATCCTGCAATTTTGCCAATCGAGAGCCTGATGCTCTGTTTGTTCTCTGCTTCAAAAGTGCATTCTTCAACTCTCCCAAGTCACCTCCAAAAGGAGTAAAATCATTCTCCTGCACAACAAACACCATTAAAGCTACAACCTTTAGAACTCAACGAACAAACAAAGCTACTGAAAATATGCAGTATCCTATAAACTCAAGAAGAGAGAAAACAAAGAGATAAGTTGTGTCACATATCTGCTAAAAGATTTTGTCTCGCATACACACCACAAACAGGATCAAGAAACAAGAGATAAATGAGCACTAAAACTACAGGATAAACCTAAACTCAGTCAAAATCAACAATGATAACTCACTCATCCACTTAACAATCTCAAGAAAGTAACCACTAGAAGAACAAACAAATCTGCACAAAATCTCACTTGAATAGCACGGAAAGAGATGAAACGAAACAGAGGCAGTGCTGCTCTAAGATTTCATAGATTCGCGCAAAGATACAAAGTAAAAGAAGAAATAAAAATGCAGCGACTTAACCCAGAATCGATTTCGAAGTGTAAGTTCTATAATGATTGAAAACGCACAGAGACAACAAGACATCTCAAGCTCTGTACTTCCCTACAACTAAAATATTTAAAAAGCCAAACCTTTTGTCAAAACGCCATTGTTGCTCTTCTCCACTTTGATTCCAACGGTGAGGTATGATTCCGGTGACGACGAGAACGGAACAAGACGGAGATGCCGGTTGTGAAGAAAGAACGCGCTAGAAAAGCTTGATTTGGAGCAGGTGCCATCGTGTCGTGGTTACGGACTCAGTAATTGATTGCGTTGGATGAGAGCTCCGGCGTGACAAACGACGGCGAGACTGGTGCGATGGAAGCAGAGCACGGCGGACTGAAGAGCATAGACACGCCGGTGAGGCTCGATTGCGGGTGAGTGGAGACCACATAGTGGTAGTCGGAGCTCGAGATCGAGCAAAGGGGAAAGGAAGAGAGTAAGAGTCGAGAAGGAGGGAGACGACGACGAGAGATATTCACTTTTTTTCTTTTTTTTTTCTTTTTTATCGAAGAGATAACAACGCAAAGAAATTTTTTTTTGGTAAAAAGTAAGGGTAAAACCTAAAATTTAGCTAAGTGTTGGCTCCAAAATATTTTTTTCAGCTATGTTAGTGATTTTTTCTTTCCCGCTTAATGAAATTTTATACTAGCGTAAATGTAGTGCTACGATAGAGTATGAATAAAATTTTGGCATTTTTGGTAGCACTTGGTGAATTCGTGCTACCGCGAACTGCTACCAATACCCATATTTCTTGTAGTGGGCGTAGCCCAGACAAAGTATCAAGTTTTCACTAATGTTTTCTCGATGTTAATCAACGTTTTTCAATTCGATAACATTTTATATACTTTTTTGTAAAAGCATTTTATGTATTATTGGTAATATTATTTCATTTCATACAAGATATAATATCTAATGATATTACTTAATATTTTATTTAATGTTTTTCATCAGTCATTACAACAACAAATGCCAGAAACACAATCGCCCCTTATCAAACGGTCTTTGCCACAATGCGGCTCACACATTCCTTTGTCGTCATGTTTAAGAAACAATTAAAATACATTAATCACATGTCTTTTAAAATATTAATTTCACATGAACATAGCAACTTAAATAAAATGTAGAAATCATCCACACAACATTCGTGAAATAAATATATAAATATTTATATAACAATGCATCAGCTTTATATTGCTCATTCCTTAACCCCATCCTGGGTTTTATTCAGTCCTTGCTCCTTCATGTTTCAGCCAATATTACCTGCAAAGTACATGCAACAAAAAAGATAAATTTTATGCCTAGAAATATTTATATAGCAATTTTTTTGTTTTCTTACACTAGCTGAAGAGCGGTTTGGTCTTCGCGGCCTGCGGATGAGTAATGGTGATTGTTAGGTTGCAACGCCGCGACTTGGAAATAGTTCCGTGAGTCAAACGGTTGAGGTTGCGTTTGAGGCGGTGGCATAATTTGCTCGTAATTAGATCCTCCTGGCATCAGACTCATACTTGGATTGTTCCTCTCATTTTCAGCTATCTAGATATACACATTTACGCACATGTATTTGTTTAGTATTTAATCATTCTACTAGCCTTTTTGATGTTATAATAAAAATACACAGAAAAAAAGACAAAAGTACAAAATACCTTAGCACGAAGAAGCTGGTTATCGTTATGCAAATCCACTTCCTGCATAGACTTTACAAATGAGCCAAATTATCATAAATACAAATGAACAATGGGTATAGAAGTAGATATAATATGTTTTCTTACTCTTTTCTGCATGTAGTCAATTTCGGCGAATAAGAGTTCATTCTATAAAAAAGTATAAAAATAAAAATCAATCAATTTAGTAAAATTGAATATATATACTCTACCTAGTAAATAAATTAACTTTGAAGCATTTATCAAGTTGTTCACAAAAATAAGAAGCATTACAGTTACCTTCTTGGATCGGATTCTATTAACACTTCTGTCTAATCTGCCTTCCAAGTTCCTAAGCTCTTTGGGAGACATTGATCCAATCGTCTCACCCATCAATTGCCTAATTAATTTTATAAAAAAAAAATGATATCTCAGATAGTTGATACCAACGTAACTAATTAATTCATAAAAGAACAAGTCACTTAAAAAAAATATTAACCTGTTCGAGTTTTGTATGCTGATAATTTGTTGACGCAATTTGGCAGATTCTTGTTGATAATACTTTCAAAGAGTAAAGTATGGAAGTGTTATATTAACACACAAGTTTTTGGAAAATTGTACTTGTAATATTAAGTTACCTGTGCATTAATTTCTGCCACGGATCCGGTGTTAGAATTATCCGAGATTGCTTTCTTGTACCTCTCAATTGTCCCTTTTACACTGCAGCAATTTTTGAAATGGAATTAATAAGTTGATCAGAAGTACTATTAGCTATTAGCTATACAAATTAAAACTAAATCAGCATTTCTAAAAATAAGAAAAAAATAGCTAAGGGTCAAATCATCCACTTGCTCAGTTAAGTGATTTTAATACGAAACCTTAAAAGCAAACATCGGTTCTTTTGAGTCAGAACAAAATGAAACATAACGTGACACATGATGTGAAGAAAAAGTAGATACAAGAAATAAATTACCGTTGATTAAATATTCCTCAAAGTTGTAACAAATAAGAATCATTTACTGAAACCTTAAATTTATCGACCTAGTGATTGGCTACAACTGCCATGCTGGCCAAATTAGAGTGACATGATTGGTGTGAATATGTCTAGGGTTTCAGACACGTGTCGAAAACCCATTGCACAATGGTAAATCCAGTAGACATTTGATAGTTTATAGTTCTTAACCATCGGATTAATTTAACGTAACTAAATGACTTGTCCGAGTAACATCACAACGTTCCATACTTTCCTTATTTGGAATATCATTCAATTACTATTCGACCCATTTATCGTTTTCTGAGAGTCTTCTGTAAGTATACAGATACGTAATACATAAATATACATATTAAGTACGACGACATATTATAAACGATGATGCCTGAACCTTCGATGGATCCATAGCCGTCCATTATAGGATGACACAAGACATCATACCAAAAAAAATTATTTATTTATTATTTTTGTATTTTTCAAAAGACTTTCTTCTCTGCCATTAAGGAGAGGGAAAATAAGAAAAGCCCTAACTTTCTCTCGTTAGACAAAAAGATATTTTTTTGACAAAACAAAAAGATAATTGTTGACAAAAAAAAGATAAAAAGATAATTAAAAGAGAAAAGAAAATGAAATAGTACAAATGTATCTACACCATAGATGTTGAAGCAACTCCAACGCTCTACTTCTATACCAAATCTACTGATTCCGCGATTGTTAATCTTTTCTTACGAATCTTTGAAATATGAAACAATTAAGTGTATCCTTTTATCATTTGTCTCTTTGTGTACATATACACATAATATGAATTGAATTTTTTATTTTGCTCTCTTGGGGAGGAATAATTATATGAGGTATTGACCAAATGTGAAATCTAGTATTAAATGGTCAAAAGTAGTAATATGAGATTTCGAATTTATCAAGTAATTCATGATGACATAAACCTTCTTGTCAGAAGTCATGAACTGAAACTATCAAAACTTTATACTACTAATAAATATAAGTGATAAATAGAAGTAAATAATATCTGTGTGATGACGTGATCAAAGATTCTGTAACAAAGACAACAAATCTTACAGAGACCAAACCTAATATTGCGCTCTATACCAACCTCTAAATAAAGGTAAAAGATCTTGAAAACAATAATATATTACACGTACGTTTAGCTTAGAAGTCTTTGTTAGCTTTTCTTTCTTTGGACATGAGCATTATATGATTCAGGACATGAAATGACAACTGTGAGCTATCAGGAAAACAAGACTTTGTTAACAGCATTCACTTTTGACATGTTTTATGTTATAGAGAAGAGAAAATCAAGTGAATTCTAACAAATATTGGGAATTACGTGTGGAATTAGAGATTACCAGTTTGAGTAATGTAATTCGACATGTGTTTTGATTGTATTTAATTTTTAAAAGAGTATTTTGAAAGAAAAAGATAGACTCCATGAGCTTATTTTCTTAAATATCTCTTTGTTTGATTGTCTATTTGTAATCTTTAAACTCAAACTAAAAATCGAAATCTTGGTGTTGGAAAGCTTCTTTCTTTTTTGCTATAACCACTTCTAACTAATCTAAGCTTCAGCATAGTTGACATTTTTCCATAACTACAAAATAAATAAAATTTAAAATTCATCAAGACAAAAACCATATTGTCCTACTTGTACTTTCCATTATATCTGTCACTAATTAATTTAAATTTTTAGACATTCAAAAATCTATTTTTTTCACCTTATATTTACTCTCACATACCATCACATGTTGTTGCATCAAATATGATAATTCATGAGAGAGAAAATAGGTAAAGATGAGAAAGGAAAGTAAGAGAAAGAAGAGAAGGGAAAGAGCGACACAGACATTAGCAACAATGGAGGATGGGTATATGATCACAAAAACAGAAGATATGACCTCATAGTCCTTACGCTCTCAAATTGTTTCCCAAAACTTACTTTTATAGTCATAAAAATCAAGATTTCACCTATTACAACACCAGATCTAAAAATAAATCTAAATTTTGAAGTACTTGTTAGTAGGGAAAATAGAAAGTTATAATATATTATATATAACAGAAAGGAGTGATGAAAGAAACCCCAACAAAGTGAATCTTAGTTCTACAAAACTGAATCTAAAACTCCACATTAGAAAACCCTGATTGTTTCTTATTTTCTTTTCATTTATTATCTAACACTCACTCAGATCTCCATAACTTTTGTACCATTCTCATCACTTAATAAATAACAATTTTTACCTATTGAAAAGTCGTTAGTCTAATAAAGGGAAAAGAGACACATGAAGAAGAAGAAGCCAGATCTAGAAAATAATTAAGTACAAAATCTATGAATAAAATCGCAAAGTAATTAACATAAACATAGGTACAAACAAAGATTTTCACAAGTGTTAAGTGTGTGTTTAAAAATGGAATATCAAGGTAAAACATGAAAAATAATTAACTGAACACGCAAGAGGGATTCTGCCCATCAAAAAGAATCGAATCATATCAAGCATAAAAGATCGAGAACCCTAGTAAAGATTCGACCACTAACATAACCCTAACACGATGACTTTAAAAGTAATTAATCTATTAAAAATCTAATTAACAACAGATCAGAAAGAAGAAACCTGTTGTTTGAGTACTCATAGAGACGGCCACGGCTAGAGAAGACGATGAGTGCAACTTCAGCATCACAAAGAACAGAGAGTTCGTAAGCTTTCTTGAGTAAACCGTTCCTGCGTTTGCAGAAAGTAACTTGACGATTCGTTGTGTTCTCGATCCGTTTGATTTCGATCTTTCCTCTGCCAGCTTTCCTCTGTGGAGAGGAATCTCCTCCTAGCTCCATTTGGTATGCCATGTATGCTGCTTCTAAGCCAAGAAAAAACTTTAGGGCAAGATTGATCAGTCCGTAAACAAGAATCCAAGAAACTCATAAACACAGTTTCTTGAAAAGGGATCCAGCTGATTTGTCATGTTTGAATTATGGTTAAGATCAAAAGTTAGATCAGAAAGATTAAGTTTAATTAATCTCTTGCCGACACACAGCTAAAGAAAGGAAGTAATAATAAACTTTACTGATCTTATATATTCATAGATTGTGTAAGAAACAACTAAATCTAGATTGTGTGAAAAGACAATTTTGAAGAGCAAAAAAGATCAGGGATATTGGATCTTGTTTCTCTCTAGAAAGCATAAAGAATCAAATTAAAACAGGAAAAATAAAACTAAAGAAGGACATAGATTTGGTATAAGGACCAAAAGAAGTGAAGCAAAGTAATATCATGAAGAAGATAATGTTTGAAAGGATTGGGGAACACCAAATTATTAGACTGACCTGTTGGGCGGGGGAGAGATGAACAAAGAGGAAAGTTTTATTTCTCTTGGGAAAATGATTTTCTGGAAAGTATGAGATTTGGAGAACTTGCAGAAAATGGAAGGTGAGGTTGTGCTGGTGAAGAGATTGGTATTTACATTTATAAAGGAATTATTATTTTCTCTTTTAATTTTTTTTTTTCTAATTTCATCACTATTTTATTTTCCACCTTTTACATCCTTATAGTGTCTTGTCAATTTATGTTGATTACTGTTTTCTTCTACTTACTAAAGCATAGTTATTATGTTTCAAATCTAAGAGATAAGTATGCGTTATGGTGATTGTACTTTTCTAAAACATATTTATATATGGTGAAAGACTATCAGAATTCAAAATTGGCTAGAGGTAAGTACTTTTTTGGATCAAAATTGACGTGGGTACTTGGTTGATATTCTTGCGAGTAAGATTAATTTAAAATGTTACTCACTTAAGAAATTTTAGATATGTTTAGTATAAAAAAAATATTTCACAAAGAGCAATCTAAAGGTCCACTTCATACTACAAAGCATGAGTATAGCAGTTTTTGAAATCACATGAAAAATAATAATTAATAAATAGATGATTAATTTCCTTAAATAACACCCAACATACGTCTACACTTTTCAAAAATATAATACTTAATAAGGGTATACCAATTTTAGAAACTGTTGAAAAAGTAAAAATGGAGGAAAATTAATAGAGAGTTTTATTGGTGGATAGTTCTTGTGTGGTCTTTCACAAAGGTCTAAATGGAAAGAGGGTTCAAGTTGGGCAATCACTCATGAGATGCAGACTCTACTTGCCATTACTTGTCTTTTCTTTTCATGTGAAAGTTTTTGAGGCCTAAATCTTTGGGTAAATATCAGTACATTTTTTTGCTACTACAAATACTGATCTTCTTCTTTGTTTTTACTAAATTTTGACCCTTTCAAAGAGGAAAAATTATCAGTTATGTTACTTATTCTTTCTGAATATTTATGTGTAAGTTTTCATGGACATTTTAGAGAAAAATGTTCCACTAAACAAGGTAAATGCATATATCAACTACTTATAAGAAATTACATACTTCAAAAAGTTCTAACTATATAAATCTTTTTTTACTCCCTCTGGTTTTTAAATAAGTATCACTTAGCTTTATGAATACAGATTAAAAAACAATTAATATTAAATATTTTCTATATAAAACACAATTACCTATACACCTAATCATATTTTAATCAATAGAAAAATAAGTTGCACCGTAGAATTAATAAATTTTGCATTGAAAATCGAAAACAACACTTATTTTGTAACAAAAATTTCTCTACAATGACAATTATTTTAAAACGGAGAGAATATTAAATATCTGCAAGTGTATTTCTCTAATGTATTTAGATTTAGAATATGAACCAAAGGTTGAACAATTTTTAAAAGGAGAAAAACAACGTATGTACTTATAGTTAAATGTTCTTTGAAAACAAATTATAAGTGAATGTTTTAAAGTTTGTTTTCATATATATGAACTGATTGTTTATAAATAGTAACAAATATGAAATATTCTGTAACCATTCATATATTTGGCTAAACTGAACATTAGTGAGTACCAATATATTTATCGCCAATTCTGGAAAAATAGATAATCAAATGATGTGAGAAACAAAAGATAAAACTACTCTATTGTGAAGAGAATTAAAGTACTTCTTACATGTGACTGAGATTTGGAGTTGATGATGCTTACTTGTTGTGATATTGACATTATATATAAAATAAAGGGATGAATTAATTAGGTAAATTTATTTTATAGTAGGTTTTAGGGTTTATAGGGAAATAGGGAGTTGAACCGTACTTTTATGTGGCTGGACAAGACGTAGGGCTTAATTTGGAAAGTTATTTAAGTGTAATGCTTCTGACCCCATTAGAAGGTAACCAGACGTTTTCTATCATCTCCAACTACTATCTCTTTACATTTGCTTTTGTTTTTTTTTTGTCAAGCACTTTTGTTGACTATTTGTTTTTCAAGATTTATCTCACCAGTGCTATCGAAAATGCTTCTGCTGATATCTCATTTTCCTATTGTCTTAAACGGAAATATTTTTGGGAATAAAGAAATAAGAAGTAACATTTTTTGTGTTCTCGAATTGACAATATATATAGTCAAAGACTCAAACTCTAGAGTCAGAATCTAGTTCGTTCATACTGATAGATGGTTAACAATTGACATACAATCATACTATAATATTATTTTTTTTGTCACGGACAATCATACTATAATAAAAACTGAAATATTCTTCAAAAGTGTAAGAGTCGCTCAAGTATTCTTTTTATTTGAGTCTCTTGGGTCTTAATAGAATTTTGTAAATGAATTTAACATTTTTCTTCTTTTATAAAAAAGGAATATGTTTTTACCAATGGTATGAACTATGAAAGGTTTCATCTCTTAAGTCAATGGAATCTAAGTTCTTCCAGCGCAGTTGTTAATAATAGTCGACTACTATGTATGTTTTGTACGACAAGAATATCAACTGTGTATAGTCTCCAAAACTAATGTGGGTTTTAAATCGGAGTCTACCGGTATAAGAAATCAAGAAGATAATTGTCGTGTGTGTGGAGGAAAAGAAATGTGTATAGTTTTCTAGTTTGTTGTGTAACAAAAAATAATTATAATTTTTTTGTTGTTTATTGAATAAAATATATTGTATAATTGAGAGCACAATGGATAAATGAAGTAAGATTGTGCCAAAAAAAGAGGGAGAATAGCATGTGATGTGTAGTCTCCGATCTCCATCTTTATGAATCCATTTAGGGTAAATGTGATAGAGATATACGAAACCTCCATACATTGCATATTCATATTTATGTTGGAATAACTACATACACCCACTTGCTAGGTGCTTTGTAGTTTCCTTTTACCTTTTTAATTTGGTAATTGGAATAGTAAGATAGACTTCGTTAGAAAATAATTAGTTAAACACTTCATATCTATTTTTATATCATGCGAAATAATATATTCATATAGGTTTATCAAATTTACAAATTAGTAAATAACCAGATATGTTCTACATCATGTATATCATTTAGAAAAGTTAACAATTCAGTTGCTTTGGGTGAAGCTTTCATGGTCGGAGTGGGTCTTTAAAACCATAAAATCTTCTCGTATCTTCAATGATGGACCACACACTAAGGTTGCTTTCTACTACAATTTAATCTCTGTCAAGTATTTTTTAAAAATTTGTGTAACTCTTTCAATTACTGACAAATTAAATAAGTAACAAGTGTTGTTTGTATGGTTTTCTGTTAGCACATGTAGAAAATTGTATTTGTGAATATTTGGTTGAGTTATACTATAGAATTTTTGCTATATAATTTATTTTGTAGAGTTTTGAGATGTAACTATATGTAGCCATAAAATTAAATGAGAAAAATATGGATGAATGGTTGAATCGTAGCGGTGGATATTTATTGTAAAAAAATTATGTTTAGCAATATTAGTTGTATCTTAAATTTAAATAAATATTATTTTTAAATACTTAATTTTTCATCCGTGACCACAAACATTTCGTAAACTAATCAGTTTTATATTTTGAAGAGTTTGCAATTATATGAAGTGATGGAAAATGTTATGAGACCCAATCAACCCCTAAACCAAATTCCTTCATTTAAAGGTAAAGTGACTCCTGAAACTACA
Source organism: Hirschfeldia incana (assembly GCA_026261945.1). Classification (NCBI taxonomy): domain Eukaryota; kingdom Viridiplantae; phylum Streptophyta; class Magnoliopsida; order Brassicales; family Brassicaceae; genus Hirschfeldia; species Hirschfeldia incana. The sequence goes on along the minus strand of JABCMI010000052.1, from coordinate 2,134,543 downwards.
ATTGAAAATATATTAATACAGTTTCCAAACAAAGAAGTTGTTGCAGGGAACCCTCTTAGAAATGTAAATAAATTATGTGTGCTTTCATAATTTTTGATGCATGTTTTCTTTTGTGATAGACATGCAATTTCATGTAATTTTATGAAGTTCAAATTTTAGAGTAAGGTTTTGATATTAAAGTCACACTCGCATAAGATCCTATGATAAGAACCCGTGGTATTATCCCAGATGTCCTATGTTTTAGCAAACAACACAAAAATACATACTGAAGAAAACTGCAGGAGAAACAAAATTTTGCAAAAGAAAAAGAGCAGCAAACTAATTTTGAAGTTACTTAAAGTTTCAAGTTCTCCGATCAGAGCTAATAACACATGAAAAATCTAACAGTTTTCATATTTCTTACATTTCGAAACGAGGACCATATAATGAGGTAGAATCATACATTTTGCAGCAATTTTAGATTACAACAGCAAATATATCTTGAGGTTAAAATCATACATCTTATACAAGTTCTTTTTTGGAGCAAATACAACAAAGTTTATACAACGATAAAATGCCAGGTTTTGTCCCCACACTGACTTTCATCAGTGAAGAACAAAATGACAAAATATAATTCGGTTCTTTTGGGGGAAAACCAAACTAAACCGGAGGGAATAAAAAGAATCGTTTCCGAACCGGTTAAAGAATCACAAATGTGAACCGGATGATGAGCCGTCATGGCTGCTCATATCCCAGTTATGTTTCTTCTTGTGCTCGAAATTCTGAAAGCATGTCAATGGCCTCATCTGATATAATAACATGTGGACGAAGAAACAGGTTAGAGAGACTTAAAAAACATAATCTAGAAACCTAAACAAAAGAAAACAAACTCAGTAGTAGTAGTACCCTCCATTGTCGTTTGTGACCCATATGATGAAGAATAGACTCAAGCCGTTTAATGATCTCTCTGAAAGTAGGTCGCTTGCCCGGTTTATCTTGCCAGCAGTCTTCTATCAACCTTTGAGATACAAAAACAAGCGGACCGAACCTAACCGGTTAAAGATATGAACTTAAACCAACCAACGATGCAAAACATTGATGGTGAAGAAGAGAAAGTAATAAAACTGACGTTTTAAGACCATGAGGGTAAAGCTTTGATGGAGCTTTGAACAATGGCCGCTCTTTGCTAGCATAAGCTTCTGAAGCTTCACTGTCTTCCTTTTCAGCAAATGGCATTCTTCCTTCTATCATCTAATAAACCAACAACATTAAAGGAGTCACACCATGAACAAAGAAAGAGCAAACCAAAAAGGAGTAAAAAATCAGTCAACATACCTCTTGAACGATCAACGCAAAGGAGAAAACATCAGCTTTGGTGTCATACTCTTCGCTGGTGAAAACTTCAGGAGCAATATATCTACCTACAATGTGGATAACACCGACAACAGATTCAGTAATCAAGACCCTTGACCAAGAAGATCAAGAACTAAAAACTCCCAAGTTTACAACTTACAAGAAGTGTCAAGACATGTGAAAGGCTTGTCTTCTTTAACAGTAACAAGCTTGCTAACTCCAAAGTCTGCAACTTTCAGATGCCCTGAATCATCCCTCAATATGTTTCTGCAAATATATTATATTTACCACTGTCAGATAAATACAAAGAGCTTCTCAACTGGTAACAGTAACACCAAAGATAAGGTTAGTTTAAAAACTCACGAAGGTTCAAGATCGCGGTGGATGATAGGGTCTCCTTTGATCTCATGAAGATAGCTCATTCCCCTATTAAGAATCCAAAACGTAAGAGACTCTTATTATCAAATCCCTAAGAACATTTATAAACATGAAGAAGACGCATACCTTGCAATGTCAAGAGCATATCTAACAGCAGTAGCTGGTTTTAATTGTACTTTCCTTTTGAGCAACTCACGCAAATCTCCCTGAAGAATGTATCATCGATTAAGATCTTGGTTTCGAGAAACGAAAAGAAAAAAAAAAGAGAATGTAGCAGAGAAAGTCATACCCTAGGCAAGTATTCAGTAACAATCATCATAGGATTGCTTTGAGTTACAGCACCAAGAAACTGCACAATGTTCGGATGCCTAAGTCTTTGGAGCAACGCAAGCTCATCATGGAACTTCCTCCTGCACAGCACATAAACACCAAAAAGCATTACGTTAAGGAATTAAACTCTTTAAGACCTTATTAGTATTTAAAGATATTCCACTTACACTTGTTCATCATCGCTTAAAACTTTATCATCAAGCTTTTTCACAGCGACTTGGATCCCACGCCACATTGCCATACAGTAAGTTCCCTGAATACAAGAACCTTCAGTAAAAGGAGCTCAACACATCGGTAATTAAAGACAATGAAATGTTTTTTAAACCTTTGTTATCTCTTTGCTTTGAGTGAAATCAAGCTCACTAGGATTGATTTCATATTCAGGAACCTCACGAGGAGTCTTCACATGCATTGGAGCCATCTGCAACATCATACCAAATAATGAGTAAAAAATCTAATCAAGAGAAGAGATGCAACCAAAACACCAAAACCACATTAAGTCTCAGCTATAGATTCTTACAGGATGTTTAGCTCCATGAGTCTCAAGAATCTTGATTACATCAACGTTCTTGTAAAATATCGCATCCGCAAGTGGCTGTGCTCCAACAAAAAAATGTATTCAGATTACACTAACAAAAAAAAGCCACAGAGATCTTTAAAAAAATGTAATATTTCTCGCTCACCGTGCTTCCCCATCGATCTTTAGGATCAACATCAGCTCCCCGATCGAGAAGAATCTCGACCACATCTTTCAACCCCTGACAAGCCGCCACGTGGAGAGCAGTCCGATCATCAATGTCTCTATAATTAGCATCGATCCCCGAATCAAGAAGCTCCCTGATACCTTCGATGTCGCCTTCGTTACACAGATACATAAGCCTCACACCTCCGTCGATCTCCTCTCCATCCTCCAACACCTCCTCCTCAGAGTGAATCGACGGCTCCGGGATCTTCTCCGGCGCCATCGACGACTGCCGACCGATTGTAAAACGAGGAACTTGGTAATCATCTTCCATATTTTTTTTAAACTGATTCGAATCCTAAAACCTTGAAAGCTCCGAACTTTGAGGAAATCTCTAAGAGGGTAACGAGAAAAAACGAATCTTTACAAACCGGTTTAGACAATTCGATTAAGAGATCGAAGTGTTGGTTTATATAGGTGTGTTTGTGGTGCCGTGATGTAGAAGAGAAGAAAGCTGGTCGGTTTTTAAAAGTCGTCGGGGAGGAAGACGAAGGTGAGAACCAGCTTCTGTCTGAGCGTGTGTATGTGTCACGTGAACTTTAAGCGCGTGAGAGAGGACAGTTTCTTTGGGAAAGTAGACGTCATCTCTGTTGCCACCACGGTAAGAACGCGTTGACGAAATTAAATGAAAGATCTGAGCCGTTGGTTTTGACAGTCGGATTGGTAATAACGGTGTGGATGATTCCGCACGTGTGATATTCGATTCGTTTGAAACGACAGCGTTTTACTTGTGCCGACGTTTTTTTTTTGTTTCTGTAGCCAACCTGGTTTGTTCGAGTTAAAGTAGGTACCTGTGGACAAAGACTTCAAGAGGATAAGACATAAGAGAAACATTTCCTTTTGGTTTCCATACGGTTACATTATTTTCCACTTGTTAAAAATTATAAAAATATCAATTCGCAGGCTACTTTAGTTGTCTTTTATATTTTTGTTTTGTAATAGCCACTTTAGTTGTCCATGGAAAATAACTAATTGGATAAGGTTTCATGCTAAGTATGTGATCTGATTTATTGATGTATACATTGAATAGGTTAAAAGATTGACATATTCATCCTCATCTCTTCTTTTATCAGTTTCATTTTGAAAAAAAATCGTTAAGCTAATATTCAACTTCACAACATGTGAATTTGTACGAGTTTAGCATCTTTTATGTTATTCTTTTGTCAACCTATATGCTGAACTATTTTTCAAGTGTAAAATAGTTCTTAGCTTTGAAACATGCATTACATGCACGGTCAAGATTCTGACGTTCGTAAGACTTGTGCATATGATATAAGATAATCAACTTGTTTGTCTCTCAGCTTGATGACAAGTTGTCTAATATAACATTGTGGTTGATATTTTTATAATAGCTTCTTATCTCTTAATTCAATTTCAACTTTATGGAAATTTTCTAACTAATCTAGTAGCAGATGTCAACTACATTCCAAATGAGTTCCTATTTCACATATATATATATATTGTTTAAAGCTCATTTGCATTAGTTATGATGAAAAAGAATATTCTCACTAGATACCTATATGCTTCTTTTAAATTAACATATACTATTCTTTAGATTTCATAGCATATTAATGGTTAAATTAATGGTCTATTTTGGTGTATATATAAATGTGGTCGGTAATTAGGTAGATTTATTTTTTTTTTTTTTTATAATCCGGGGATTCCCCACTTACGTGAATCATTTCCCCGGACCCAGTTAAACAGCGGTCCATTCACCCGGAAGGACTTTACCTGGGCTGAGGACAAGGTCCAACACCCAATACCGCATTTAATGACACAGAAGAGCAGTTCGTCTCGCCGGGTTTCGAACTCGTGGGCATGATGATTGACCAATAGAGTTGAAACCGGTCGAGCTGTCTCGTCCGGTCGTAATTAGGTAGATGGTCGTAACTTTTTCATATTTGCAGATCTGGTATGAGAATGGTGGTGTAACGACGTTAATATCATTTCCACCCTATATCAAACCTTCTTAATTAATTAATTCATGCATTGACAACAAAAATGGTCACGTCGTAGTTTCAAAGCTTGTTAGATAGTGTCAATACCATATTTGATTGAATATATAACAGTAAAACAAAAAGAAAAGAAAGTGAAAACATATTGGTCAAGGAAGCAATCTCTATTTATTGATGACAGTTTGAAGAATTTTTTTTAATGATCAAATGTTTTACAATTGTGTGCTAAATACATGCACATAGCTATCACATGTTTAGTTTCAACTAATGAAACTACTTGTCTACTTTCCCGAAATTATTTAACAATTCTCATCCTTTTAATTACAATTCAATTTTTTTGGGACTTTATAAGTAATTTAGTAGCAAATGTCAACTACTTTCCAGATTGACTGCTTATTTTATCATTTCTAAATCATTTTTGTATCATTCTGATAAGAATCCAATATTCAAATCCTTGAATAGTTCTCACCCGTCTGGCGGTCTTCTAAGAGCTAGACCAAACCAGTTAACTAACCTAAAAGAATAATCGCATAAGATACATTCATTTTTACTTTCCGCATAAGATAGACACATGACGCAAATTCATTTCATATTATCATCAAATCTTATCACAATACCAGAAACACACAAAGGCAAACATATATATAAGTTATAACAACCATGAAACCCATCCAACAACCATGGAACATCATACTAATACGAAACAAAGACTATATCCCAACATGCCCTTCTTCTCTTCATCCTCCTCCTGTGTTTGCGGCGGTATAAGTGGCGTTTTGTTTTCTTCCGTCACTGTCTTTTCTTTTCCCCTGCCCCACGAGCCGCCTAAATGGTGCTATCTTTTCCCCTGCCCCACGAGCCGCCTAAATGGTGCTATAACTATATACAAGGGATAAATGATAGACAGTCCATCCTAGCCACGATCCCCATCTATTATGTATTGTGCATTATGAACATATATATGTATAATCGTGGCCGTTGACCAAAATAAAATCATATAGGTGTACTCCTAAGAGCTTCACCTAAATACATTTTGGATTTAATCGTATGAAGCCTTGACAAGTCGACCGAAATGTTATACAATTAATTTGAAACACCCAACTACTAGAGCTTGAGAGTCGTTTCTTTTGGCTAAAGACGCTTTTAGAGAAATTAGTATCGTGTTCGATTGAGTAAGTAGAGATGGGTACATAGTTCTCGAGTAAAGTTTATTGAGACCTTTTATTACAGACTCAGAACAGAAACTTTTATTCTTTTCTTAAGGATTGAGATTACACACAGCCACTTTCTCCCATGAGTCGAGAGTCTTATCTTCTGTATCGGTTTTGCAGAGAGCGAGTCGGTTTAACCGGAAACTCAAACCATCGAGGCTGTTATCGAGTACGTAAGCTTTCTCCTGCGCTTTCTTCTTCCCTTCTTCATCTAACTCGGCGTAAAGCAGACTCAGATGCGGCATGTAAGCTGCGTTAGTGTCCATTCATAGTCAAGAAAATCAAAATTTAACATGTGACAAAAACAAACAAGAATAGTATTTAGCATACTTTTACGACAACAAAGTATGGCTCAGGCTACAAGATCTAAAGCTTCCTTTGAGCTACAAGAAAAACAGTCTTTTAAAGTCAAAAGAGCTTACGTGTTGTAGTGGAACATTTGAAATGGTTCTTACAGTGATCACCAGCTTTCATTACCTGTGTAAATAAACACAACAAACAGCACAGATCTTATTACATAAACACATATCTTTATCAAAAACCAAATTTCTTTTTAATGATTATCTCAGAAATATCGAATTTTTGGATGGAAAAGTTTGGATTTTTATTTTACCTCAGGGGTGGATTTGAGAAGCAAGAAAACGCATTGGTAGAAGAAAGTGCCTGTGGAGACGCGATCCACGGTGGCGGTGTAAGCTTTTAGTCCGTCGCAAGCTGATTCGAACATCTTCTTCGCTTCGTCTGCCGTCAGACTCGTGGCTCCGACGACGGTGACGTGAGGATCGAATCTTGGGCCGGAGAACTCGGATCTCAGAGCTTCCATTAGCTTTATGAATCTTGGCTCCGTTTCTTCGTCGGGCAATGCCCACACCGAGTATACGTCCTTCTTCACCTCTTCCATTGATGATGATGAATAGTTGACTTTACAATCCAGACGCAACCGCTATTTGATGATCCCAGTAGAAATGATTATTAGCTAACACTTATTTAGAAAGTTGGTTCTGTTCCAACTACACCCAATGGGCTTTTACAAGAAGCCCAATATTATCACCTTCTCACACAGCCCAATATTATCGGCTATAATTAGTTTATGGTGCAAAACAAAAATCTTCAGCTCATCTTAACTAAGTTCAATCAAGAAGCATTTACTTTCTTATGACCACAATCGTCTGATAGAGTCTGGAGCTCATGATCACGACGAAGCTGTGAGATCAGCTGACTTCCGGAATCAGACGACGGCTCCCATCACCAAGCAAAATCTCCCCATCAACGAAAATCGAACAAGAAAGATGGAAAAACGAAGGGTGAGAAAAAAAAAGGGTGGAAGTTCTGTGAAACTTTGAGGTGAAGATTGCTCCGAGGACGAAGAAAGAGATGCAGATGAATGTAACCCATTTGAGAGAGATTATTCGCTTGGACACTTTTTGCTTCATCTAGAGAGAGAGAGAGAGAGAAAGAGAGAAAACTCTATAGAGTAAAACAATAGTCAAAAAACGAGTGTTGGAGACGAATTGTCGAAAAAAAAGAAACGATGTTTTGAACTGAAAACATAGACCGTCGACCGCGTTGACTATCGTTGCTGCAGTCCAGACACCGTGATATGGGCCTTTTACAAATTGTTATTCCCTCATCTTTAGCACTATATGTATGGCCTTTGCTTAACATATACTCCGTCCGTTTCAGATTAATTATCGTTCTTAAGCAATTTTTTCGTTTCAAAAATAAATATCGTTTTATAATTTCAATGCAAAATTTATCGATTTTTTATTTTATTCTATTTTTCTATTGGTTGAAACGTGATTAAGTATATTGGTAATGATGCTTTTGTTTTGGAAATATATAAAAATTAAATATTTTTTTAATTTGAGTGTCGAAACCTAAAATAATAACTAATATGAAACAGATGGAGTATATATATATATATATATATATATATATATATATATATATATATATATATACCAGGAGTAGTGGTTAATCTTTGAGTTTGAAAACTCTGACAAGAAACATTGATGTGGTATCGATGTGTAGAGATTTTGAAAGTATGCATCTTGATTCAATTTAGTTTGAGTTAAGGGATTATGAATAGCCATCAATTTCACATCATTGTTTCTCACTAATCGATTGTTGCGTGAAAAAGATTAATGATATACACATTTAAATCCATGTGTCGACTATCATATATTTCCACTACCATTACTGCAACATTAAACCTAATTTGACACAAAGATATATAATACTTTTTGATATATAATATTTTTTGTGACATTTTTTTATAATTATACGACCGATAAACAATAAACACATGACTCTCAAAAAAAACTTGGATCAGTTTCTTACCACATTATAATATAAGTTTACGAACATTGCTGGAAGGAGGTTACAGAGAGATAGCGAAGCAGTTCTATAGGGTTGAGATTTACAATGGCAGGAAAGCTTCATTCTGGTATGAAATATGGAGTCCTTTGGGTCGTTTGAAGGAAGTTGCAGGGGAGGGACGTCATATTGATATAAGGGCAACATTATTGGTTTGTCCCAAAAATTGGTCCTAAGCATATTTAATTAGTTTTTGATAGTTTAGAGTTTTAGTTAAGGACATTGTTAAAAAGATGGATTATTGGTAGGACCAATTATTGGTCCTTAGTTTATTTAACAAATACCATCAAAAACTATGGTTTCATGAACCCAGACATCAACTATGACTTTCTTAAAGTCTTCACAGTACATAAAAGAGAACATCTATGCTATTTTTGTGCCAAATCTACACTTTACTACACCTTCAATCATCTACCATTCTCTCTAATGCGAATCCACAACATTACATGACAATTCTCACTACTGAAGACTAGTCCTATCAATGCATGTGTATAACCAAAAGTGGTCAAGGCTGCAAAAAAACATTTACCTCTGCATCCTGAGCCTTTCGTTTTCTTCTTCTAACCGTGAAACTTTGATCTCTAACTCCTGAGTGTAAGCCTGATCAACATCAAAACACCCAATGTTACAAGGTGTTATTTGCCAAGTAATATAAAAAGCTGTTTATTCACCTGTTTCCTAGCTCGAGAACGAGCAGTAGACTCTCTGTTCTTAATCATCCTCTTCTGCCAGCAACAACCGGATACGGCATAAACGACTGAACACCCTGCTGCATCATCGACGGAAGCTGATGATACTGAACCCACGGAGCAGCAACCTGGGGCACGTTTCCCCCTAAACCACCACCTCCACTACCAGTAACCGTCTCAGTCACAAGTCAAGTGCTTGTCAATCGCACTTCTAGACATAACTGTCAACACTTTCTTGCTCTTGTCAATCGCATCATCAGCACCCTGGAGTTGTTTAACACCAAATCACAAAGAGTTAGAGCTTTCCTCTCTGTGAGATGTAAATTGCTTTAGATATGGTATACCTTAGAGTGAGCGTGAAGGAGTGTTTGACGTTGCTGGCTGAAACATATATAGCATTGAGCTTCCTACGGTTTGCCTCTTAAAGTTCTCTAATTAAGTTCTACACTGGCTTCTTTCTCACTATGTATCTAGTATCCTCTGTTATTCCAATGGACGTTTCGAAGAAGATCTCCGCTCCTAGCTTCATCCAGATTAACTCATGTGATTCCAGGACAAGATACATACCTTATAAGCTAACACAAACACAATAACTGAAAGGTTCAGAACAAAATAATTATAAAACGCAATCCACACTAACCAAACACCACTTATGTTCTAAAATCATGTCTCAATCAATTTCAAGATCGAGATTAAAAAAGGAAGAAGCTTTACCGATCTGGGCAAGGCCTGTACTTTCTCAACGACCTCACCGGAACCGATCTCAGACCTCACCTCGACATCAAAAATCCTAGAGAGGAAGAAAGAGCAACCCATATGCGTCACGAGCTTTCGTCTGATTCGTCACCGATCAATGACCCAAATTCCACTTCTCCATCGTTAATTTGGACGACACCCAAATCGGCAACGAAAAAGATGGATTGATTTCGAGGAGAGATCTATCAGAGAGATCATGAGAGACAGAGAGGAGGAGAGGTCAAGAAAAAGAGGGGAGGAGTGATCGTCGAGAGAAAAAGAAGGACTTTTTACTTTGTTCCTTAATTAAGCTACGTATATAAGGTAAATTGTATTTTTCTTTTTCTTTTTATCCTAGTCAGCACTAAGGACTTCTTAAAACACGCCGATAATCTTGCCCTAAGCATCTTGATGAGTGCTACTGTGGAGGATAGCAAGAATCATTGAAGAAAGTATCATCGAGTTCAAATTCTCAATATAATTTAATTGGAGATCGAGAAGTGTAGAGAAAATTGGACTCAAGCTGAAGATATCCCATTATGGAAGAATGGCAAAGGTAAATACAAGAAGAACTTCTCCACTAGAAGTACTTGGCTGAATATTAGAGAGAAATATCTTCCCTGTCATTGGTATCGAGTGATTTGGTTCAAGCATGCAACACCAAGGTATTCAGTTGTCACTTGGATAGCTGTATGAGGTAGATTGGCAACAGGTGATGGAATGCAGTGTTGGAATGAAAATGTTGTGGTGTCGTGTGCGCTATGTCAAGAACCTTTGGAGACTTTACATCATCTCTTCTTCGAGTGTCCTTACTCAGTGCAAGTATGGGAAGCGTTAACAAGAGGGGTTCTAGCTGATCAGTTTACTGATAGTTGGGAAGATATCATAGGATTGCTTGGGAGGGATTTGGATTGGCCACCCGAGTCAAGATGTTTGTTATGAGATATTTACTTCAAGCGACGGTTCGTGCTGTGTGGAGAGAAAGGGACAGAAGGAGACATGGGGAAGCTGATGTTCCTGCAGAAGTCATGATTAGAAGACTTGATAAGGGTATGAGAAACCAGGTATGAGGAACCAATTCACTGTGATCCAGAGAAGAGGAGATAAGGATTATAATGAAGGGAACGAGACAGTAAAGGGAGTGAAGATAGAAGCAATGTTGGTTTCACTAATCATATTCCAAGTGTAATTTATTATTATTGACATGATTAAACCTACACTTATAAAGTTCATTAAACATCAACATTTCACGTCCAAAATTATATAATTTTAAAGGCATAAAGTTCAATAGTCATGCCACACAAACAAAAAAAAAAGCTTGGACCAGTTTCACACAAACAAACAAAAAAGCCCATACATATTATATAGAGCTTACGAAGTTATTATGCCTTGAGATTCAGTAAAAAAAGGAAGTCACGGGAAGGGAGATGTTCGCTTCATATCTGTTTCAACAACATCAAGCGCGAAACCTTTCCTAAACCGAACCCAATAATCAGCAATCAGATTCTTTTTCTCTGGTCCGCAAATCCCTTCTCGTGACGGCTTCAACGATTCCGTCGAGATTCCATGTTCTTCATCTCTCTTTTTCACCAGCTCCGGTTTGACCCTCCCGAGATCCACGTCTTGTGGCGAAACCATTAGTGACGGTACACCTAGTGGTAATCTATCTCCTAAAACAAGACAAATCAAGAAACCCTAACTAAACACATGGTTGGTTTGCTTTATCAAACACATAAATATATAATTAGTTTTCCTAATATTTACAAGATGAAGAATTAGTTACCGCGATCGATCTGCCATGTGCACCAAAATTTGCCGTAAGATTTGGCAAGATTCTTAAGCTCCGGCTTCGCAACAAGCTCTGGGACCCTTGGAGTTACTAGAAGAGCCATTTGGATCTACAAACAACACTTATAATTTCAATTCTCTGGTAGAGGGCAAGCATATTGAAAATGTTTCAAAATCATGAAAACCTCGTAATCATGCGAGTGCCAAAGCTTTTGTTCATCCGGTGAGAGACTCTCGAATAACTTCTCGGACACTATATATTCGATCCCTATAAATTTAATGCGATAACAAACACATTCATAAATCCATATTCATAATCTCCAACGAGAAGGTTTGGCACTCAAACGTTAAAACATACTTATACGTATAACCAATGCCTAAACCGTCCATGTAAACAACTTCACGTTCAGTCTATGTAAACAAACAATAGAGGTGTGGTTATATGTGTACCGATGAGATGAGCCTTAGAGGAATTGGAATCGTAGACGGCACATTGGAGAAAGTCTTGGTTTACACGGTGACCGTACATGTGAACTTCGATCTGACGGCCAGGATCATGGCTATAGCAAGTGAATGAACACACATGCAGATTCATTTGTCTGATCGGTTTCATAGACTGCAACATAGCCGTTCCTTTGTCCAAAATCGCCGTAGTGGTCTTCGTTGGATCTCCCATAGGCTCCTTACCTTCTCCGCTGCTTGCCGGACACGGCACCGGAACTTTATCACTTGACGCCATCGTTAAACAAGTAAAACAACCTTGTCCTGTGTTAGTATCTCATACAAGAGCCAGAGAGGAGTGATTTTGCATAATGTAAATATGACGTTTATGATCTGAATGTGACACGCATTAGAGAAAACTGATGTGGCGGATAGTATAGCCAGGTTAAGTTTGGCGTTTTCCGGACAAGGTCACACGTGGTCGCTTTTTAAGCTCTGGACACTTGGCAATATCTCCGTCTCCGTATCTTGTGCTTTCTTTTGACAAGTTCCAAATACTAACTTCTGAAATCTTTTTCAAATTATTTTTTCTAGGCTTCCAAATTTGAATTAGTAATTCTAAAATATACCAGGAGAAAAATCTACATAAATACGAAGATAGAATCATTTTGCATTAAAAAGTGAGAAGAGATAAATATAGCAGTTAATGGTTTAATACAAACCATACGTACGTAAGGCCTGGTCAAGGGTGCTATAATTTATGTATTCCTTTCATACCATGCCTGTTTACTCTTTTACCGGCTGAATCCAGAAACTTGTTTGGTATACATAGCACATATTATAACAACTAATTGCTTAAAAGATAAAGAAAAATTAGAGTGGATCATATACCACACCCTCACACAACCTGAGTACGTCCCTGCGCTAGTTCCTTGGGAAAAGACTCAAATACCGAACTAGACCCTTTACTTCTGATTGATACAACTGATTAGACCTCTAATACTAAATTATTACGTAGCCGTTGATTTTTTTTCTTAACGAGAGCTACCGTTTTGCACAGCTTTTAAAAACGAGCCGCTTTTGGTTATTTCACGCAACGGTTTATCGGTGTATCTAACAGTGTTGTAAACCCATGCACCCGCAACCGCACCAAGGATTGGAGATGCTATGTAGATCCATATTCCTTTGTAGCAGTTGTATACCATTGCAGGTCCCAAACTCCTTCCTGGATTCATCGAAGCTCCCGACACCGGTCTGATAACAAAAATATGCACACATGTGTAATGTCTTAGTGGTGAAAGATAAATATGCACAATGGTATCAAATAGAGATGGAATTGAGTAAACATATTACCCGGCAATTATCACGTTAAGTAGCACCGTTGACCCTACCGCTAGTCCGGCAAGTTCTCCAATCTGATTGCACATATGGAGCCAAAAATTAATTAGTTTCTCATAAATACAAGGGTCAAAGACTACATGTGTAATTCCTGAGGTCATCGTGACAACTCAAATAGATAAATAAAAGACATAAAATTAACTAGGCAAATATGTTTTCAAGTAAATAATCTTTCTAGTAGTCAAATCTTTAAACCATCGAGAAAAAGACAAACTATATGGAGTCCATTTTTTAATTAAAAACAGCCTTAAAGGCACAATATATATATTCCCCTCAAAAGAAACTATATCAGCTAACGTTAAAACGAACATGCACAATAATTAGCCATCAACTTCGAATCTATATATAAGAAGATTAGGAAATACTAACCGCTCTATTATCAGTGGCCACGCCAGAAATGATGAACATTAGATAGAAAGTGATGATAAACTCTATCACAAACGACTGCAAATCTGATCCCGCCGGTAATGTTCCAACGAACACGTCATGTTTACCACTACAAACTTCTTGATCAAGCCCGAACAACAACCGCAAAGTCGCCGCGGCAAGCGTGGATCCGATCACTTGCGATATCACATAAGCCGGAACCTAAAAATGTTAAAGAACAATACAAATATATTTGAGTGAATTACGTTTAATGTCGCATTAAAAGTGGATCAAATTAGAAAGATTTCCTTGAGCTGAGACTATGGATAAACTATTTTGTACATATTGAATTTCAATATATGTAAAAATAAAACTGTAGTTTTGTGTACAAAACTAAAAAAAATGACGTTGTACAATCAAATCAGTGTTATTAGAACTGTTATTGGTTTAATTTTTTTAAAATGTTACTTATTATAGAAAAACAAAAAAAATAGTTCTTTCGTGTAATGCAATCAAGACGACAGCTAAGCTAAGACAAAACGCCAAGGTTCTAGTTTGTTCATCAAACTCAAAATGCACATCAAAATAAAACTTAATCGATATGTGAATGGGTTGACCTGTTTCAGAGGGAAGCGGCCGCAAGAAGCGAATGCTATTGTGACGGCCGGATTGAAATGAGCCCCGGAGATGTGACCGAGAGAGTAAACAAGAACCATGACGGTGAGTCCCCAAACGATGGCGATCCCTGGAAGAGTCACGGCTTTGTCGTGTTGGGCGTTTACAGCTACCGATGCACAACCAGCAAATATCAAGAAGTAGGTTCCCAAAATCTCAGCCATCAACTGAAAACAACAGAGCAATTATAAGAAAATAAAACAAAGTAATTCATTTCTAAACAGAGAGTGAACACCAAACAAATAAAAAGGTTCTTGAAGATTGAGAGTTACAGAAGTGAACACCTTTTGTAAGAAAGGGACAGAGACTGAGAGTAGAGAGTCTTGTTTCTTCATGGGTTTTGAGACACGAATAGCTTCTTTTTGTTGTTGATGTTCGTTTTCTTCATTGATGTTCACCACCACTGCTCCTTCTCTGGCATCACCGTGGCCATTTCCCGAAATCTCCGCCATAACAAAGAAGAAGATGAAATCTTTGAAACCGACCAGTAATGACTTGTGTGAAAGAGTCTGGTGGCAATTATCTTCTATTTATTGGCACATCGAGAGGGAGAGAGGGATTAGACTTTTCACGATTTAATATTGACCATTTTATTTTATTAACTATTAATTGCAGATGATATGTTATGAAACTACATATAGCATGATATATTTTGACCATTATGACTTGTGCCTTATTAAGAACTTAGCGTATCAAATTAAGAAAAAGGAGAACTTAACGTATATCTCTGTTTTTTGACAAAGGAAACAAATATCTCTGGCTTGTTTATGTATAACAAAATGTCCGCCAAATTTTTATCTGGATAAGATGTAGATTTTGAAGCAAACATACTAATTCTCATGATTAAAATTTTGTAATATAGTATTTAAAATACCGTTGTCTAAATCTTTTGGCAAAAAAAAAAACTGTTGTCTGTTGTCTCCTATATTTCTTAATTGGTTATTCTATACATTCGTGAATTCTGTGAAAGCTTTAATGTTGGTTGATATACGTCTAAATATATTTCCTATACTATATTGTGGATAAACCGGATATTATCCGTAAAATACTAAAATCATACTGTTTCTCTTAAGTTGAATAAATCATTTACTTTTTTCCGACGTCATGCGGTTAATGTGATTGCCACATCATTAATGTCGTATTTATCCATATCATTGGATAGGAACTTCCATAAAATACTAAAGCTTTAGCTATGCATATTATTGTTCCCTAATGCTTTAAATTGGAAAAAAAAAAATCTTCCAAAAAAATTCCATAAAATACATCAATCTTGTCGAAAAGGAAAAATCTATCTATATTTTTCCTGGTCGTTTGTACAAAGATAATTTAAGATAGAAAAGGTGCAAGGTTACAACTTAGAAGTTTTATTTTGCAAGTCATGAGTTAATATGTAGTTAATAAGTTTGCTTATATATTAACTTTCTACAAAATACTGAAAATTGTCACAAAATAGTTGATTTTCAAAAGCGTTGATTTTTAGTTCTTATTTTGGAAATATTTCTTTTATGACCACATAAATAATGGGGATTTTAAACCAGATATTAAACTATGTATTTTATATTACATTATTATCTCCAGTACTGTTGTATTCTGGATGAATATATACTAGATTTCGATCCGCACAACCGTGCGGGTTTTTATTTTCATTTTTATATCTATATTTAATTATTTATATTATTTATTCAAATACAATAAATTATATAGTTTGTTTGTTTATTAAATTAATTATTTCAAACTCACGTGTATTTGTTACTTCTTATTTTATATATGTTTTGTTGGGTTTTTGATTATTTGGCAAACTAATATATGCAAAGTTCAAAAAATTTAAATAAATGTTTTTCTAGGAATTAAATATCACACATGAAAAATTTGTGACTCGTATTTTATTAAATTTTATAAAAATATAATTTTGACTTTGTAAATGTTTTAAATATATGTTTTACATTTTGTAGTTATATATAATGTAGTTCTATAATTTTATTCTTGAACTTTTTTATTTGACATTATTAACATATAAAGATTTTTTTTCACATTTTATTTTTAAGTTATATAAATTTATAATCTGAATAGTCAAATAGATAAACCTCTTAAAATATATATTTTTTAATTTTGACAGTTTGCATACAAAATGTCTCTTAAATTTTATTTAGTTATACTATATAATAGATATTTGTTTAGGAAAATTTATATTTTCTTTTTGTGTTTAAATACTATACTTTAGCATGCATACTTTTAGTATATATCAGGATTTTATAAGTAAATATATTGTTATGTTTAAATATTTGAGACTTAATATTTTATTAAATTTTATACATGGTTTATGAATTTAAATACCTTTTAATGGTGAATGATATTTTAAATGATAGATTTTTTTTACAAAAATTTAATTATCTAATTTAATATAATTTTATATTTAGTTTATAAAGTAATTCTATTTTAATATAGTATAGACTATGATTAGAAAGTTTATGAAAATAGCATACAAACTTGTAAGTTTTGTTTTATAATAATATCTTAATTAAAATGATTTGAAATAATATTATGCTGCTAATTACGAAATTAATGATTCATTATTATATCGAAATATTTAAAATTTTAGTAGGATTTTGTTAGATTTTTGTCAATAAATTTTCTATAATTAAAAATAAAACTAAAACAGTTTTATAGGTGAAGTTGTTATATTTGTTGAGTTTATAAGAAGTGATATTTTAATGATGCAAAAATATTAGTTAAAAATAAATGAAATATGATTTTCTAGTAAGAGACCATTTTTTTAAATATCACACATGAATTAAAAGTCATGACTTCTATTTTAATATAATAGACTACCCGCACAACCGTGCGGATATTATTTTTATTTTTTACGTTAGATAATTATGGTTTGTTTCTGTTACAAAAAAAAGATAATTATGGTTCGTTTTAGTTTTTGTAAATTATTTTATTGAAAACATGTGTTATTGAAGTTCTAAAACTAAATTGTTTTTTTTTCAGTTTTACTTGTAAACTTTTAAGATCAGTTAACTTTTAAAATGTTTTTATGTAGTGTTGGTATTGATTCGTGCAGGCATTTCAATTTACAACTATTTTTGTTGAAAAAATTGTATTTTATGATTTAAAAAAAATTACATAAGTATTTTATTTGAAATTGTGTTATTTTTTAATATAGGTTTTTAGCTACAGTTTTATATAAAATATAAGAATGTGATAATCAAAATAAAATATTTATTAGTTTAATATTTTTTTAATATTTAATTCATATAGTACTTTTATTTTAGTATAATATATACTATAATTATAAAGCTTATGAAAATAACATAAAAAATTTAGTTTATTTTCTTATAATAAAATTTTAATTTACATTGATTTGAACGAAATTATACTATTAATTACGAAATTAATTAATGTATTGCTATATAAAAATATTTAAATGTTTTGCAGGATTTTGTTCGATTTTTTTCCAACATATTTTTTCTAGTTAAAATTAAGGCAGATAGATGTTTGATTAGTTATAACTTAATATGACTTAATCTTTATTTAATTTGAATTTTAATAGAATATGTAATGTGACAAATTCTAGTAAATAGTCCATTTTTTAAAATATCATACATGAATGAAAAGTCATGACTTCTGTTTTAATATAATAGATGAGATACCTTAAAAGATTTAAGTATGCATTCAAATCCGTCAATAAAAATTTTCAAGATGTTTTTTTATAAAATTAGGAATATAAATAACAGAATCGTTCTCACAAATCATTTTATTTAATATTAAATAAATAAATATATAAATATTATACACAAATTTATAAAAAGTAATTTCAGGTTTTAAGAGCATCCACAATCAGAATATCTCAAACAATATCTCAAAAGTTTTTATTCGATATAAAAGCAAAAGTTGAAAGAAAGAAAAAAAAATTAGATATATATGTTAGTTGTGCCAAAAAAAGTAGATATATATGTTAGAAAAGTCTGTCAAATGAGATATTAGAAAAATTGAGATACCAATCTACAGATGTCTCAATATAATTAACATAGGTTTTTTAAAAGAATTTTAATTAAATCTTAATAAAAATATTAATATTATGTTTCGCCATTGAGGATGCTAACATCCTGAATTCTTTTATTAAAAAAAAAAAAACATCCTGAATTCTAAACTAAAATATCCATTAGGGACGTTACGATCATCCCTCCAAGTCCGATAAGATGACGAATGCTGAGACATCCAAAATTGTTCGTATCAAATGGACCACACAAAAAAAACTTAGGTCATGCAAACTTTATTATAAATGGGAAACTGAAAAAGATTTATGTCACATGATGAAATTGATGAAGGCCTCTTCAAGTCTTCAACTACCAACCTAAAATACAGACATGCTTTATATAGATTTATATATTTGTATCTATTAAAAAAGAAAAAGAATCATCAGAAACGTTTAAGTTTTTTTTTTTTTTTTGAAACTCATCAGAAACGTTTAAGTTATATGAGTCAACAGAGAAGTAAAATCGATTGGTACGTCCCACTTGAAAATGTGCTAAGTATTCCGAATTCGAAATCTATCATTTCTACTATATCTGTTATGTGCATGGACGACATAAATATCTAATTTTCATTACGGTTAACCGGATTATCTCATGTTAATAAGCAAACCTCAAAAATTGTTGGTTGAGACTTGATCCACCAGATTCGTCATAAAAAGTTATTTGAGTCTAGACGCCGGAGTGTAATTATGGGCTGACCTGATCATGTCGAATACTGTAAACATGTAAATTATCGGACTGCCCGTCTTATCCATCCAAACATGTAAGTAATTATGAGGATGAAATATTGAAGATAAGCCAAAGAAAGTTATTTATAATTTACAGTTCATAAACGTCGATATTACAATCTAAATTGATACAAAAGTTATCTCCTAAGACATCAATGATATTCGTTTGATCAATGTTAAACAGTAGGAATTAATACACATGCACAACCATTTGGCTACTAACCCCGCAAATTTATTTTAATTAGTGTATGATCAAACTATAAGTAAAATTCATAGACAACCACGTTCGAGATACAAAATAATATAGATTGGTTAGCATACAATGTACTCCATATGAATAATACCTGAAGTTTTGATTCATTGCACATGAAACATAATTTAATTTGTTTTTTCTTAAAAAAGTTATTTTAAAAATATAATTTAAAACTTATTCAACCAATTACAAAAATATCTGCAACATCTGATTGGTAACACAGTTTCTAGTAAAAATAAAATAACATAAAAAAAATTAAATTATCATATATTTTGAAACAACAAAAACCTTTTAAAACATCATTTAACATGAAATGGAAAGAGTATTAAAAGAAATTCGTAAAGCTGGAACGAGAAAATTTCGTCAGATCAACGAAATTATGAGCGAAGAAAGTTAAAAAAATGGAACGATATATACACTGAAAATGTCGTGTCGAATTCATAATAATTATGTCACAGAAATCTCAACACTGAGGCCATATGCAACGAAGACTCTTGAGAGGGGTCACACATTTCTCAATAAAAAAAAGTAAAATAAAAGGATTTAATGAACTTGCACCGCCCGAAGCTCTTCCCAGTGAACCGGTTCATGACTATTTTGCATATTCTATGACACGTGGCACCCCACAATTGATTCGATTATTATTGTTATTTAAAAAAAATAACAAAAATCAAACATAAAACAAAATAATAATAAAATACTTTGTGAACTCCTTCCATGGGGTTCACTGATACAAATGTTCTAATAGTATTACTCATGTCGCGATCCAGTGTTATTATTGGTCAAGTAGATCACTAATAATATTGTCATTGACATGATGCACAAGTTTCGTTTATACCGAGACTTTGCTTACTAAAGTTTCAGTTAAATATTATACGTAGGGGTGGGCAAAATATCCTTAAATTTTGATTCGCTTCGATCCGATCCGAAAAATCCGGATATCCGTAACTTTACAAATCGAAAGCTAATACTAAAATTCAATATCCGTCAAAAACGAAGCAAATCACTAATATTAAAATTTTGGAGAGCGGATATCCGATCCGATCCGGCAATATATAAATACATGTATATCTTGATTATATTTAAAGTTATATATGTATAAAATTATACAATTATTATTTTGACATATGATTTGACAAATTTTATTCACATTATTACTTATATAAAAGTAGTACATAAGAGGAAGGACAAATATTTTATGAAAATTATATTTTTTTATTAAGTTTTATGTTATTATAATTGTTAACTAAGTTTAAATTTTTATAAAATATGTAGATTTACTAATTCTTTTAATTTTTATCTTATATATCATGTAAAATATATTATAGAAAACAAATATGCATAGAAATTTTAAGATTATTTGTATTCATCAAAACATATGAGATATCCGTAAGTATTTGCAAATATCTATTTATTTTCCAGATATTCGTTTTTCCGAATATATGTATTTCTCCGAAGCAAAGCAAATACAAAAATTAGATATTTGTAATATACGAAGCAAATCACAAATACCTTCAAAAATCCGGATATCCTATCCGTGCCCAGGCTTGGCTATGAAAACCCATCTTTTTCGAATGATGTAGTATGAAAAACTTAGCAATAATGAAGTCTTTTATGTTATAATTATGAATTCAGTTGTGAACCGTAACGAAAATGTGTACTTTAAAGAAGTGACTTGGATGGTTAAACTATCTTACAATGCGCATGCAGAATCTCTAACCTCCCACTATTTACGTACGTTTACCTTCAACAGAGATCCCATTCCCACATGACTTTATAAGTATTTGTAGAAGAAAAAATAGACTTTGAAAATCAGGGTTTGTTAAATTATGATTATAAAATCAACTATTACTTGATTAAGTAACTCATCAAAGAAGTACGCAAATCAAGTTTTATTTGCATGATACATGCGACCAATTTTATTATATTTTGTATACGTTTTTAGCTAACATGTATTAGCACTTAGCAGTATATATAGTTATACATTTTGCGCAGATCGAATGTTATAACTTTCTTGTTTCCTTGAAAATTTGAATTTTGATGTATCGATTCATATGGTTTATGCATTTAAAATGTTACGGAGGTATAAAAAGTTACTAACAAGACCAAATCGGGATTCGTTAGTATCTCAGGCTTTTGACTCTTTTAGTCGTAAAGATAACAAGAGTAGGTTGGATTTCATAAGTTTTGTGGCAGACAACGACTTTGTTTACTAGCCGTTGCTGTGTTTTTTTTGTATGTTGAAATTAACTACCTACTACTGTCGCAGAAGTCGTTATATGGCCACCGCTTCCCTATTTCATAAGGTCGTAATATCTTCGTTTCATAGTAAGATATCAAACTACCTTTAATCTTTTCCACTACCTTTTTTTTTTTTTTTTTTTTTTATTCAATTTTCTTACATCTTACATCTTCCTTACATCTCTTCCCCAAAGAGACATTGTTTCAGAAAACGAAAAAGAAAACAGGCAACCATAAACAGCAAAAACACAAGTGCAACAAGAGGTGAAAATAACGCTGAATAGAGGGAAGAAGCTAAGATGGGAAGTTGTGAAACCATAAGTGCAGATATCTGTCTCCTGGGTTTGATAGAGCTGAGGAAGAACTTCTGACTCTTCCAACATTCTGATCCAGCCATATAATTTGGCCTTCAGAATAACTTGAATCTCTTTAATAACAAGCTGAGGACTTCTGGAATTTGAAGTATGCAGTCTCTTATTTCTTTCAATCCAAATAGCATATAAAACAGCCTGCGTGAGTAACTTGCAAATTGTTCTCAGCTTACCAGACGGCGAAGAGTGATGAACCCACCTGATAACCTCATTAAAAGTATGAGGCTGATTGAAATTCCTTTGAGTGAAAAAATAATCCCACACTGTCCTTGAGTAAGAACAGAGAAAATATATATGATCTCTTGTTTCATCGGCTGATCCGCACAGCAGACACGATGGGGGCACAGTCATACCCCAATGAAGGAGCCTGTCCCGCGTAGGGAGCCTCCCTCGAACCGCGACCCAAGAGTGGAATGCATGTTTTGGAATTCCAAATTTAAACCAAATCGAGTGGTACCAGGGAACCGGGACTAGCAACGGATGCAATGCTTCCCACGTTTTAGCAGCAGAGAATTGACCCGGCGGAGAATCAGCAGAGGTCTTCCACAGGAAGTAATCCTCTGAGCCGTGAATAAGCGCAGGAGGGTGCAGAGGAAGGCACGCGCGAAGCAACTGAATGACGCTGTGACGACCTCTAGACAAAATCCATTCCCCGTCCAAAATAGTCTGTGACACCACAGCTGAGAGAGAAATACCTGTCACCATCGGGCCATTAGCACCCGTAATTTCTAACAAAGGACCCAGTCCGGTCCAGTTATCATGCCAAAACAGAGCCGACTCTCCTGACTGGACAAAGCACGAAAGAAAGGGTCGAGCCAGCGGCCTTAGATCCGTTAACCTCCTCCAAATCCAAGAGCCTGTAGAGGAGAAATCAAATTCCCAAAACAACCGATCAGCAATTATATGATGCTTTATCCAAGCCACCCATAATGAACCCGTTGCTGCAAAAAGCAACCAAATAAGCTTAAGGCTGAAAACGTTGTTAGAATCATGCAAGCGACGCAGGCCCAAACCACCAACTCTCTTCGGTGTGCAGACTGATTCCCAGCATACCTTGGCCCCACGAGCAGTCTGTGAATCTCCCGTCCATAAAAAAGCATTACACAAACGCTCAACAGCATCGATGCAACCTTTTGGAAGAGGGAACACCGAGGCCCAAAAGTTAAACATACCGTATAGGACCGATTGGATTAACTGCAGCCGTCCAGCAAAAGAAAGATTGCGCACCGTCCAAGATTTGATCTTCTTTTTGACTCTGTCTATCAATGGTTGATAGTCTTGAGGTCGAAGTTTGTGAGGCATAAGGGGCAACCCCAAATAACGAACCGGAAGACTACCCTGGCTTAAACCGAAGGTTGCTGCCAGTTCTCTAGTTACAACATGATTCGCTCCATCAAGAAAAAGGCCTGTTTTTGCAACATTCAATTGAAGACCAGAACCAGAGTAGAAAGTGTTCAGCAGATCGATAATTTCCCGCAAAGAATCCAAGGAGCCATCGAAGAAGATCAACATGTCGTCAGCGAAACAGAGATGAGTAATGAGAGGGTAAGAGCATCGTGGGTGAATCCCAAAAAGACCATTACGAGCCGCCCGATCCAGACTTTTAGATAGAATATCCATTGCCAAAACGAAGAGAGAAGACGAGATCGGATCTCCCTGACGCAAGCCTTTCTTTCCTTGAAAAAAACCTACCAATTCTCCATTGAAAGCAACCGAATAATGAGGGGAGGTAACACAGTTTCGAATCCAGGTGATAAAAACCTCGGGCAGACCAAAAGCTTCAAGGATATTCATAACAAACTTCCAATCAACGTTATCATAGGCTTTAGTAATATCAATCTGCAAACACCCTCTGGTAACTTCCCCGGGTTTATTAAAATCTGCCACCAACTCTGAGGCAAGCAGGACATTCTCGCATAGAAGACGGCCAGAAATAAAACCCACCTGGTTGCGCTGGACCGCAAGAGGGGTAATGAGCTTCAGCCTACTACCAATAATCTTGGAGATTATTTTATAGACTGTGTTGCACAGAGAAATAGGACGAAACTCAGATAGCTTTGCGGCTCCAGTGACTTTAGGAAGCAATGCAATCACCGTGGAATTAACCTGACGAGAAAGCACCGGCTGGATGAAGAAATCCTTGACAGCAGTGATCAAGTCTGCTCCTACCAAGTCCCAAGACGACAGAAAAAACTCCACAGAAAACCCATCTGGACCCGGCGCTTTACTCTTGGGCAACGCAAAAATAGTCCTTTTAATTTCGTCATCAGTAGGCATCGCACTTAACTGTGTAGATAACTCCTCAGAACATCTGAAAGGGTGAATATCCTGAATTTGATCGACCGAGAGAGGAGATATATCCTGATTAGATGTGCCAAGGAGAGACAAGTAATAATCAAGAACCATGCTCTTTAAAAGATCGGAGTCGTAGATCCTCCCTCCGAGCTCATCAAGAAGGAAGTGAATAACGTTCTTTGATAGATTAGCCCTGACCGCCTTATGAAAGACTCCAGTGTTGAGGTCTCCAACATTCAACCAGCGAACTCTACTTTTTTGATACAAGAAAGATTCTTCAGCAGCAGCTAGAAATAACCAGGACGCACGAGCTCTGCTCTCTTCTTCAAATAACTGAGGAGATGGATCCGTTAATGTCTGTCTTTGGAGATCCTGAAGAGAGGTAAGGGACTCTTTAACTCTGATCTGAATATTACTGAACTTGCTTCTATTCAGAGACCGACAACAAGCTTTTGCATTCCTCAACTTCTGATACAAGGAAGACATAGGGTTTGACACTGTAATAGGAGTCCTCCACGCTTCACTCATAAGCCGTGAGTAGTCCGGATGAGAAGATAACATCGTAAAGAACATGAAACGAGTTTTCCTTGGAGCCAAGCTGTTAGACAGAGACAATAAACAGGGGCAGTGATCAGAAGTCCCTGGGACATCAAAAAAGGCATTAGAGTCCGGAAACCGATCCAGCCACGCTTCGTTAACCAACGCCCTGTCAAGCTTCCTAGCTTTTGGGTCAGTAATGCTCTTATTTGTCCACGTGAAAGGACAGCCTCTGAAAGCGAGATCGAAGATGCCGCTCTCGGACAAACAGTCAGAAAAGTCTTGAATGCCTCGCAAACAGATGTCAGAAGCAGACAAAGAATAAATCTCTGAAGTTGAAAGCACTTGATTAAAATCTCCCAAAACAATTAAGGGAGAGTTCCGTAGAGCCGAAGATTGAGCAAACTCCACTAATCTTTCCCAAAGAATAATTCTTTCCTCCCTTGTGTTTCTAGCATAAACAAAAGCTGCTGAGAAAGATTCATTAGTCTGAGGATTAAGAATTCCGCAAAGCACCAGCTGAGGAGATGAAAAGTAGAACAACACCGAGATTGATGGGTCCCAAGCTACCACAATACGTCCATTTTGAGCATCCTGCGAATAATTTCCTTCAAACCTCCAACCAGGAACAACTCTACCCATAACTTGTTGGAGATTTTCTTGTTGCACATGTGTTTCCAAAAAACCACCAAGAAGTGGACGGTTTGACCTTAACCAATCAATAACCGTTGATTGCCGAGGGGGCCATTCAGGCCACGTACATTCCAAAAGAAGCTCTTCATTAAGAAGACAAAAAAGGGGGTGCTGAGCACTAAGCCTCCTGAGAATGAACAGGACGCGGGGACGTCTGTTCACTAGAAGCTAAACCAAAAACTTTTTTTCTTTACCGAAGTTGCATCGGAACTGGAGGACCCATCCCCTGAATCAGAAGACGACAGAAGGAGGAGCTGCTGCCTGATCTTTCTGCGCGCATGTTTTCGAGACATAGTTGTGGAAGACACAACGTTGGAAGTACCGACAGCTTCAAGACGAGCTCTAAGTATGCGCTGAGCTGTAGAAATCAACTCCTCCTCTTCTGCAAATTTAGAAGCAGAAACCGGCACAGGCGGAAGAGGGGGAGAAGGCGGCTCTTTTTGCTTTGGTTTAGATCGATTTGCGACTTCCACCCAAACGGAAGAGGATGATTTTCCAGAGCAATTGCCAAGGGGAGAGGAAGGAAGACTTCTGGATCTAGTTAACTTACTAGGACTTGGAACAGTCGAAAGAACAAGATCAGGAGCCCTTGGAGGAGGAGACTGATCCTCAAGAGACTGCATAACAGAGTCTTCTGAAACCTGGTTGTCTGGAACTTCTAGAACCGGAGAAACTCCCCGACGACCTGTACTTCGGTTAACATTCTGAGGAAAAACCACAGGCACTGGACACCTCATCTTGAAATGACCAAACTCCCCGCAACCCGAACATTTAGGTGGCATCTTGGGGAATTCTGTCGAAACAAGCACTGAATTGCCATCCTTATCTGAAATTCTAACTGTGGACGGACGGGGCTTGTCAAGCTCGACAACAACTCTCAGCTTAATAACACCATTTGAATAAGGTTTCAAATCAGAAAATTCTGAATGCACAGGGAAGCCCACAGCCGACGCGAGAGTGTTGAAACCAATTAAGGACCAGAGCTCCTTGGGAACCTTCCGAAAGAGAACCCACACCGGGGCATGAACCAGCTTCATCGAAGAGAGATTTATCGAAGGATACCATGCCGCTACTGTAAAAGAGCAGTTTCCTGAGTGCCAAAAGCCCACGTCAAGAGCCCATTTCCTCGAGACCACACAAGGAATGTAAATGAGGTAACTGAACTTGGAGTGAAGCTTTACCGAAATCCGACCATTAACTCCCCAGATCGGGTTTAGGTCGTTGAAAACCTTGGCCGCTGAAGGAGGAGTTCCATGAAAGAAGGCCACCAAATGATCTTTCCAAAGATCTGAGGAGACTAACGAAATTGAGTCTGGCGCTCGGATTGAAAGTATGCCGTCATCGGAAACAGAGGGCGAGGCGACTTTCGACAGCGGCTGGAAACTGGACTTAACCTTCTCAACCCAGAGCACAGGTTTAACGGGAAGAGACGGCGGCGGAGAAACCAGAGGAACAGAACATCCCGCCTCTGCTCCTGGAGGAGAAACCAGAGGTTGAGGATGAAGAACGGACTCAAACAAAGACGACGGCGGAGCGGGGAGGGGACGAGAGGAGGAAACCGCTGGATCTGAGATAGGTTGAAGAAACAACAGATCTGGAGGAAGATCTGGAGGCACTGGGGGAGGAAGCAAGACCGGGATGGACGAGACCGGAGACATGACGAGCAGAGGAGTTCTCGACGGAGAGCGTGAGGCGGCTCCGACGGCGGCGCTAGGAGGAAACCCTAATCGCCTCTAAGATCGCATAAGAGCGTTACTGTTTCAGAGCTGCTTACGTTCATAAACCCTAACCTTTTCTACTACCTTTCTCACATATTAATCTTTTCATCGTTTTAAACGTACACACACTGCGTAGAAATCCTTTTTGTTCAACTTCAATTCTTTGACTGAGAGAGAGTTCACTAATATTTTTGTACTACAAGGCAGGGTCAGGCTTTAATACAAGCTGATGAAGCATATGATTCAGGGTTGGACCTTATATATATTTGTTTAAAGGGCCAAATTGGCAGATAAATTCATCTAGTTCTATTGGCAATCAGAAGTGTTTTTGTGTATGTTCAATTGTTCAGACCAAATTCGAATCTTTATGTTGTATGTTTAGTATTTTCCTTGATATTTCTAAAATGGTGCGTGGGTCATTATTTTTTTTTCTAGGTCTATTTCTCAGGTCTGACCCTACTATGAGGTTAAGACTTAGGGAGATTATTTTGGAGTAAAGATTTAGAATACCGGAGAAAACAATTTATTAAACTTATATTTAAATCAATAGAAAAAATATTAAAACTCTATGATGCAATTAAAATTAGCCACGTTTGATGATTCAGGATGTAAGATCATATAGAATTCATGTATAATTGTAGAATTTTCAGCATAATTTTTTATATTTTATAGTATCATAATCAACATTTTGAAAACTAAACCGGACATTGACTCGATATGGTAATTGAGTCAACGGTCAAACCGGTCTAGCCAGTTCATCTAAAGTTTTTATTTTATTTTTAATTAATGAAAATACAGTTTTATATAATTAATTATTTATTTATCAATATTATAATTATAAAATAACATAAATATTGTAAAATATAATAATTAGGTGATGATCTTAAATTAATATGAAATATTTTACACCAATTTTTTGAAAACTTTATTGTCTTACTTCAATTTTTATCAAAACCAGATATGAGCAGTTTAATTTTAATCTGGCTTTTAAAAAAACTCAAAAATGGTCAAATGGGCGAATCACCGTTCCATCAGTTTGGTTTTCAAAACACTGATCATAATAAACTTCAGATAAGAAATAAAACCTTCATAAATGTAATTAAACATATGATCATGATAACTTAATTGGAGCTTCTTCATAAGTTTTAAAAAGACACAACCATAAGAATTCGACAAACATAAAGCTCACATACACCCTTGCAGCATTCCATAATCATAGGAGATAAAAACCAACCTAAAGTCAAAACAAAAAGAAACCGCAAAACTTTTGCATGAGTACTTATGATCGGATCTAACGAGTAACGACCACCATCACAACAGCTTCAGTTATTTAATTGAAAATTTACTAATATTTCTAGAGTTATGTGATGGCAAACTACGTTTTAGAAACCAGATCCGATTAAACAAAAGCTTCAGTTATTTAATTGAAAAGTTACTAACGACCATTGGCTCAATATTGATCTGGTTTCTAATAATATCATAAACTACGTTTTAGAAACCAGATCAATATTGAGCCAATGGTCCGTCCGGGCTAGTCCAAATAGTTCATCCATGGTTTCTATTTTATTTTTTATTTATTAGATATAATCTAAACTAATATAATTAATTTATATACTTTTATCAGTATTATATTTATAAAAGTAATATAAAATGTTGTAAAGTAATATAATTAGCCAATTAAGTAACTAGGCCAAGTTAATGTGAAATTTTTCATACCAAATTGTTTAGAGTTTATTTTTTACTTCAATTTCACTAAAACCGAGTTTTAATACTGAATTGGTTCATTGCAAAAGTTGTATAGATTTTGACAGTTTAATTATAATCTGGCTTTTAGAACAACCCGGATTCAGTAAAATAACCGACAAGTCTGGTTTCGAAACATGTCATAATAATAACTTAAGGAGAACTTTTGATAAGATTTTTTTAAGAAAATGGCAATCTTAACAGCTTCAAAAGAAACAAAGTATCCTTGTGGACTTTTCAAGATTGGTTGTTCCCATATTTGCGAGAGACATTTGCGTCCAACAGTGTATCCCAAACCTGCAAACATAGACACCAACATGATAAGTTAAAACTTCCTGATAAAAAGTGATTTGTACTATGTTTTCGTTGTATCTACTCACATGTAGTTCTCCCTTTGAGCCACCAATAGCAAGCAAGAAAGGATTGTCCGCTGAGAATGAGATGGAGAATACAGCTCCCTGGTGACATAATCAGAATGGTTAAGGAATGAATAAGCATGAACTACTAGGGAGCAAAACAGAGTTATTATGTTGATTGGTTCTTACAGCTTTTGGTTTGTGTGAAGTAATGCACGAAGGCTCATTGTTTGACAGATCCCAAAGTTTTACTGTTTTATCCATAGACCCCGTAGCCAAGAACTGTAAATCACAGCTCATAAATGGTGAGAACTGATTACTAGAAAACAAAGTATGAAATGATATAAAGGATTTCAAGAGAGGGGCTAGTATACATTGGGTGCAGAAGTGTTGTACGAGATGGAAGAGACTCCTTTGTCTTGGTCATGTGCTTGGATAGTGAAGCTAGGTTTTAAATCAGAATCTGAACCCGACTGGGCCGCTCGTATATCAAAACCTTTCACGGTTCCATCCTCAAGACTTACCTAAGAGGGAAGGTAAATTATAAAATGTTTAAAACCGCTATAACATCATCTTGTCTACAATAATAAGAGAAAAGAAAAGTGTAACTCACCACAAAGGAATGTTCACTGTGGGGATTCCAGGCTAAGCTTTCGACATCAGACATGACAGACCATTTGAAACCAGAGTGTGAAGGTTGTCTTCCGTCTTTCTGCAACATAATATACAAACTCATATTACTGATAACTCTCAGAAAAATATAAAAAAAAGAACAAGGAAAATGAAGTTACCAAAACAACAGTCTGATCAAATGATCCACTGAGAAGCACTTCTGGAGCATAATGATTCCAAGCAACCGCTTGAACCTGTCAACCATATAACACTATAAACCATGAGAATACATGTAACAGAGTTAAGAGATTCATCATTCCGTGAGACATGTTCTTACCTCCTTTGTGTGATGCTCCATAGTAATCTTACACTGTCCAGTGGCCACATCCCACACCTTAACCTTTCTGTCCGCACTAGCACTAGCAAGTATATTCCTTTTCCCCCAAATAAAAATTATCAGACATGTCTAGAAGAGAAAACCGGAAGAAAACTTCAAAGCATGGGTACTAGTAAAGCTTAAACATACCGAAACTCCTTGTTCCAAGCAAGACCAAGTACTGAATCAGTATGGCTGCCTTCTTTGTATTTCTGAAAAGGAATAAGACAAAAAAAAAATTGAAAATTAAATGGATGGGATACATCAGAACTTGCCATGAAATTTAGAAGAGACAAACGAGTTTGATGTGGGCATACATACCGGCTTCCTGATTTTCTTACTCTTCTTTTTCTTAATGATCTTCATCTCCTCTACTCCTCCCAGTTGCACACAAGGTAGCACCTCGTCCCTCTAAAGCATTATAACAACATTATCAGTACTCTCATGGATAACCAGAGCAAACAATTAATACAAAAGACGGTCAGTTTTACATACAACGTCAAGATCCCATATCTCTATCGTCGGAGTATCCTTTGATCCAATAGCTACAAAATTCCCTGCCAATACCAACGGCAAAACAACAAAGCAAAAATGATAATTCCATCCTCCAAAGCAAGAATGAAGAATCTTGCCTCAGATATGAATGATGAAAGTGAACACTAACCTTTGTCTCCACCTTTAAGTGGACAATCAATCCAAGCAGTACACAATGGAAACTCCGGTATAACTATGTGATGATGAACATACATGTTTGGTGAGCCGGTGGATGATTCCTCGTACACATAGACCTGGTCACATAGCTTTCATATGAGCCCCCAATACTAGATATTTAAACAAAAAGAAGCAAGAGGATTGAGCATAAACCTCTAGATGGCTGACTTCATCTTCATTCCTAGCGCAGATTATCACTGAATCAGTTGGCTTGATTGTCGTATCATCAATATCCTCTTCATCGTCCTCATCATCATCCTAAAAAAAGATCAAACTGTTATATTCCAAACAAAAAACAAAACTTTGAACCACAAAAAGTTCCAAACTTAAACAGAAACATTGATATAACTTACAGCAGCATCCTTCAGATATGGATCCAACTCATTACTTGCGTAAAAAAGATCCCCATTTCCAGAACTGAACAGTTCAATTCCTAAGTCCAACACACAACAAAGACATAAGGTAACTTTAGGACAAAACTCTGTTCTGTACCAAAAATGACAAATTGTATTACACGCAGAACAAAAAGACAGAATGAGGTGAAACGTACCATCATCCTCTTCATCATAGTTATCCATGTCGAGCTCTTTCATTGCAGCAGCCATCTCATCAACCTCCATCGAGGAAGATTTCTTGCTATTAGAAGATTTACCAAAAGCTTCTGCTACAGCCTTGGCGCGATCAACTTCACTAATCTCTTCTTCTTCCATCTCTTCTTCATCCTCGTTACTACCATCCACACTGTTACAAGTAAAACCAATCTAATATTATATCATCTCCTCGGTAACATACACGAAGAAGAAGAAGAAGAATGAAAACAATTTTACCTTCCCGCGAAAGCTCCACTCTCGATGAGCTCTTTGATTTCTTCCTTTGAAGGAGGCTCAGCAGCATCAGGAACAGCCTTTAAAGACCCTTTCGGTATCCACGAAAGTGCTGTTATCATTCTGTAAAAATGGCAAAAAAAAAAACAATCGAAAATCGTTCAAAAGAAGAAACCAAACACATTACAAAGTTGGGCCATTACACGACATAGCAATCAAGTTTTTTTTATTAGCTTCATGAAAAGCTAAGAACTTTGGTAAAAGAGAACTTACGTTTAACTAAACTTCTTGGGAGAGAGAGAAGGACGAAGGTGAACAAGGGGTTTTGTAATAGGTTTAGGGTTTAGCAATCTAAGACTTTGCTGCTTCTGAGGATTCTTTTAGAGGAAGCGGCGCTCGGCGGTGAAGAAGAACAAACAAAATTAAAGAGAAAATGCATTAAAACCCTTCAACTATCTGAATATTCAATTATGCACCTTTAACTTTGAAAGTTTTATACAAAAACCCTTAAACTTTTATAATCGTTCAATTAAGTCAAACCTTGAAAGTCGAAAGTAACACTAGATAAGATTAGTGATATAAAGCCAAGTGTACAAATAAGAGTCTCAAAAAATTGTAGAAATTTTTATGAAACTCATCATTGATGATGATGTTCTATCACCGCTACGTTGCATATATATATACTGTATGACTTCCTATGTTTTTTGGAAAAATGTTAGCTTGTAAGATCATTACATAATAAATTAGTACACTACAGAATCAATTAGTTATTACATTGTTTAATATGGGTTTGAAATATTTTCAGACTAATATTAAGGATAGTTTTTTTTTTTTTTTTTTTTTGCTAAATTATATTAAGGATAGTTGAATTGCCTGTTACCAAACTGTCAAATAAACTGTATAGGTTGAATTCCAGACTTTGAAAAAAATATTGTAGCACATTCTCAGGTCTCATTTATCACTTGACGACAGTCATCCTGTGTTTAACCCCAAAAATCATAGTATGTATCTAAGAACTATAGAAAATTGACATGTTAAATATATACCAATAGTTTTATTCGACATACAAACTGAAAAAAAACCAACAAGAAAACTTGTTCTAAGATATATGATCAGTTCCCCTGAGACAAGGTGAGGAAGCTCAAGCTTCCTGCCATTCCATTAAATAAAAAGTCCAGCCGTAATAGTCTAGTTGCTCATCAGCCTTCAGGGTTCAACTACACGTTATTACATTTCATAACTTCATATTTATCTGATATTTTTCCTAACGAGCGGTTAATTTTGTTTGTTCTTCACAGCCAACACTATACTCTATGTGTCTCCAGACGTCATGTTTCCGCATATCTGGAATAAAATTTGATATCTGGATATTCTTTAGCGTCCGGTGTTGAGGTGTACTCCCACCGATAAAGTAGACTGTTATAGATATTCATCGCTAGTTTGGATCCATTTTGGTGGAGACCAGATACACCAGATTATTCAAAATAAATTGTTTGTTCTTGCTCCTGGTCTTTGATATCTCAGTCTTTGATATCTCAGGACGGGTTATAAAGGGTTCGGTTTTGGTCTTAAAAAGGCGTATAGTTGCATCCAGATATGGGCCTAATTGTTACCCATTAAGCAATTCAGTTCTACTTTGAAATTGGACATAAGCCAGTGTACGTACTCTTTTTCTTTTTGGATGGCCATCCGGTGTACATGCTCAACAGTCAGCATTACGCGTACAGTTACGTTGAAGTCAATGTACTTTGCGGTCCTAAATCATATTGTCACGTACGTTAGTTAAAAATATCGGCCCCATGTGGTCGTCATTGTTCATTGACTTTTCGACTCAACTAGTTTTCTGTTATCTTCTAATTTTAAGAAAAAATTACAAAATTTTCAAATGACAGATTCCTGATTAGTTCTCTCGTTCAAAATGGTTAATCAAAGTCCAATTCGGCTGTGATATGTTATATGATTAACCCACTATACCTATAGATTAATATAATATAAACAAACATGGAGAGACAAAAATCTACAACTACAACTTTAGTCAAAAGCCAACAAGAAAAAAAAATTTGAGTTCGAAAATGTTTTTCTTCTCTTTTCCCTTTTTTCTCTCAATCACCTTTAATCATCACACTGGTAAAAAAAACAGACAAACAAAGATGAAAAGGAAAAGCAAGAGATAAACTAATTTGATAAGAGAGTTGAC
Source organism: Hirschfeldia incana (assembly GCA_026261945.1). Taxonomy (NCBI): domain Eukaryota; kingdom Viridiplantae; phylum Streptophyta; class Magnoliopsida; order Brassicales; family Brassicaceae; genus Hirschfeldia; species Hirschfeldia incana. The sequence goes on along the minus strand of JABCMI010000052.1, from coordinate 2,100,435 downwards.
TGATAGCAAACAACAATGATTCTTGTCTGAAATCATCATCTGGTTCTTGAATTTCCAAGTGTGAGTTCTAGATCATCTGAAACGCATTCTCCATGTATCCTTTCTCCTTCCCAAGGCTTCACCATTCCAAATGCAAACTCAGCCGCCATTCCATCAGCCATTGGCACGTCAGAGTTTTGATCAACACCAGCAGGAATAGCCGGAGAGCAGTTTCCACTTTGTCCAGGAGTCCACATTGGTGAGCTACAATCTCCCATTTTAAAAGCCTCTTTGTCGAAAAACGGGTTCCTCGAGACTAAGCTGAAAGTAGGAGAGGACGGTCCGCTCTGTGGGGTCTGCATTCCAGAGAGCCATCCAGATTCAGGGATGGTTACTTGGTCGCGAGTAGGGCTTCGAGCCAGTGGCGGAGTCACGGGAGCGCTAATGGAGTTCCCGTGGAAGAAGGGAAGCTTGGAAGGTGAGTTTGAAGAGAGGTTCTTGAGCCATGGGATTAGTGAGTTTGCATCACCAAATATGTTTGTAGGACTAGGGAATGAGGATGATGAAGGGCTTGGATTGTAGGAACCACGAGGGCTCGGTTGGTAAGATGAGCATGGACTCGCTGAAGTAGAACCATTCATGAGTTCCATTCGATCCATTGGTTTGCATCCCTACACAAGAGTATTATTCAACATCACAAACATATAACTAAAACATACCATCTACGTTCTCAAAATAAATATTTAGCTAGGGATTAACCACACAAGAGAGAGCTAGCTACAAAATGTAATTTTCCCTTTTTACCAAAGGCGAAAAAAAATCCGAGAACAAAAAAGCAACATTATGATTGGTTATTGAAAACCAAAATGCACCAAGAAAACAAAATCATTTTGTTTGATTTGTAATGAGGTCAAAGAACAATATTAGCTAATGGGATTAATTTTACATAAAGGAGAGCTTTAACATGTTCCTTTTTAACGAAATGCTAAGCTGGTGAGCAGGAACAAAATGACACTATGATTGATAAACTGAAAATCCAAATGCAACTAAAAAGAATAAAAGGTAAAGGAACAATGATTTCTTTGGCATTTAGTGGTCAAACAACGAATAATTCCATTTTATTTTATTTCCCCGCACACAAGCAAAATCCAAACATCATCATAGGTGTTGGCTAAAGAGAAATCATTTTCCCAGTCTCACATCCATTGACTGATTAAACAAGAATCACGAAAGTTATAAATATTTAAACAAACAACAAATAAACACTCGTGGAATTTATTCTAATCACACGGAGTCCTTTTGAGGATACAGTATCAGAAATTTAGAACAATACTAAAGTTTTTTTTGTCCTTTTAGCAATATTCCCTTATTAATCATGATATATTAATATTATAGTTTTTTCTTGTTATTACTAAAACAAACATTTCAAAATAAAAGGTATTTCTTGGAAAGATAATTAACTGATTTTTAATGTCAATGTGAACTTTAGGGTGAACATAAGCAAACAAAAGAAAAAGGTTTGTCGAGAAATTTTTTACTTTCAGAAAAAAAAAATAGGAAATAGAAATTTCAGAGAAAGCAGCAGTCTGAAAAGGGAAAAAAATACATGTGAGAAAAGATGATTAAAGTCTTCCTCGATGCTTGTACTAAGGAATCGGGAATAATACATATTATCAATGGCAAGTTTCGTGAAACAGACGTGTCCTAAACTTAAGTAAAAGCAAAAGACGATGACCAAAGAAAAACACAAAAAGAAAATTCCTCAAATCCAAAACACAACATTTTTATACTATTAAAACCTCACGAGAAAAAAAACGAATTGATGATAAAATGACGACAATACTTAGATAGATACTTGTTAGACGTGTAACTGGCTAAGGGTAAATGAGTCATTAGGTCACAATATTCTCATCTGAAAGTGAACAGAGAGTGTGAGCATCAGCGAATCTTACACAACATTCATGCTTCTGTTTCAGTTCACCAGAACGGTTTCGATCTGACGTTTGCCATGACCACTAAACCGGTCAAAATTAAATCTCAACCGTCCGATTTGCATCATGAAATTTTTTTTTTACGTTTTCTCTACCCTATATCGGAAGCTGCTCAGATCTATTTCACAGTTTCATTAATTTATTACTACTGAAGGATTTGAGATTTTTGGTTTACCTTACGGTAAGTAGTTCCGTCTTCCTCTACGGTCCAACCAGCTTCGTTGCAAAGAGCCTTGAGAACTTCGTTGTTGTCGCAGTGTTTCGGAAGCTTAAAGTTCCCGTGAATCCTAAGCCCCGCGAAGATCTTAGCCGCAATCGCTCGTCTCCTCCGCTCTCGCCGTTTGTTGTTCTCTCTCTCTTTCCAAGTCGGCGTTCTAGTCCCTGAAGTCATCTTCCAATCACCGGAACGTTCTGTTTTACTTCTTCTTTGTGATCCTTAGCTGATAAGAGAGAAAACTAATTTGGCGCTTTTTTCTCTTCTAGTATTTTTGTTTCTGTTTTTGAGTTTATTTTTCTCCTCTTCTGGTGAGTAATAAATGAAGACGCACTTACCAGGGTGAGGGGTATGATTTTGAAGAGACGAAATTACCATGCAAGTATACTGTAATTTACAAGCGTACCACTTATGTGTCAACACGTGCTCAACTTTTTTTAATAAAGCAAGAGAATGGAAACTCTGTTTGACGGTAAACGACGCCGGTTTGTGTACAGTATGAAGAATTTCTTGGGCTTTTTTTTTTCGTTTGGTTGAACAATTATATGCTTTTTATTTCGTCTATCTCTCATCAGCGCATCTCAACATGTATCCTTCAGGCTTCAATGTGAAATGAATTCTAGTGTTAATTATTTGCTTTTTATTTTGAAGCAAAACAAAGAGTCAAGAATATCAAGCTGCTTTTTATATTAGCTACTGTATTTTTATTTTGTATATCATAGGTCTGATTTCTTTATAACATTGTTCTTATCCAGTGACAGCAGTTTTCCAACTATGGACTATCCATGTTTAAAGAGGGACTATAATAGAAAACAGATTATGTTACTAATCTAGATTATAGCTCAAATAATTATTTTCAGTTAATTAGGTAAAATAAATGTGAATGCAAAATGCTAGGCAGAGATTGTGGCATCTTTAAGGAATGTGATAGGTCACCTTTCGTTCGGTGGGGACCGCAAGTAGTTTACGTATCAATCATGACCGTTAAATCGGGTGGGTCACGTGATGCTCCCGATCTGCTTCTTATCAACTTGTCCGTTGCTCGTGACTCGTTTGCCTTTTTCTTACTTCCGTTAATTACTTTTTTTTTTGCTTAATACTTCCGTTAATATTTTCTTTTTCTGTTTAATCTAAGTAATTAAAATAGTAGTATATGAGCTCTTTCGACATTTTTATACTATATCTGGTGCATCATACAAATCTTACATTTGAAAATAGTATATTAAAAACATATAAAAATGGTCAAATTTCACCTGTAAAACTTGATAATTGATCGTGTAATCGATGATTACACCGCAACAACAAACACAATAACCACAATCACGTACAATAGAAAAGAAAGACTCGAGATGATTCTCTATACTCTTCTAAAATGGCGGGCCACAGCTTTCTGATGCCTTTTTAGCTTTCTGAAGCCTTAAATCCGCTATTTTCCAAATTCTTACTATATGATCCATTGCATATCTTAATTATTATGTTGGATTAGTTGATCTTCCTCTTTGGTTTTTTTAAAGGGTCACCATCTCAAACTTTGAAAACTGAGTTCAAAATGGCCAAATTACCACCACAATTATTTCTCAATTCTAAATTTAGTCCATAAATCTGAAGAAGGAATGCATAGTCATGGCGTTTTGAGACATATAAAGAGTAGTTGCAGCAAGGTTGCAACATTTACAATGGTAGTAAGGATTGTGTGGGTTCTGCCTCCGCAAATAAAAAGGCTAGGGACATCTACAAATGATGTTTGAAGTTTCATTTTTATATATGTATATCAAAAGCTGTAAGAGTATTATGTGACGCAATGGGGTTATCAGTAGATGCATTACCAACTTTAATGGTTGTTGCATCACTTCTTTTACAACATCATTTATAGCAAGTGGGCAGACATCTCAATTATCTGGTCTTATTACCCACATCTTTACACTTACTTGAAATTTAAAATTACTTCAACAAACACTATTGCAATATTGCATTGCTTATTACCAGCTGCAAATTTCAATTAGAAAGTCTTATCTAATCTCACTTCCACATTTAAGTTAATTAGCCTCATTTATTATTATACCTACATAAACTAGGGTCGACATAGTTTATTTAAGAGAATAAAATGGTGGAATTTGGAATCCATCTAATTGAAACATATAGAAAACACCTCAAAAATGTTTTTAAAAAATGATATAAAAATGTTTTTTCTATGAATTATCAATTCTACTCCACTCACTTAAAGAACAAAATTTAACAATGGCAGTTCCTGTCTTTTCTCGTTTATGGATATCAAATCCTAAGTAATTATGAGAGGCTTACCACTTAGCCAATTATTACTCCTTACTACTTACTAGGCCTCTAAGGTTTATATGAAATGATGCCGTAGGCTATTTTATCTTATTCTACCTCGTGGGCGGCTAGTATCAGCCAGACTTGCCTTTGTGTCTTTTATATATGTGTGTGTGTGAGTGTGTTATGAACAAGGACGTGTACATAAGTTATCAATTACACATACGTTTACCTAGTATGTGTATCTATCTGACTATGATAACATGAGTTGATAAATGAAGGAGACACTTTGCCCGACTCTACTCCGGCTCCAAAAGCCGTACTTAAAAGCTGAACCAATATTTTCAGCGTATCAAACAATCTGGTATTATTTGTCTGTAGAAACTGTACTATGGAAACAAAACAAATATAATAAACACATTAAACCACACAGTGTCGTAAATATACAGATTTTAGAGAATTGAGAGATTTGGGTTTGCAACACCACGGATTAAACTCATATGGCTTCCTTTGAATATCCGAATTACACCGTTTTTTTACTGATTGGTTTGTACTTTTTTTTCTTAAGAACTCCCTTTCTCAAAAAAATAAAATAAAATAAAGACACATTTGCATGTTTATCCGTTCTTATTTGTATGTACATTAAATGCTTTTTTAATAGGTATTGGTGGTGATTGGTTCAACTGTAGCTCTAAAAATTTAGCTGTAAAAATTTAGCTGTAAGTAAGTTGATTGTAGCTGTAAAGTTCGTGCTGTAGATTTTTTTGCAGAAACTTTTGTTGTAGTTAAATTTGTTGTAGCTGTATGCTATAAGCTGTAGATATTTAAAATAAAAATATGTGGCGTATATATAAAAATAATTATTTTCTTATCAACTAAAATAATGTATATTAATATTTTTTTTTCTAAATTATCAAAGTTTACTATTATTTAAATGTAATATGTAAATAATATTTTATGTTATTTAAAATATTTTAATAGTTTTAAAAACACTCAGAATTAAATTTAATTACTTATAGATGTTTTTATTATGATAATATAATTTAATTGGTAATATAAGTAATTTTTTTTCATTTTACAATTTCCACAGCTTAAAAAATGAAGATGTATGTTTTTTGCCTAAAATATATAAAAAAACAAAATTGCTTTAAATTTTTTGCTGTAGTTTTGAAAATAAAGTTAATACATAATTGGTAAAAGTTAATAAAAATTTGTTGTACGCTTTGACTAACAAAAATAAAACTACAGCATGATTGGTAAAGTTTAGTGATTTAAAAATAATTAAAGATAAAGTTCAACCAATCACTCTCATTATTTGTTTTATCAGAAGTTCATATTATAACAGAGATATTCTCGCTGAAAACAATTTTAATTGTTTCTTAGAGACGCCGAGACGGGACAGTGAACTAAGCACGTACGTATGAACTTAATAAATTTGAATTTCACATAGATGCACAAGGAGGCGTGAGATGCACAACCGTACAGGTACAGCAATAGTTACTAAATAAAATAAAACTTTATATCTACATCACTACGACTGCTTTAATATGAATAGATGTTTTAATAAGAATCTAAATCTAGGGGATGCTTTAATATTTAGGGCTGGTTCAAATCCGGCTTTTTCTCTACACAATATGTAAACATGTTAAAAAATTTTCTCAGAGAATGCAAATCTACTAAACGTATTTACCATTTGAAAAGCTTGTTTCAACATATAGATGAGATGGAACACAGTACTGAAGCATTGATACGCATTTAAACTAATACAGTCAAGCATGGAGATGTTATGGCCAAACTTTTTGAACTCTTTCACTGTACTATGGAAGTCGAAAACGATATAACTTTTACTAAAGAACTTAGTCAATCATTATACAAAGATGTAAAGAAGGCAATGAAAGACACAGAAGGATGGGCATTTGTAATGGAGACAGGCATCAGAGGAGACTCCTCTCAGGATCCGGGCCAGATGTTTACACCATAAATGATATTCGGCCCGCGAAGCCACTTCAACCGGGGATAGTTAAATGTAAATTTTGTAACTATGACGCAATTTTCAAGCAAAATACCTAATGTTTTGGTGTGGGATAGGTAGTTAATGGAAGTCCTGATGATGAGCGCATAGTGTAGCTAGATAGTCTTACAGTTAAGGGATTGGCAATGCAATTATTTTAGTGCAACGACGTACCTGCGACTACTTTCTGATTATTATGGAAGAAGTTACAATACACATGGCAAGTAATCCGAGTTGACCCGTAACCAAGAAAACTGCATTTTTCACTAATTCAGTTCAGTCATATGCCTTTTATTGTTTCATGACCCCAAAACTCACAAAAAAAATAAAGAACAAAAAAGAAACGCATGATAAAAATACTACTATCACATTTGAATATTCAAACGAGACTTTTTGACTATTATTTTTACAATTTTTCGATTTTGTTCCTTCAAAAATACCAAAAGACTTTCATTATCATAAATCCCAAAAGACTTTCTTTATTAATAAATCCCAAAAGATGAACGAAATTTCTTACGGTCATAAATGCTTCTACATACACAAACAAGATCTGTATGATTTATGGTTGATACATTTCATTGACTAGATATAATTAAAAAGTGATGACAAAAAAAAGATATAATTAAAAAGTACAGTATATATTAAAAACAGCTCCCACATCATCTCATGGATACGTACTTAAAAACAAAAGAAAAGACAATTATAGATAAATAAAAATTTTCCACCAAACCCAATATCTGAAAACTTGGGTGTTGCGTTGCGATTCGAACCTTTTTGTTATCTTAAAAAGCTACTATTTTGTCTATTGTTTTCGTTCGTTTCTATTTTAATCAAAAATGGACGAGCCTTTGACTTTTCTTCTTATTGAATGACCGGGTCAGTCGACTGGTTTACTTTTCTTGGTCATCTTGGCAGAGAGATGCATAAAAGAAGACAAACTGTTTCAACTTCTCTGTCTGAATAAACACCACAAGTCGAGAAGCTTTGTTGTGTTCGAGAAGCAAAATCTGTTTTTTCTTTCATTGATTTAATACGAAAAGTGATCTAAAATTCGTTGAATTTCAAAAGGGTTTTAAGAAGCTTCTGGATTCATTGCTAAACAGTGTTGGGTTTAAGAGATTCCTCTCCCACTTTGTTAAAGTTAAACAGAGCTTTTCGATTTCAAGCTTATAAGATTAAAAGTTTTGATCTTTGGTAACAAGAGTCTCTTTGTTCTGCTTTAGAGATGGATGAGAGTAATCATGGAGGTTCATCATCGAGCTCACTCCCACCTTTCCTCACCAAAACATACGAGATGGTTGACGATTCCTCCTCTGATTCGATCGTCTCGTGGAGTCAGAGCAACCGAAGCTTCATCGTCTGGAACCCCCCAGAGTTTTCTAGAGACCTTCTTCCAAGATTCTTCAAGCACAACAACTTCTCAAGCTTTATCCGTCAGCTTAACACATACGTAAGTGTTTAGTTATGCTCTGTTTTTAACCTAAATCAGTTCTTCTTCCTTGGGGTTTACGTTTAGTTGATTCATTTGTTTGTAGGGTTTTAGAAAAGCTGATCCTGAGCAGTGGGAGTTTGCGAATGATGATTTCGTGAGAGGTCAGCCTCATCTTATGAAGAACATTCACAGACGCAAACCTGTTCACAGCCACTCTCTACCCAATCTCCAAGCTCAGCAGAACCCGTTGACCGATTCAGAACGGCAGAGAATGAGTAATGAGATCGAGACACTGACCAAGGAGAAAGAAGGGTTGCTTCAGAAGCTACATAAACAAGAGGAAGAACGACAAGTGTTTGAGCAACAAGTTAGGAAGCTGAAAGATCAGTTACAACACATGGAGAAGCGTCAGAAGACAATGGATTCTTATGTCTCTCAGGTCATAGAAACACCAGAGCTTGCTTTGAATCTCTCTCCGTGTCTACCCGAAACGAACGAGAGGAAAAGAAGGCTCCCTAGGATCGGGTTTGAGCAAGATAGCCAGACATGTGTTGTTGTGAGAGAGGAAGGTTCAACAAGCGCTTCAGATGAAACAGAACATCAGGTGGAAGAGTTAGAGTCATCAATAGCGGTTTGGGAGAATCTTGTATCTGATGATTCTTGTGAGGGGATGGAACAACCAACAAGAAGCATGATGACACTTGATGTGGATGATTCATCTACTTGTCCTGAAAGCCCTCCTCTTTCTTGCATACAGCTAAGTATCGACACACGTCCGAAATCTCCTCCTCCTGCCAAGATCATCGACATGAACACTGAGCCTGATGTTTCAAAAGAGCAGAACACAGCTGCTCCTAGTCCTCCTCCAGCAGCAGGAGTGAATGATGTCTTCTGGCAGCAGTTTTTGACTGAGAATCCTGGCTCAGCTGAGCAACGGGAAGTTCAGCCAGAGAGGAAAGAAGAGAAAGCTGAAGATCAAAGTGAGAAGTGTTGGTGGAATTCGAGGAATGTAAATGCGATTACAGAACAGCTTGGACATTTGACTTCTTGAGAGAGTCAAGGACTTCCACTTTAGATCTGTGTTTAGTTTCTTGTAATGTAAGTTTTTCTTTTTGCAAATCATTGTTATTAGGTTATAAACTTTTAACTTATAAGCATTTGAGTCTGGTTCTGACTTTCATCATCACATGTATCATGTATGTCATTTCACGTTTTACCATCGAGCTTAGCACCTATTCCTTCCGTTTCAGTATGAATTTTCTTTTCCAAAATAAATATCAATTTATGATTTTAATGCAAAATATATTAATAAGAATTTTTTTGTTTACTTTTTTTTTGTTGAAATCATATATATAATGCCAGACTTTTTTCTCTTCTAAAAGCATACACGTCAGATTTTTTTAAATGCATGTGGGTCCTACGTTAATTTCGGTTTATTTGGTAAAGTGATTCGTTGATTTGTCTGATTGTCGTCGGTTTGGTTTGATTAGTATTGTGGGCCCATATTGGGTCCGATTTATTTTGTGGTGTTGAGTTGGAGTTGGGCTTCAGCTGTGTTTTCCACGTTGGATTAGATAAGTCATTTAAACATTGTGTTTGTGCTAACCTTAATTAGGGCTTCAGTGTTATTTTTCTCCCACGAATCAACCTCGCCGTCTTCGTTTTTTTTTCTTAACCTTCGAAGCAGTTTCTCCTCTCATCGTTATTGTTTACCTTTGTAATCGTTTAACCTTCCATGTCGTTCAATGTTATTCGTTTTAATTCATTAATAATTATTTTTTGACTTTAGAGCCAGAAACTATTTCGACCTCTCCGTTTCCTTAATCTCAAAATTATAAATAGGAGTGTTGATGGGGGGTATGAATCCTCAGAACCAGGGTGTGTTTATCATCTTTATCAAGCGAAAAAAAAAATCTTAAGAAATGTCTTCCTCTGCTGTTGTTGTCGCGCAATCAACTTTCGATGATCTATGTCTCGGTAGGTCTGGCAAGTACGTTGTTGCTCGTCTGTTTTGTTTTTTGGTCTCCAAAAACATCAAGAAACAAGGTGAATTCGTGGGGATATATATCTGCTTCTCCTTGATGAGAAGGTATTGTTACCAGAAACATCTTCAATTATATTTTTTTTTTCTTTTTGTAAAAAGCTATGATCTAAATCTTCACAATTTAATTGCAGGATTTGGTGATACATAGATCCATTACTGCTGCTTTCGCTTTACTACCGTCTATCTTAATGGGCATATGTCTCACACCGATCACAGAGTTCACAACAAGGTAAAGGTCATTATGTTTACATGTAAAACAATATTTTGATGTGTGCTCAATTAACCCATCATACTATCTGCTTCAAGCTTAAGAGGTGCATTAGGCGAGGACTTCCCCACTGTCGTTACTAAACCAGGAATCTTTTAAAGTTTATCTCCAACTCTAGCGAGCAGGTACCGAATAGGCATCGGACAAAGTTTAAAACATGTTTCCACCTTAAAATTATAATTACTAAATGCTACTTTTTTTTATCTTCGTGAACACACAAGAAGCTGATTTTATATGCAAAAGGCTCGGTTTGTTGAGGTCTTGATCCAAAACGGATGGTCTTATGTCTCTTGCGCTCGCTGCAGCAGGAAGCTTAACAGGTCTGGTCCACCTCTCCTCTAAACAATGTGTTAATCCCAATGTCACCAGAGTTGTGAAGTAAGAACTTTGCATACTCATTTAAAAGTAAATTAAGCCACTATTCTAGCATTCAGATCACTCATTATATGCTTTATTACAGGTATCGTGTTGAATTATTCATTGAAGATGAGAATGATAGGGCCACTTTTGTCGTCTTCAACAAGGAGATGCGCTCACTAGGCAAGATGCACCTTCACCGTTTCTGCAATCAGTGATATCAACCTCGAGGTATTATAGTATATACTCACTTGAGAGTTACTCATGTAAGACTTAACAAAATTGCAACTGTTTCCCAGACTTTCGGTAGCGATGAAGCTCCATTTGTTGCAGAGAAAGATAGCCAATCATCCGCTTCTGCCACCATCAAGTTTGACGGTTAAGGGAATGAACCATATCCTTGCGGTGTTGAAGGCAAACAGGGTGACCGTAAACAACTCCCCCGTGAGTGAAGTTGCAAAGCTATCAATCGTCAACCCAACTCTGCTTCCTTCTCTTTTCAATTTTCTTTATTGCTTTGCATTTCCTATTTCAGATTTTTGCAATATTTTTGCAATTTCCAGGTTTGTATATTTAGCCATTTACGGCAGACTTACTCCCACAAGAAGAACAATATTAAGGTTTAATAGCATACGCTGAATAACAAAATGCACAGCATGACATACACATACTGAACCCTTTTTTTTTTTTGTGAAACACACATACTGAACCAAAACCCAAATTATATGCATTATTGAGATATACGATCTGTCCGTTACATGCATTGTTGTAAAATACAAATTTAAAAACTAGAGCTGACATTAATAGGAATTTAAAATCATATATAAACAGTCATAAACTTTTAATTACTCAACCTCATTGAAAAGCAGGGTAATACTCCCTCCGTTTCAAAATAAGTGTCACTCCGACACATTTCACACAGATTAAGAAAGCGCTGAAATATATGTAAGTTGTCATTAATTGCATCTCATTGACCAATAGTGTTTTAGATAAATATATTTATTTATAAGAATAATGTATTTTCCAATTAATTTTGAGCTGAAAGTTAATAAAAATCGCATTGGGATTGTAGAATGACATTTTTTGTGAAACAAGGAAAATGAGCTAAAGTGACACTTATTCAGAAACAGAGGGATTACTAAATAGAAAAACCTAAAACTTGAGACCAAACACGTGCTAACAATTTATCTGAAATTTATAATAGGGCCGGACTTACATCATCTTCTAATCACGTATAATCACATTTTTTTACTACAACACCTTTCAATGCAAAGTTCTTTACTTGGCGTGTAAGTAACCATTTCTGTCCGAGGTTTTGAAACTCATCTCGAATGATAGTAAATCTCATGTATCATTGTTCCATCCCCGCGCTTGCGCGGGGCTCCGCCCCTAGTAAGGTAAAATATATAGGTAACGATGAACAATGTGTATGTGGTCGGGTGATAGCATGACATTCAGTAGATCCTATTGAATCTGAATTTGAATCCACCTACATTCAACCAAGGGTTTTTATATTCTTTTTTTAGGAAATGGTTTACCATTTTTTCATATAGGTAATGATGTTTTTATTTTAAAAATATATAAAATTAAATGTTTTCTTAATTTATGTGCATAAATATAATACAACAAATAAAATCGAGTATGTAAATTATCACCGAGTTTTGGAATCCCGCAATTTTGACTGAATAAATACATTTTTTGTTTTCAAAAAATTAATCAATTCGAAAGCTTTATCAAATTATTTTTTTCCAATTTTTTGGGGATTTTATTTTGATATCAGATTTTTTTAAATAAAATTTACTATTTTAAATTTAAGTCTTAATTTAAAATAAAATCATAAACCCATAATTGAAACCATAAATTTAGAATAGTCAACGGTAAAGTACAAATATTTTTTTTACCATTTGAATAAAAAAAGATTTAATTATTTTATATATTGTACAATGTACTTTCAATTAATTGAAAAGTTAAAATGTATCTTCTTTTTTTTTTTTTGCAAAAGGTTAGTTAAAATATATCTTCAAACTTAATTTTGGCGGAAAATACTAGTTATACAGAAACGAACTGAGTGTTGGAATTGTATATACATAATCTCGCGGTTCGAATTCGTTAATTGCGGACAGTCAGAGAAAGAAGCAAACGAGAAACAAACAATGAGTTCCACTTGTTCCTCAACTCCTCCACTCCCGATTCTGACATTCACAGAGAGAGCCAAATCACTCTCAGAGATCCAACAAGCCCACGCCTTTATGCTCAAAACCGGCCTCTCCCGCGACACCTTCTCCGCCAGCAAACTCATCTCCTTCGCCGTCTCAAACCCAGAACCCGAAACAGTCTCCTACGCCCACTCAATCCTCAACCGCATCGACACCCCCAACGCATTCACCCACAACTCTCTCATCAGAGCCTACGCCAACAGCCCCACCCCGGAGACCGCTCTCACCGCGTTTCGCGAGATGCTTATAAGCCCCGTGGTGGGGCCCGATAAGTACAGCTTTACCTTCGCGTTGAAAGCGTGCGGCGCGTTTTGTGGTGGTGAGGAAGGGAGGCAGATCCACGGGCTTTTCTTGAAGTCCGGTTTGGTTACGGACGTGTATGTGGAGAATACTTTGGTGAATGTTTACGCGAGGAGCGGGTGGTTTGAGGTTGCGCGGAAAGTGCTCGACGGAATGCCTGAGAGAGATGTCGTTTCGTGGAACTCGTTGTTGAGTGCTTTTGTTGAGAAGGGTTTGGTGGAGGAAGCGAGAGGGGTTTTTGATGAGATGGAGGAGAGGAATGTCGAGTCTTGGAATTTTATGGTTTCTTGTTATGCGTCCGCGGGGCTTGTTGAGGAGGCGAGGGAGGTTTTTGAGGCTATGCCTGTGAAGGATGTGGTTTCTTGGAACGCGATGGTGAGTGGTTACGCGCGTGCGGGGTTTTACGGAGAAGCGTTGGAGGTTTTTAATGAGATGCTTGAGAGTTGTGGTGAAGAGGAGCCTGATGGTTTTACTTTTGTGAGTGTGTTGTCTGCGTGTGCTAATCTTGGTTCGTTGAGTCAAGGTGAGTGGGTGCGTGTTTATATTGACAAGCGTGGGGTTGAGATTGATGGGTTTTTAGCGACGGCGCTTGTGGATATGTACTCGAAGTGTGGGAGGATTGATAAGGCTGTTGAAGTGTTTAGAGGTGCTTCGAAGAAAGATGTGAGTACGTGGAACTCGATGATCTCGGGGTTGAGTGTACACGGTCTTGGTAATGATGCTTTGGAGATCTTCTCGGAGATGGTTTACGAAGGTTTTGAACCGAACGGTATCACTTTTATCGCTGTTCTATCTGCTTGTAATCATGTGGGTTTGTTAGAGCAAGCTCGCAAACTCTTTGAAACGATGAGTAGTGTGTACGGGGTTGAGCCGAGTGTTGAACACTATGGTTGTATGGTGGATTTGCTTGGTCGGTTGGGGAAATTTGAGGAAGCTGAAGAACTTGTGAACAAGGTTCCAGAAGATGAGGCTGCGGTGCTGTTGGAATCTCTTCTTGGTGCTTGTAAAAGGTTTGGTCGAACGGAACAAGCTGAGAGTCTAGCGAAACGGTTATTGGAATTGAATCCAGGGGAGACTTCTGGTTATGTTCAGATGTCAAACTTGTATGCTTCTAATGGAAGATGGGATGAGGTTACGGAGGTGAGAAGAAAGATGAGAGCAGAAAGAGTAAGCAAGAAGCCTGGGTGTAGCGTCATAGAAGTCGATGGTGTTGTCCATGAGTTCTTAGCTGGTGAAGGATTACTAAATGACTAAAACCTGGTAATTTCCAACAACTATGTGATAACTTTTATCAAGTTAGGGAAGTTGCATCGTAGAAAGCGTAAACTATTAGCAAAACAGAATGGTTATTCATGCACTTATCATTATATTATAACTATTCTACATTAAACTAATGAAAACTTAAATCAGCATGCACCTGCTTAAACACATTGATGATCATGTCATGATATTCATCGCTATTGAGTCTTAGATAACAAACCAGAAGCTCTTTGAGCTCTTCAGGGTGGTTGATACCATTCTCCATGATCATTTCAATCATCGAATCTCTAAAATCCTTCTGAGGATCGCTCGAGCATTTCACTACTGCAAAGTTTTCGGTCTTCATTACTCCATCTTCTCCTTCCTTCACACGCTCGTGTTCGTGTTCACGTGCTCTATGTTTAGCCTTCTTCATGTCTTCAATAGCTTTAACTCTGCATTTTTCAGATGCCCTTGGTGAAAAAACTCTTACCTTGTTGCTTTCTTTTGTTCCTAATCTGTTTGGCTCCCTTCTTAGGTACATAGATTTCCTCTGTTGGTCAGCCTTCAGCTTGACTTCTCGTAGTTTTATATCCCTGAGATTTTGCCACTGATGAGCCGGTTTTGATTCGGTTTGACCAAGAGTCACAGAATCTTTTCTGCTGTAGCTCCCTGTACTTGTCCTTCTCCACGGTTTTTTGGTCTTGACCTCTGCGTCTTGTTCTGATCTCTTTGGCTTTTGTTCGAGAAGCCTACGGTCACGTCTCTCATATCTCTGCTTCTCTCTGTTCAGCTGAAGTCTTGGCGTCATGATCACAGTTCCTTTGTCTCTGTCCATTGCCTCTACTTCCAGAAAGCCACGCGTCTCTCTTTGGAAGTCTCTTACTTTCTTCCTCACACTGCTCATTATCTCTTCAAACTTCTCAGTTGACTCCATATCTGCTGACCTTGTTGCAGTGTTCTCTTTTTCTACTGTTACTCTCTGTAACCTTTTGCTGCTCTCATGAATATCATTTTGACGTTTAGTAGAACTCAAAGAAGGTTTCGCAGACATGTTCTGACTAGCTTTTTCGTCATCTTGCTTCTTCTCTTTTACAGGTTTCAAGTCAGAAGAACCACTCAACTTTGAAAACCAAGAAGAAGAAACAGGTTTCTTTGTTCCCCATCTCATCATTCCAAAGAATGTGAAAAAGGTTTTTCTGCTTTCTTTTTCTACCGGGGGTTTTTAGGATAGACTATAACACAATATGATAAAAATTGTAATGGATGTATCTAGAGGTTACTGTTGTAATATGGTTAGGTCGTTGTGTTTAATAGGCAGATGGAAGATGTTGTCTTAACGGGTAAAAGCTAAGTTGCAGTTTGAAAAAGAAAAGAGAACCAAACCCGCTCGAAGAATCCTGTGACCACTTTTGGCTTAAGAAAAGTTTTTGTTTTATTGGGTCTGTAATCTCTGGGTATGTATTGGAATTTGTACCGAAGTAGGGGACCAGCTTTATCAATCAAAAACCAAACTTCATTGATGACAAAGTCTTGGGCTCTTTTCTCTTTTTTTCTCTTCCAAGTAACGTGACTTACCCAAGAACCACAAGAATCATCCTATCTTTTGGTTTGTAGTAGCTGTCTCAACACTGAGGTCTTGGCTCATAGAATCTATTGCCCTTTGCAATGGTTACTTTTACAGGACTATAACAATATGATTGGTATCGGTCCCGGTCTCTCAGGTCCTAAACCGGGAGAGATTTTAATCATGAAGAAGGTAAGTTGATGGATTCAGGGTTATCTGAAAGTTAAGAGGTTTTGTGAAGTTGATGTGGTCCTGATTTTAGAAGAACAGCTATAATCTCTCCATATGGATATATATCACCTACCTTGAGGTATGGTTTGTGTCATCCACCACCAACTTGTTCATAATTTGTATTTGATTCTTCTATAGTGTACTAAATGGGGATAGATAAGGTGCTTTTTTATTTTCCACATAAGTTTTATGTCTCTTATTTTGTAAAGACTTGGCATTGAAGCATTAGCAAATTCACCCATTTCAGGCTCTTCTACTTTCCCATCCGAAAAAATATAAAGGAATAATACCCATGCGGTGTTTATTATTAATTTATTTTCATCACGGAAACAATAAAAAAAAAAAATATATATATATATATATATATATATATATTTTATATTATCCCAATTCTCTTTTATGATTTTTTGGAGCATAATTCCATAGTGAGATATACATGAACATTCAGTTTTAAATTGTCCCAGTTACTTAATATTTTTTTTTTGGAGACCGGCCTTATCATTAAAAATGATCAAACTTTATTTCACGACAATTTCAAATAGCCAAACGAACCCGTGGTGTTGGTAATTTGATAAAGAAGAAGAAATGCTGTAAATTAATTTACTTTAGTCCTTCTTTACAGCATGGTTGCCACACATACTTTCCCTGTGTAAGTTTGAATTTCTATGTTTTCGTTTCGGAGTTTGACCTAAGATAAATAACGAAAATGCAAATGTTTATTATGTGAGTGGCCAACCTCAGCTTATGAAGAACATTCCACAACCATAGTACATCTTCTCAAAGGAGGATTGGATGGATGAAGTTAAGAAACTCACAGTGGATAAAGAAGAGTTGGTTGTGCAGAGTCACGGAGACAAGAGCTATGTCAAAGAAGTAAAGTATCATTTGCAACTCATGTGAATGTGCAGACGATGCCTGTCTTTTAATCCTTTCCTTGTTTTAGAACCAGAATGAAACAGATCCGGTTTATAATCATGTTGGACTTATAACTAAGTAGAACCCAGTGGTTTCTAATGTTTGAGTTCTTCCTTGATGCGTTAGCGTTACATAGTGCATTTTTCATGCAGCATCTCCACCATTTCATTACAACTCTTAAGAATAGACTTACAAAGTTACAAAAACTAATCCAATTTATTTTGTGGTAAAAACAAGATCCAGAACTATTACAATTGCAAAGAAGCTACAACTGACTATGACTACAGTCTACAGAAACAATTTGCGTATGATCGACAAAAGAACAAGACACCTCTTTTTATCTTGATGGAGATCTCGTCGACAGACATTTCCCGCACGACACTAGTTTCAGTAACGCCCGTGGTCTTGTCCTTCTTCCTCTCACCTTCAACCTCGTTGCCTACAGTTTCAAATCTTTTTCAGTCAACCATTAACAAACCAAAGTTTTTTTTTAAAAAATCTTAACGGAAGATAAAAGAGTGATGCTACCTTGCGACGTGTGCCTCTCGAGGTTTTCCAGCATAACAAGCTTCTTGATCTAGCTTCAAGCCTCCTGTAAGAAAACAAAGATGATATATATTTTTACCAAGCGATCTTATATTAAGGGATGTTTGATTTGAGCGTTTCTGAGATTCTTACAGATTCTCTTGTTCCAGCTTCTCAGCAATAGACACGGCTTTGCGTTTAGACCAGCTGTTTTGTAGTGTGCATCCATCAGCTTGCTGAATCACATGAGCCAACGAGACCTTACCTCTCACAATGCTCTGGCTCTGGCTCTGACTCTGGCTTGCTTCCATATGTTTCCTTCTAGCTCGTGCCAACGCGGACGAACCAACTCTCTCTGTCCTTTGCTCCTCTCCCTTTTGTTGTTGACGCCTTCTCTGTCCATTAGATTCAATGACCTCAACTATCTCACTTCTGCCGCTTCCATTCATGTCGTGATCTTGTCCAACGAGTGCTAAAGATGACCTTGGTGGCCTCGAGTCTCTCTTTGTCTCGCATCTGATCTCTATAGTTACCGGAGACTCAAGAACCGCTTCAAACGCTTGCATAATATGGCCACGGAACTTCTCAGCCGTTGATTTGGTTAACGGTGAGCTGAACATTAAGTGCACCGTAGGAGCTGCACCAACAACAACAAGACTAACAGTCAAGACTCAATCAAATTGGCTTCTAAAGTCAAAAGATTCAAATACAATTTACCAGAACCGAGACTAAGAGAGACGATTCTTCCTTCTTTATAAAGAAACTCTCTCAAACCGTTAACTCTAAGCTTCTCAATAACTTCCAACCAAATCTCTTCAACAGCCGGTCGGTTTTTTCTACTGTCTCCTCTTCTCCTGTCTAATCCAGAACTTCTCTCCCCTGCTGCTGCATCGCTAGAAGGATCAAGATGGTGATCTGAGCTTTCTCTTTCTCTACCTCCGTTGTTCTCTAACGGCAACGGAGTTCGGTTTACGCTAGTGTCCGCAGTGGAAGAACGGTTAAGCAAGTAGTTCTGATCAGGAGCCAGCTGAAGCAACGCTGCTGTGAGCCAAGTCAGTTTATCGTTTGATACTCTCAGCTGCTTCTCTGCCTCGGATAGAGTCTTGAGAGCTAGTCTCAGCTTCTCCATATCTTCTTTAGATACTAAAGAAAAGGTAAACAAAATTGGATCAGAAAAAAACAAAGAACAAAGGCAGTAAGGTATTGTAGAATGTCTGAGAAACTCACATGGTTGCCGTCGGAAAAACTTTCTTCTATGCTGATCTTTAGTAAGATCATAGCTACCCGCGAGAATGTCTGTTATGACCGTTGCAAGCTGTGACATTAAAGCTAATGGTTCTACACTTGTTTCCATGATAGTTCTCAAGTTCTTCACAGTGTTTACAGTATCTGCAGACAAAGCTAAATCAAGAAGGTCCACTAACTTCTCATCAGACACAAGCCCAACCTGCAAAAATCAAAAAACTAATAATGTCAATGGAGAAACAAAAAAAAAAGATATTGACATTTCGATTAATGCTTACCAGTTCCTGAACCAAAGGAACAGAGATCCTCTGTCCTAACAAACTAAGCTGTTCAAGAGTCATCTCAGCATCCCTTAAGGAACCATCTGATCTCGAAGCTATAAGCTTCAAAGCATCTTTCTCTATCTCAATCTCTTCTTTCGAAGCAATCCACTGCAAGGAGCAGACGATATCCGCGTCTTTGAGCTTAGGGAAAAAGAACTTCTGGCACCTCGATATGATCACATGAGGCAACACATCAAGACTAGAACACACGAGGATAAACACTACACGCCGCGGCGCTGCTCTGTCTACCACTTTGGAAACAGCGCTCCAGCAATCAGATGACAAGGTGTCGCAATCATCAAAGATGAATACGCGAGGGGAGTGAGATGAGACCGTCACACTGTTGTTGCCGTCAAGCAGATTCTGAAAGTCGAAGTTCCCTACAGGACCTACTTCACGAATGTTCCAGCTTTTACCCGTTTCGTGTGAGACACACGAGCTGCAAGCACCGCAAGGCTTCTGCTGTTCAGAAGAGTGACAGTTGAGAGCCCTTGCGAATATCCTAGCGCAAGAGGTCTTCCCCGTTCCGTTTGGACCGTGGAACACGTATAACAGTCCAAGCTTACGTCTAGCAACTGCGTTGGAGAGAGCTTGTACGACCAGGTTCTGCCCCACGAGATCCCTGAACGTTTTAGGCGCGTATCTCTCCGTTAGACTCTGATGCTGATGCTGATCTCGATGACGATGATGGCTCTTCTTCTTGTGTGACCTTCCTTCTGAAGCAAGATCAGAATCTTCTTCGTTCTTGAGTAAGTTGTCAGCAAAGATCCCTAACTCTCCTGAGTAGTCATGCACCCAACCTTCATTATTATTCTCTGCACTATCAACTAGCAAAGGAAGCGCCTCACCACCATCAGAGCAGATGAAAGAGCTCGAATCCTCATCCTCAGGTTGTCTCATCATCATCATATCGGAACCATTCCTCTCGTTGGACTCACCTTTTCTTCCCTTTGAATCAGACATACCGCAAGACAAACTCCTACCCGCTTTATCTAGGAATGTCTTCCCTCTGTGATGGATTCTAGACCAGTTAAACGGAATCCCACAAGCCTTAGTCATGTTCTGTTCCCCAATACCCTTTTTGTCACCTTGAGGAACCGAGTTAGAAGCAACAGACATCTCACTCTTCCCACCACCAGTATCTCTATCTCCCTCTATACTCTTACCACGAACTCTCCTCGTCCCTCTAAACTTCCTTCTCTTAGTCCTACTCATCCCACCTCCACCTCCATATCTAACACGTGGACGAACATTAGATGAAACAACATCATCACTATCACCACCAACAACAACCTCATGTAACTGATCAGATAACGTCTTAGCAATAGCATCATTGATTCTACCAAGCCTCCCACTAGCTTTAGAACCCGTATCACCCGAAGCAACACCATGATGATGACTCTCCTCAACTCTATAACTCTTTCTACTAGACTCCTCCCTCTTCACTCTCCTATCCAACCCTTCATCAGAAGGAGTGACTCTACACGTCCCAAAGTTCACAACGGGTGAGGAGCCAGACAACTTACGGCTAGACTTAGACTTCTTCTCTCCTTTCTTAGGAAGCAAGTCGACGATGGAAGGAGGCGTGTTCCAGGCGGGAGGGCTAGCGGAGGGGTCTCTGAGGGAGCGTGATCTCTGGAGGACGATGAGGTCTCTCATCAAGGCACGGTCGGTTAGGACGGGGCTCTGTTTATGCATATGGTTCTTCAAGTGGATGCAGTTTGTTAAGTGGATGTGGTTGCGAAGATGCTCGCCGATGTCTCCATTTGCGTCTTTCAGGATTCGGTTCCGAGTAGAGGAAGAGGAAGCAGCAGCAACTCTCGTCGTCGTCGTGGTCGTCGTCATTTACAGAAACCAAATCGAATCATATCTCATCATCGTCTCAGCTTTCCAAAACTTGAAGCAATTAGTAGCACACAAAGATTACAGCTTTTAAACTCTCAAATCTCAAAAAAAAAAACCCCACTTCGAAGAAGTTTCCAAATCGGTGAAAAGAAGTTTCAAATCGAAGAATTGAGAACCCAAATGGGGAAAAGATGGAAACTTTGAAGAAAAGAGAAGGTAAAGGATCAAGCTTTCTGCTGCTTCAGGTACACTGAAGATGATGAGAGCTCTGTTTTCTCATTAATGAGTGAGAGAGAGAGAGAGATTGATGAGAGTGGGAAACAGAGAGGCAAGTTGGCATAGAAGTTAGTGACTTCATCAGTCACAGGGACACAACAGAGATATAAAAAGAGACGGCATCGTTTTAAAAGAAGTCACAGATCTCTCCTCTTTTCTACACCAAATTTTCACATGCAGATTCAGAGGAGACTGATGGGTTCTGTAAGATAACGATTGCAGAGGCGATGAGAGAGAGAAGGGAAACCTCTGTCTCGCGCAGAGGGTTTTATTGTTGTCTTTTTTTTGTTAGAGAGAGAGAGAAATGGAGACAGATCTGTTGCAGAGACGAACATAGATAAGTATGGTTGGAACCCAGCCAATAAAGAAGTGTCCGTTTGTAGGAGAAAAAGCATGCAAATGAATATTGAGAAATATTTATTTTATGATAAAAATAAAATATAAAATATTTCAGAATTTTTGCTACCAAATTATCAAAAAGTGTCGGTCTTCGAATAATGCGGCTTGTATTTTTCTGTGTTTAAAAACTAGTCGTTGGCATTTATTTTTGTCAGCCTTGTTTTTTTGTTAGTAATTTGGTTGGGTCATTTGGTGGATTTAACCATTTCAGTACTGGGAAAGATCCATAGATTTGTCATTGTTAGTTGCTTGTGCGGATGTGGTTGCTTCTCTGCTTGAAATGTCTGAGGTCTTCTCGATTCTGGTAATTTTTACATCATTTTACTGCCTTTGAACCTATGTGATGTCTCTTTCTTGCTCTTTGGTGGTTTCACAAATAGTTTAGAGTTTTGTATTGATGCTTCGTCTCTTCCTTTGTCTCTTGTTGTCGAGGCTAAATTGATCTTGGACGTGTGTTATGTAGTGTTGGTTTGTTCATCTAGATGATTCATCCATCTTAATAAAAATGTAAATCAATATTTATTTAATGTGTTACAATACAATATTTAGATAGATCATCTAATTGTATTTTTGAAAACTCACCTCAGATTTTCAACCAAATGATGATGAGTTTTTATGATGTGTTTGGATGTATCTAATTTACTCTAAAATAATAATGATTTTTTTTAACTTGAAAATGATTTTTTTTAATATTTAACACCATAAACTACATATTCTTTTCAAACTAAAATTATACTTTGTTTACAGAGCAACCAGCTTGGTTTACAGAGTCCATATGAGTCTGTAACATTGTCGACAAAAAAAAACAAAAAAAAAAACTTAAATTATACTTTTCCGTCAAACCATATAAAAATGCATTTTTGGTCAAATATTGTAAAATGCACTTTTTAGTTAAAACCATAAAATACATAAACGAACAACACTCAAATAGAACATATAGATAAGATATATAGATGGATCATTTGAATGCACTTTCCAGATATACAAATGAACCTGACTTAATCTCATTATTCCTGAGTTTAGCTACCAGTCCTTGAATGTGTTTATTGACTACTTATGGTTTTCTGTAGCTGCAGAACTTTTAGTCTTGATTGTGTGTTGTGAATGTCTGAAGTATTTTTTTAGGGTGATGTTTTTCTGATATAGTTTCTTCCACAGTTATTAATTTTGATCTGTGACATGTTTTTAAGGTAAATTAGTTCATGTCCTGAACTTAATCACAATATCTTGTGTTTTAAAATGGATTGGATGTATAACTAGTTAATAATGTTTTCATAAACGATTGTTAAAGAAAATATGATAATTAATCACAAATGTTTACTTTGAATTGTTAAAGATGACCACAAAGATTTGCCAAAAGAGAACAAAAAAACAAGAATATTGTTCTTTTGGTATAAATTCTTTTTTGTCTAATTTTTCTCCATTTTACTCTTTGTATTTCTGAAAACTAATGAAATAAATATTTTTTTGAATCAAAAAAATATTAAAAATATAAAAAGTATTAAAACAAACATATACACAAGCTGGTATTTTTGTTTTTTTTTTCAAAAAGTTGATAAATAAAAATTTGAAAATATGTTCTACTAAATGTAGAATGTGTTTTCTACGGAAAATGGTATAGTGGAAAATGATTTCTAAAATAAACATGTTCATCTACTTATTTTAGAACGCACATTCTACTATTTACTAAATCTCTAAATAAGTAGAATTCGCAATCTACAAATCGTAAAGCTATATAGTTTCCGTCTGAATGCATATTCTACTTTTATTAAGTATTCTAAATTTCGGGAAATGTGTTATCTACAATGTACTCTTACGTTTATTAAAAGTAGAAAGCGTGTTCAAGATTTTTGTCAATCTTCTAAACTTTTAGAAGGCGTCTTCTACGTATAAGAATATTTGATTTTTGCGAAATTAATAAAAGTTTCAGTTAAGTAAATATTCGAAAAATCTCCTAAAAATATTCTAACTTCCTTTTTTTTTGGGCAACAATATTCTAACTTCCTAAAAACATGTTATTTTCGATTTTACTTGTCAATTTTTTTTTTTTAAAATGATTCTCCCTTGTCTTCTTCATTAATCTATGGTTTTTCCATAGTTTTTCTTTTGATTTTTTTTTTTCACAAACTCTTGTTCTCTATGATACATATCTATACAACATGTATAAAATTAAAAAGGTTGCAAACGTTTTAAACTTTTATAAAAATAAAACTTTGTAAAATCTTTTTTTATAAAGTTAGTTTAAATTTTTTATTAATTTTATTTTGTAAAGGTTTATTTTTATTTTTAGAAAGTTTAAAATTTTATTTAATTAAAGTCTTATTAAAAACGTTTTAAACTTTTTATAAAAATAAAACTTTGTAAAATATTTTTTAAAAAGTTTATTTAAACATTTTTATTAAAAAAATTGTAAATTATTTTTATTTTTACAAAGATATTTTTATTAAAAAAATTTAAAAGTTTTCTTTTATTTTTCCCTTTTTAAAATTAATTTCTTAAAAATTCTTTTAGTTTAATGTGTTTAATAAAAAGTATAAACAAACTTTATAAAAATACATTTTTAATTTTTATATTTTTATTAAAAATTTTGATAAAATTAAAAAGTTTACAAAGATTTTAAACCTTTTATAAAAAAATAAAAATTTGTAAACTGTTTTTTATTAGGTTGATTTAACGTTTTATATTAAAAATTGTAAATTATTTTATTTTTATTTTTATTTAGTTTTACAAAGTTTCTTTTTATTAAAAAATAAATATGTTTATTTTCAATTTTTAAATGTTTTAAATTATTAATATTTTTTAAATTATATTAGTTTAATATGTTTAATTATATTAATCAAAGATTAGTTTTGGAATTATGAAAAAAATATACTAAAAGAACAACTAAATGATAGTTTTATACTATAGGGACAAGACAACCATGATGAATTTTTGTTCTGTTTTGGCAATTTTCCATTTTCTTTCTTTTTAAGTTTGACCATAATCAAGGTTCTTACTTAGTACTTACAACCACTAATTTTTTTTTTGTCTCATCCATTATTCTCTTTGACTGATGTTAAATTCCCTTAAATGATTGAGAGGAACAGAGTGCTGTCTGAAAGTAACGTACAGTCGAAACTCGGAAGTTTGTTTTTCTATATATATGGCGGAAAAGAATATTACTCTTAATGTTCGTACTGAATAAACTATTGATATGGTTTCTATCTCAAATACATTATGAAATATAATTAGTGAGAGTTTTGACGTTAGAGCTGCAACCAACAAGAGCTTTTTTTTTTGATCAACTGCCAACAAGAGCTCTAACCCAAAAAGACTATCTAGAGATGAAAAACAAGAAATCGAATACGACAACCATAACCTTCGGACGATAACTATTATGGTACGACGGTTAACGTCACGATCACGTGCTCATATTGGGACTTTAGATGATCATCAAAAAGAAAATATGTTTGCGTAGGTGATCATTAAAGTTGCTTTCATTATTTTTCACAAAACAAAATAAGTGAACAAGTATTTCATGGAATACCTGTGTTATAACCCAAATACTTATAAATCTACGTTTACTTGCATTCAAAGTGAACTAGTCATAATTAACTATCTGCATATCATATAGTTATAGATCTAAGAATTTGTTCTTAGGTCGATATAGAGAATTAAAAACTTAGCAAATAATTTCCTATGAATTGAATTCTTGTATTATAAGTGAAGGATGAAGCATAGGATTCGGATAAAAGTAATAAATGGAAGACGGTATGGACCACCGATTTATATACTTTGGAAATTAGTAATCTAGTTGTTCTGTTGTTGGTCCAAGAGAGGCGTTATCACGTGTCTTTAGCAAGACTCATGAGACATCATACATTTATTTTTATTCAAGGCTTATCAGCATCACTAGCTACACATGTGTGTATGCGTATGTTATTGTACACAATGATATCTGTATTTAAATACGCACTGCTTTTGTTACATGGACGGCAAACTGCCAAATTTACTCTAGACACCTGAACATTTATTTTTTACATGTTTTTTGACTGAATTTATTTTTACATGTTTTGAACCGATGAATATAAACCCAAACTTATGAAATATGCCATTTTGTTTTAACAGGAAAATGGTGGTTTGACAACATCTTAGTCATCTAAACATCCCTTCTTAAATTCATATGGCCAAAACTTGGTTATGTGGTGTGAACTTAATACTCTACTTAACATCTTTTTGGGACCAGAATCACATTTCAAGTGAAACATTAGGATGGTCCCGCGAAAACAAAGCTTATGTTGCACCACAGCTATACAAAAGAACGTTAGCGGATATGTATAAGTCACATCACCAATGGCCTCTTCTATACATTTGTTTATTACGATGTTAACGTTATTTCTGGTTGCATCGCCTATATCAATATTTATTGCATAGACAGAGGACTTGAAGCTATATAGTGTGGACACTTTAACTTTCAACTACTTTGTAAAAGGTTGAGAATCGGCATGGCTCGTGAAGGAAGATTGTATTGAACAAATACGTTGTTATCTACTTGGCTATATCCAAATTCCAAAAGATGAAAAGAAAGGGTACAATGACAACATGCAAATTCGAGATATAGTTTTCCCCCAAGTTTTGTCGCGGGGTGAATAATCAATCAGATATTTTTTTTTAAATGAAGGGAGAGTTTATAAATAGCACCTATGATGAGGTGTTTGTAGTTCCGAAATCCAATGAACTAAAAAGATGACTTCAATTAGACATCACTGACACGTTAACTTTACGTTTTTAATTCCAGAAAGTACGTTGATTCTCGAGTCCAAACTCATGCGTTGTAACACTTGGAACTTGTAAAAGTGGAGAAGAGAAGGATCTTTATTGATCAACTCAGGACTACTTTTTTTTGTTATAAACCCTAGTATATGAATACTAAATACTAGGAGTACAAATGTCAAAATCCCTACAAAATGTCTATATAGTATTTTTTGTATAATATAAATAGTATATTTGACTATCTTTATAATTTTAAGTCTCAACATTTAGAATATTCATGGTTACCAGACAAAAATGCAATATATATATATATATATATATATATATATATACAAAACGTGTTGATAATTTGAAAATGGTTACATGTTTTTATACAAAACCATTAAATTTTTGAGAAAAAACTCTAAAACAAAAATATGAGAAATTAACTTAGAACTATCAAATAATCAATATGCAAGTTGCCTTTAACTGATGTTCCAACATCCACATGTAAGAATTCGTACGTATATATCGATCCATACCTAACCTTAGAACCAAAATGTCCCAAACATTGAAATCATCGATCAGGTCGAAGATTCCGGTGTTTCCTTCGTTTTCTAAAATCTCTTGTGTTAGTTTAAAAGTTGATAATAATAGATCATCGTTATTTAACTAGACCTATATAGCATTATTTTATCACGTGCCGACCATCGCTACTTTGCGGCGAAGCATTGCTCGGCTCCACCTCCACGTGCCAGCATCGGCCTTGAGTTCTAAACCAACCTAACCACACAGAGCAAATTGTTCCCCCACATGTTCTTCTATGTAAAGCGCCTAATTTAATATCAAATTTTAAGAGGCTATGAAAAAAAAGTCAAAAGCTGAAGCTAAGTAAACCAGTACATATTACGACATAAGCTTATGCTATTATCAATGTTTTGAAAACGGACTGGTCAAACCGGTATAACTATGAGTCCTCCTTTTCATCTCATTTTGGATTGTGTTACAAACTTGATTTGAGTTAGACCGCCGAATCCGGTTGTTAAATTGAACATCTCGATTGTTTCATCTAAAATGAGGTGTTCCTTATATAACATCTCAGACTGTTCCAAAGGTTTTATGTAGCGTTTCAACAAATAATGATTGGTTTGTATATTTTAGTGGATTCAGAAATCCAAACCAAATCAAACATTTGGAACTGTCTGAAATAAATATTTGGTTAATTTGATCCATGATTAACCAAACTGAATACTCTAATTAACCAAATTCTTCGAATCATTTTAAGCAATATATGAACTTATAAATCGCATCATAAATGGTGATTACATTCCCTATCATCAAATCACCCTACCAAGTATAGTCTGTGAATGTTCTTTTCATACAAGGTAAACATGGAGAGATCACATAAATAATTGCAATTAGAGAGCCTTTGATTTTTCATTATGATCTCACTGGAGAAGATTTTTGATGCAACACATAGACCCAAAAACAGAATAAAAAAAAAATATTATTAGAGTTATTATACCGGATTTGTATATATGATTAAACCGGTTAATCATATATACAAACCCGGTATAATAACTCTTTCTATTGTCATTAGCCTAAGCTTAAAACTGCTGGTTAAATGAATGTTAAAGCATCATAACTACAGAGAAGATAATTAGTCAACTTGATCAATCACAAGTTCACAACATAAATCAAGATTACAGAACGCAATTTATTCTCTCTGCTCTCGGCCAAACACAAATACATAGACGATTGCAAACTAACATCTTCAATCAAAGTTCTGGCGTAAATCACTTTACCAAAAAGAACTATAATGTTAGCTTCTTGAGAATCAACAAGAGCGTCTGTAGTCCAACGGTTAGGATAATTGCCTTCCAAGCAATAGACCCGGGTTCGACTCCCGGCAGACGCATTTCTTTTTTTTCTCAAACCAATTCTTCTCGACAGAACTGGAAAACAAAACCGTTGGTTGAGACATCCCCACGTGTGTGGTCTACAATCTCAATTCATTTCACAGCACAAACATCTCTCGAGACCAAATCTTCAGAGACTGGTAACTAAGAAATGGAACTTTCTTCTTCTCTCAAGCTTTCATCGCCGTTATCTCCTTCCATCGTCAACAACAACCTTCAGGTTACTTAGTTTCTTTCTCCCAACTGATCTTATATATGTTTCATCTGAAAACTATGTAAGTAGGGGATGCAGTTTCAGGCTAGCTTGTTGTGTAACAAATCAAATTCGAATATTTTTACTTGGGTTTTAAAGTTTGTTATTTGCAGGGTTCTTGTTCATCAAGTTATAAAGTAAAGCTCTCTTACAACAGTTCACTTCATAAACCGTTTCTTCAACTCGATGATAGAAGCAGACGTCTTCGTGACCAACAAGTTTCACATTCTTCTGTATATCTAAGGTCATTTAGAAAAGGGGTCACTGCTAAATCAGGATCACAAGGTTGGGATATTGGTAGATTCATCAAAACGTTGTACTTCTTCAACGGACCACCCTCTCCTCTGAAGGTTTTGATTCTCATTGAGGTTTTTATAAAAAGCTTAGCTTAATAAGGGTTATTGATGGTTTTTTTCTTTGGCTTGTGAAGTTTGTTTCATCGGTGTTTGAGAGACTTACCAACGGATCAACGGAGGAACCGGTTAACGAAATGGAGACTTCTGGAATAATACTTGTGGCTGGAGCTACTGGTGGTGTGGGAAGAAGAGTTGTTGATATCTTGAGGAGTAGAGGGTTGCCTGTTAAAGCATTGGTACTAATCTTTTGATTCATTTCTAGATATTCATAACAATGTGGGCAGAGTCTTGAACTTTGTGTGATATATATATATACACAGGTTAGAAATGAAGAGAAGGCTCGGAAGATGTTAGGACCTGACATTGATTTGGTGAGTAACTTTCCACATTTCCTTTCTTGGTGTCTTTTATAGTTCTAACAATCTTTGATGTTGGTTGCCAGATTGTGGCAGACATCACAAAGGAGAACACGCTGGTTCCTGAAAAGTTTAAAGGAGTGAGGAAAGTGATCAATGCTGTTTCTGTTATAGTCGGCCCGAAGGAAGGAGATACACCTGAGAGACAAAAGTACAACCAGGTTACTCTTATTTCTAACACTGAAGTTTTCTCAAACCTTTAATTTTATATATGTTGTAGCTTTGCTAAATGACCGGTTTATGGATATGGGTTTTAATGCAGGGAGTCAAGTTCTTCGAACCAGAGGTAATGAGACTAGAAAAACGTATGTTGAGAGTTTGCAAAGTACTATGTTTGACAAAACTAAAAACTTAAAGGTTGTGTGATGGTACACAGATAAAAGGCGACTCTCCCGAGTTAGTTGAGTATGTTGGAATGAGGAACTTGATCAATGCTATTAAAGATGGTGTCGGTCTTGAGAATGGGAAGCTTATTTTCGGTGTTGGGGGTAAGTTGAGGGAAGCAACTTGATTTAGGCTACCAACTTGACATGATCAATTTTATAAGAATTTAACCAATGTATATGTATTTGTATAGATAACACATTCAAAGATCTACCTTGGGGAGCCTTGGATGATGTTGTGATGGGAGGTGTCAGCGAAAGTAACTTCATAATAGATCTAACGGGCGGTGAAAACGGTGGACCTACAGGCATTTTCAAAGGTTTTATAAAATATAACGACTCTATTTTGCTGTTTTTTTTTTCTCTTGGGTTGTTACTTACATAAACATAATATGTTCTTTAGGAAATGTTTCAACCACAAATAATGGTGGATTTACTAGTGTCAGAACCAAGGTAAATGAGTCTCTCCAGCATCTTACTGAAAACATATGAGTCATGTTTCTTAACAAAACTCTTACAGAACTTTGCCGAGGCAGAGGATCTCTCAGCATATGATGGTTTGGAGTTACGGCTAAAAGGAGATGGACTCCGTTACAAGCTTATCGTCCGGACTAGCCAAGATTGGGACACTGTTGGTTACACCGCTAGTTTCGACACTTCACCAGGCCAATGGCAATCTGTGACTCAAACTACTCTTTTTCTTGATCTACTATTTTATCTTGTTTCAGGTAGCAAACAATGTTTATGTTTTTATTTTTCAAAATCGTAGGTACGCTTACCATTCTTGTCTTT
Source organism: Hirschfeldia incana (assembly GCA_026261945.1). Classification (NCBI taxonomy): domain Eukaryota; kingdom Viridiplantae; phylum Streptophyta; class Magnoliopsida; order Brassicales; family Brassicaceae; genus Hirschfeldia; species Hirschfeldia incana. Next base: position 2,069,937 of record JABCMI010000052.1, on the reverse strand, counting down.
AAGACCAGTGTTTCGTGCAAGGACAAAGTCAGACGCACCTCCTTTTAATCCAGCCAGCATCATTTCACTACAGGTTTTGGTTTTGTCTTTCTTTTAGCATAAGTTTAGTTAATTAATATTTGACTAATCATACTTGTAACGTTTTATTCTATTTGCATTCTTTTTCGTTTTTCAGCTTATGTTTAGCAAATTTGAGTATGATGGTAAGCTTAACCCCACTTTCAAAGAAGGACCATTCGAGCTTCCTTTGTCGAGCATTCGAGCATACATTCAAGAGCCTCTAACTCCAAGGTTCACTTCAGTTTATTGCTCTTTAGAAGACAAACTCTTCCCTTAACCCTGAACTCCATGATTGTGTTGGGTTACAACAGGTTTGTACATGTTGGCTCTGCGGGAGTAACCCGACCAGATAGACCTGGTTTGGACCTGAGCAAACAACCTCCTGCCGTGAGATTAAACAAGGAACTTGATTTCATTCTCACCTACAAGCTAAAGGTTTGTCTCTCTATACTCTCTTTAGAAACTCATTTTTAACAAGATTTAAAGCTCTCTTTTTCTGTGAACAGGGAGAGGATCTGATACGTGAAAGTGGGATACCGTATGCGATTGTACGGCCATGTGCTTTAACAGAAGAGCCTGCAGGAGCTGATCTCATTTTCGATCAAGGAGACAACATTACGGTATTTCATATTTCTGCAACCGTAACTTCTTTAACCTAAACATAACCACCGACAATGGCTTTTTATTATACAGGGGAAGGTCTCGAGAGACGAGGTAGCACGTATATGCATCGCTGCTTTAGAAAGCCCGCATGCCCTAAACAAGACATTTGAGGTTAGTTTTGATGTTTTAGATTTGTTCTTCTTCAAGAAGATGTTTAGTGTCTGAGTCTCATTTGAGCTTTGTATTTGTGTGTTTGTTTTGCAGGTTAAAAGCACGGTTCCGTTTAGCGAACCGTTCACAGTAGATCCTGAGAATCCTCCACCAGAGAAGGACTACAATGAATACTTCAAGAATCTGAAAGATGGAATCACTGGCAAAGAAGCTTTGGAGCAGAGCACTGTCTCTGTTTAAAAAGAAACAGGTTTCATTCTGTTTTGTTTTTGTTTGTCCTCTCTAAACTCTTTTTCTTGAAAAGTACAACATACAATATTGTACATTTCATATTATATTCGGCTCTTACACTGACGAGTAGATTATACAAAAGTACCTTGTTCAAAAGTATGAAGTGATGAAAAAAAAAAGTATGAAGTGATGACATGGTATAAATGTTATATGATACATGCTAACTTATTTTTATAATCCATGTTGAGCATAAGATATAGTATATAATATTATTGCATAATAACATAATGGTGGGTGATAAAATATTTTTGGGAAGAAGTATATCACATGAAATGAAGAGTAATAATATGACTCATTTAAAATATTTAAAATTTTGTATGGTTAGAAAAACTAATGGTAAGATAAGAAAATAATAGCTCTTGTCGGTCATCATGAAGAGTACGCTTACAGGTGTATCAACGTCGTTTTCGACTATGGAAAAGGATGAAGTTTCTCTATGGGACTCTTTATACCGCTGAGCTTGACTCGCCTCTTAAAAACTCTATCTTTCAATATTTTGTAATGCTTTCCTTTGTAAACCAAAGCTCGTCCTAACATCGAGCATATATGGTTCTGAGTCTTCTATTTCTTTTGTAAACTTTATTGCTATCTGAGCTTATATAATATAAGTTGTGACAAAAAAAAAAGATAAGAAAATAATAAATAATTAAGTCCAACAACTTTTGTATAGTAGATTTTTTTGGGATGGTTGCCTTTTAATAGTATATAATACATAGATATATTTGTTCTAGATATAGAAAATAGGATTCATGCCTTCGTTTTTTCTAAATGATTTTTATCCACTAAATAATTTTTAATTCACATCAGATTTTTTTCTTTCAGATAGATGGTTTTGGTTTAATGAAAATTATTTACAAAATTGGAAGGGAAGATATCATGAGATTTTGATTGAAATATTTATGCATGGAATGTTATCCAATTTCATACTCCTTCAAGTCAAATGGATAGTGAAAATCTACCAAACATGAATAACACATTTAAAATAAATATTTTCAATTATTCAATTGAATAATAACTGATTTCTAATTTTTAATGAATAAATACTATAATCAATATCACTAGATTTAAGATCTTTTAATAAAATTATAATGAATAACACTATATTTAAGAATGATGTTAAAATCAACCATTGAATAATACTAAATTAGAAAATCTAAAGGGTAATTAGCTTAAATGACAAAAGATAGTTTGCATGCCCTGTTGCTGATAAATAAAGCAATTCTGCTTGTTGAAAAATAAAACCATAATTTGCAGAGGTAGGTAACCAGAAGAAGACTATTATGATTTTCGATCTACCCCATGATTTGGAATCAGAAATACTCGCTAGGATTCCGCCCAAATCTCTAGCAAAACTACAAACTACTTGCAAACGGTGGTACGCTTTATTCAAAGATCCAAAGTTCACGAAGAAGAACAAAAACTTGTGTAAATCATCGAAAGAGGTGATGCTACTTATGGACTATAGAGTTTATTCAGTTAGCGTCAACAGAGTCCACAAAAACGCCGACGCATCCATGGAGTTTACAGGTAGACTTACCCGTCTTGAAGATTCAAAAGACGTAGAGTTATGTCGAATCCATCACTGCAATGGATTGATTTTATGCTGCATGAAGGATATGAAAAGTGTTGTGGTTTGGAACCCGTGTACTGGTGAAACCAGGAGTATCAAACCCATACATTTTGGTCATGGGGCTTATAGTTACGCTTTTGGATGTGGAAAAGGCGAATCTTGTTGCCACAACTACAAAATTTTGAGGTGTAGCAGTTATTACAAAAAAAGTCAGCAATATGTTTTTGATTTTGAGATTTATGACTTTATCTCTGATTCATGGAGGGTTCTTGATGGTGTCATTGATAAATGGAGGATACATTATTCTGACGATGTCGTTTCGTTGAAAGGAAATGCTTACTGGATGCACAAAGATAGAGAAGCTGGCCATAATGTCCTACTTAGTTTTAATTTCACAGCGGAGGTATTCGTGTCTTTTCCTCTTCCGGATCAGAGTGATGATGATCGTAGACATTTGGTTATATCGGTTGTTAGAGACGAACACCTCGCAGTGTTGCATCACAATGCTGGAACATTCTTGACGGAGATGATTGTATGGTTGAGCAATAAGATAGATGAAGCCAGAGAGGTGTCGTGGAGAAAATTCTTAGTAGTGAGCTTTGAGAACGTTAAGTATCCACCTTACTCGAGAGAGATGACTTTTTGGGTGGACGATGAGAATAAAGTGGTAGTAATTTGTGTTCGAGACATAAACAATCGTGAGCACTTTTACATTGTCGGAGAGGATTTACATAAACATGTTTACGAGGTTGCAAATGATACTTGGATTTGGCCATGTTTCCTCAGTTATGTTCCAAGTTTGTGTAACATCTCCAGGGCAAAAGAAGAAGAAAGCTGAATAGAATTTTAGATAAATATAATGGATTTTGACAAAAAAAAATCCATTATATTATCTAAGTTATTCATGTAAAAAAAATTTATGCCCTATTAATAGTTTATTTTTGTTATTTTTCAAAATTTTAGATAAATATAATGGATTTTGACAAAAAATAAACAATGGATTTTGCCTAAATTTTTGTATAGAGTTTTTGTAATTTGGATCTTTTTGGACCTTAAATATATCTGAATCTGATCCGAATTTCTATGGACCCAAAAATGACAGGTATTTTATAGGTATTTTAACTATAGACTTGAACTAATCTGATCTATAAAAATACTCGAATGAGTGTTGAGTTAGAGGAAATTAGATATTCAAATATAACCAGATAATACCCAAAATATACAAAAATATCTATTAATAACAGTAATATCAAATAATGTTGAACGTTGTGTCTTTTCAGTAATGTGACTATTAAAAATTGTGTCTTTTATTTATCTTTTCATCTTTAAAATATATTTTGAAATCTAATTAATATGAACAGTTATGTTTTTAAATTTCAAATTATTAGGTGATATATCTATGCACATGCACGATTGAATATTTACTAAAATTAGGTGATATTTTATTTATCTGTGTAATTTAATTTATGTTATTTAGTTAAGTTTGTTATTTGTAAGTTTATGAGTTGAGATGTTTTAACTACATGATTTTTCAAAAATATAACTTGATGATTGATATTTGTTTCATAAATTATAATTCTGTTAGTTCAGTATAGATGGTTAACTATGTTTAGTAATTTGGTATGTTTGTTAGTTTATGACTCTTTTTTTTGTCATTAAGCCTTCAAAACAAAGAGTTCTAAACAATAAGAGTCAACAAAACAACCTAGAAAATGGATACATCAGTAGAGATCCAAAATAAACTTAACACATCTATTTTGCGTATGGATGACTAAAAATCTTCATATAAGAGCATCGTATCTGCTTCTAGAATATATGAATCTCAAAGGAAATAATCTCTATATTAATCTAAAAGCACCACGCTTCAGAGTGAGTTGAAAACGATTGTCATTCTCTTGTTATTACTCCAGTAGGAGCCACCGAGATAAGACAATTCTCTATTTTGCTCTATTAACAGAGTCAAAGAGATTACCGTTCCATAGAACCTCATGATGTCTTTCGAAGTAACCATAGTTTGCAGCAAGAACTCCATCACCATCGAATGAAGAACCATCAACGATTGAAGCCGGTAAGACCCGTCGCCACCATCCGCAGTAGATCTATCAATTATCTTTTCTAAACAGTTCAACCGAACTGAAAGTTTTGTCTTACCAAACCAATTGGAAGAAGCATATAAAGAACAATAAAAAAACTTTGTCAGATTCATAATAAATTGACAATAAAATAACGACTGAAAACAAAACAGATCAAAGAAAAAGAAGGAAAACGAATTTAACAAGCCGATGTCGGAGCTGGAGAAGCCTCCGATCATCGGCTTGCATCTATGAAAATCTCTTTTTTTTTTCTCTCGACGGCTAGGAATTTTTTTAGAGTCTAATTTTTTTAGAGTCTAATTTATGACTCTAATTTTATACTTTGATTATATTGGAGTCTAATCTAATTTTTTGATTACCTGCTAATCATTTGCAAGTTCATAAACTAATGAACAATAATTTTGAGTTACATATTTAATAGCTGTTACTTTACATTGGTGTAGTATAAATTTAATTTCAATTAGACATTTATAAAAGTCTAACACTAAAATTGCTTTATTATATCCGCCGAACAAAGAAATGTTTGAAATGGTACACTAAAATAACATAAATATCTGGCATACTAATACTAAAAGAAAAGCTTACCAGCTAACAAATTCTTGTTGATGTATTTAGTTAGAATATATGTTAAGTAGAATTAAAAAGAATTTTCCAAACTTTATAAATAAGAAAAAATTGTTTTAAATCTTTTCTTAAGTAATGTGATTTACTTTCCTTTTTATTTGAATTAAGAAAAAAATGTTTTAAATCGTTTTTGGTAAACACTTTCTAGGGTTTCCCGAAAAGAAAAAAAAAGAAAAGCAACGGTTGAGAATATGCCAACACGGTTATTTGAGATCCAAGATCCAACAAGCTTATATATATATAGATCTGTCAGCGCGGGGAGCTGCAACTCACACAGATTCAAAGGCTCTCGAAAAAAGTCTACGATCATCCTCATCGTGGAACCATGGGGGAAGGCAGCCAGTCGTATTCTTGTAAGATCACTGTGTCCATCTCTTAGATTAAATTGTTTGTTAGATTTGGATCCGTCATTCATAGTTATGACTATTGTGCTTTCTCTCTCTCTCTCTCTCTTAGGGAATGATACAGAGGTGTACTGGAACATGGATGACTATCCAATCCCTGTTGGTATCGATGATCTTGGTTCTATCCGTATTAATATCGTAGAAGCTCTTGATCGATTTGGCTTTCATGGAGATAAGAGCATCAGTGTTCATTGTAAGCAACTCGATTGGGACGTAATGGAGGAGTTACGCAAGGCCGGAATCTGTTACGTACCCGCATGTAAAAACTTTCTACAACCTCTTTCTTTATTATCGTTTATTATTATTACGTCTCTCTTTAACTGGAGTAATTGTTTCTCTCTTTTGTAGGTACAATGACTTATATGAAAGCGGCTGCACTTAACAAAGTGACTAGCCTCGATATGACTGCTTTTTTGCTTCAGGTTGCGTTAGTCACAGAGCCAATGAATTTTGCTGTAATCGCAAAACCAAATGTGGAGTTAGTTAGGGTTCTCAAGTGTTTGACATCGAGGGGTCACACTATTCTCCTGATTGATCCACCTAATGATGATGAAGAATGTTTCTTTAGTGTGGAATCTCTGCTTGGTTATGCACATCTTATTTTAGGTGCTAGTGATAGCAAAGAAGAAGAAGAAGAAGATCTCTCCCAGGGTGAAGAGGAAAAAGATCTCTCCCAAGGTGAAGAAGAAGAAGAAGATCTCTCCCAGGGTGAAGAAGAAGAAGAAGAAGAAGAAGAAGAAGAAGAAGATCTCTCCCAGGGCGAAGAAGATCCCTACAAGGTCTTAGATTTCCTCGGTAAGACTATCCCAAATTGTTTTGTTTTAGATTTCATCTGTCGATAGTATTTTATACTCTTTTTTCTTTTTTTTTTGCATGGATCAGAGCCTATGGGACCCATACTCCTCAAAAAGGCTATGACACCCGTCTTCTGGGATGCCGAGGATTTCTCATTCCCTTCCTGTTCCACTCCTGATGAGATCTACCACTCCATCTCATCAGCTCTTTTGGAAAGGGGGTTTAGTGATAAGGTTACTATCTGGGCCTATCTTGATGGTGACAAGAAAGGTTCTTGGAGGGATGCCTTTTTGGGTGACAAGACTTGGGCCTCAAGAATCTACTTTTTTCCCGCAGGTGTGATTTAAACTCTCTTTTCTTTTTATATCTACTATGTAATATAACCTATACTCTCACTTCCATTGATCTTTATGTGTATTTTTTTTTTTGTTTCAGGGGATAAAGCCTCGAGACGTATTAGAATGGCAAATGACATTCTTTTTTGGGCAAAGGAATCTTCTTGTAAACCATTTCAAGAAAGTTTGTTCCTATTCTCTGATCAATTCAGAGGTGACCCCTACTACGTCGAGCTGCTTCACAATTTGGTGTCCGGACGTTTGGATATTTTCTTCGTGACTCCGACTCAGGACATCAATAAACCAGAAAGCCCTGAATGGCCAGGATTGCTAATAGATGAAGGAGCATACCGTTTGCTGTTTGAAACATGCGAAATTCCTGATGAACCTTGTCCCAAAAAGCGTAAAGCCGATGCAGGAGAGGTCTTTATACTGGAGGCTGAAGAAGAAACAAGTGGCATGGATTATATTCGTCTCTGGGAACCTTGGCCAGCAGGATTGCTGGCGGATGGAAGAGCATGCTACCCTTTTGGTGATGAAACAAGCCAAAGCTTTGAGGGGTCTGAACTATCTGGCGTATTATGTTTATTATAGCTCCTTATGGTTTCTACGATGTTTACCTATGTGATGTTTCTGTGTGTTATATCGATTTTCTTTTTCTTTTTTAATTACATGATTGATACACCCTCCTTATGGATGATGTTTTAAGAAGTTTTTGATGTTTCAATATGTAAGATGTTATGTTTTCATTTTTCTTTGTATCTTTTGGCTTTATTAAAAAAATTGTGACACCAATAATAGTAATTTGTTGATGAAGATGCTAGGAGATGGTTTTTCACCTCTTTTTTCTTGAGTAGATTTTAATTTTTTTTTGTTCAAACTACAAAGAAGCATTAGGTTGTACAAAGGTTTTTTGAAGTGAATAAATTTAAAATTCTTTCAAAAAAAAAAAAAAAATAGTAATTTGTTCTCTATTTTGTACTTTGTCAGATAGTTTTCAATTTATATTTTAATGATACATTTTAAAGAAAAAGTAACTTTCTTAATATTTATGCATATGTCTAAAACACCATACAAAAATAAACTGAGCGAGTATTATATATCTTTAACGTTTACCAATATCAAATATTTGATTAATATGATATTTTAAAATGAAACAGTTTTTTTAGTTTATATACTCCATCCATTTTCGAATAAGTGTCACTCCGACACTTTTCACACAGATTAAGAAAGTCGTTGAAATATATGCAAATTGTTATTAATTACACTTCTTAAACAAATAGTATTTGAGATAAATAAAAGTATTTATAAAATCAATGCAGTTTGCAATTAATTTTCAGCTGAAAGTAAGTATAATTTGCATTAGAATTGTAAAGTGACACTTTTTGTTGAACAAGAAAAAATAGCTAAAATGACACTTATTTGAAAACAAAGGGAGTATTATTTTGAACCATCAATTTCATTAGCTGTTCTTTTTTTTTCTAAAAAAAAGACATGAGTTATTTTGTGTTTGACTTGAAATTTTATGTCATATTCAAAAAAGCCTTAGTTCTTTTTAGATTCTAAATAATTTTTCAAAATTCATGTAACGTAGTATTAAAAAAAAATTGATTATTGCTTTGTAATACTATCTAATAAAACTGAAATTATAATTACGAAGGTAAAATAAATCGGCCAATTCTTTCAAATAATCATTTTAAAGTTTTTTTGCACAAAAGTATTTCTCAAAAAATAAAATAACCAAAATAGCTTCTTTTTATTTTGAAGTTTTTAATTTTTATTTTTTTAAATTTGAAACCGTATTCCTAAAACTCCATCCCTTAACTTGAAATCTTAAGTTTAGATTAGTTAATCATTGTGTATAAGTGCATATTTATCCTTTGAAAAGCCCATTTTGGTCATTTTCTTCGTTGAAATCTATTTTTGTGACAAAAATTTTAAAATACTATTTAACGGAATTTCTCAAACAAATTTGAAAGTATAGCTTTAACATTTACCAATATTAAATATTTTATTAATTTGATATTTTAAAATAAAACATTTTTTTCAGTTTATACATTATTCTGAATCATCAGTTTCATTAGCTGTTGTTTTTTTAAAAAGATATTTTTATATATTTATATTTACATTGGTATTATAAACTATATAAAAAGATCGAATATTGTAAGATATGTCTGGGCATTTATCTGGACTAAGTCCAAACCGGAATTGATAAGAAAATACCCAACCTAAAAATTTACAAGTATTTATTTGGTCTAAAATTTCTCAACTAAAAAAACCAAAACTGAAAAAAAAACGATCATAATAGACCCGATCTAAAAAGAACCGACTCGAATAAATTTTTATATCTACTGTGTAATATTATAACCTATACTCTCACTTCCATGATCTTTCTGTGTATTTTTTTTTCAGGGGATGAAGCCTCGAGACGTATTAGAATGGCAAATGACATTCTTTTTTGGGCAAAGGAATCTTCTTGTAAACCATTTCAAGAAAGTTTGTTCCTATTCGCTGATCAATTCAGAGGTGACCCCTACTACGTCGAGCTACTTTACAATGTAGTGTCCGGACGTTTGGATATTTTCTTCGTGACTCCGACTCAAGACATCAACAAACCAGAAATCCCTGAATGGCCAGGATTGCTAATAGATGAAGGATCATACCAATTGCTGATTGAAATAAGCGAAATCCGTGATGAACCTTGTCCCAAAAGGTGTAAAACAGATGCAGGAGAGGCCTTGTCCCAAAAGGCCCAAGAAGAAACAAGTGGCATGGATTACAGTCGTCTCTGGGAACCTTGGCCAGCAGGATTGCTAGTGGATGGAAGAGCATGCTACCCTTCTGGTGATGAAACAAGCCAAAGCTCTGAGTGGTGGTCAGGACTAGCTGGGTTACGTTTGTAGCTCCATTTTGTTTCCACTTGTTTATTTCAAACTCTGTTATGGTTTGACTTTCATAAACAAAAAGATCACCAAATGCAGTTTGTACTTCCATAAATTTCCAACAGACGTCACAGTGGTATCTTGTAGCTAGTGTCCATGAAAAAATTTCTCCCCAGAGGTTTCTTGTTATATGTCCAGATGTGCAGATTGATCCTAGTCGCTGCATCTTGTTCATGAGTTCATTAAGTGGACCTCCTCCATAAACTTTATGTCTCTGTGTGTGTGTTAGATCAATTGATGTTATATATCTTCAACATTTACCAATATTAAGTATTTGATTAATATGATATTTTAATTATGCAATGTTTCTAGTAACTGTGTTTTTTACAATTAATATGAAAACTTGTGTCTTTTCAACATATAAATATTGAAAATGTTTTGTGAAAAATGTTTAGATGTGGTTTTTCATCATAAAAAGTATATTTTACTTCGAAATATGTGTTTATCGTTATTAAAAATATATTAGTGTAAGAATGTGACTAGTTTTTAAAAAGTTGGAAAAACTGTGAAATGATGTGTCTTTCTATAAGAAGTAGAAATCCCAAAGAATATGTATTTTCTGTATAAAATTGAGGATAGTTTTAAAGTTAACAAATTATGAAATGATATGTGTATTTATAACTATTTGTAATGATATATTTTATTTTATTTTCATATTTATTTTATATACATTTTAAAAAATCTTAAAATTACTTTTAAAATGTTTGGTTAATCCAGTTGTTGGATAATTTAATTATTTTATAATATTATATACTTACAAAATTAAATATGTGATTTTTCAGTTAAATTTTATGGTATATAATAATATCATGTCTTATGCGTTTTTTGTCTGATTTGATTTTGTTTAGTTGGCTTTAGATAAAATGTTCGGTCATATTTAAACACTTTTATTTGAAATTTTTAAGTAAACTATTATAATTTTCTAGACTAGATGAACAATCACAACAAATTTAACGTAACATTGCAACTAGTGATGATGGCAACTTATGGAGATGCATTATTGCAATCTTTGGTAACAAAGATGGTGATTTGATATATTCTATTGATATTTTAAATTATATGTGATTTTTTTTATTATATAGTACTCTCAACTTTTAAAACCATGTGTATAAGTCATATAACATTAACTGTTTAAAATTATGTATTCTTTAAATTTTCTTATTAGTTAACTGTTAATGTTAATTTTTTAAATGTTTAAGTGTCGATATCAGTTTAGTTATCTTTTGTGATTTTCAGTTTGTAGTTTAACCTATTTTCTATTAATTTCCATTTTATTTTGAAAGAATCAGTTTTTTTAGAATTATTGGCATTTTTAAAAATTCATAGCCTTTTGTAAGCAAGACTAATGAGCTTAAATCACAAAATATCGTTTGGAAGCCCTATTAACTTATGAATAAAGCAATCAAGCTTGTTCAAAAAGAAAACACTAATTTCTAGTTGCCGTTCGTATAAGAAATCACAAGAAGACTATTATGATTTGCGATCTGCCCCATGACTTGGAATCAGAAATACTTGACAGGGTTACGTCCAAGTCTCTAGCGAAACTACAAACTACTTGCAAACGATGGTACGCTTTATTCAAAGATCCAAAGTCGTGACGAAGAACAACAACTTGTGTAAAGCATCAAAAGAGGTGATGCTACTTCTAGACTATAGGGTTTACTCGATTAACGTTAACGGACTCCACAACAGAGTCGATGCATCCATTGATTTTACAGGTAAACTTACCCGTGTTGAAGATTCAAAAGATGTAGAGTTATATCGAATATTTCCCAGCAACGATTGATATTATGCTTCATGAAGCATTGCACAAGTCTTGTGGTTTGGAACCCCTGTACCGGTGAAACCAGGAGTATCAAACCAAAGCATGTTGGCTATTGGATGTGGAAACAACGAATCTTGTTGCCACAGCTACAAAATTTTGAGGTGTAGCAGTTATTACAAAAACAGTCAGCAATATGTTTTCTATTTTGAGATTTATGAATTGAGCTCTGATTCATGGAGGGTTCTTCATGGTGTCACTGATAAATGGAGGTTACATCATTCTGATGATGTTGTTTCGTTGAAAGGAAATGCTTACTGGGTGCACAAAGATAGACAAGCTGGCCATAATGTCCTACTCAGTTTTAATTTCACAGCGGAGGTGTTTGTGTCTTTTCCTCTTCCGGATCAGAGTGATGATGATCGTAGAGATTTGGCTATATCGGTTGTTAGAGAAGAACACCTCGCGGTGTTGCATCACAATACCGGAACATCCTTGACAGAGTGAATGTATGGTTGAGCAATAAGATCGATGAAGCCAAAGAGGTGTCTTGGAGCAAATTATTAGTAGTGAGCTTTGATAACTTTAATATCCAAGTTTTTTTTTTTTTTTTTGCTAAATTTTAAGTATCCAAGTTACCCGAAAGAGATGACTTTTTGGGTGGACAATGAGAATAAAGTGGTAATAACTTGTGTTAGAGACATAAACCATCGTGATCATGTATACATTGTTGGAGAGGATTTACATAAACATGTTTGTGAGGTTGCAAATGATACTTGGATTTGGCCATGTCTCCTCAGTTATGTTCCAAGTTTGTGTCACATCCCCGAGGCAAAAGAAGAAAAAAGCTAAACGGGGCACATAACCAAGGCAAAAGATGAAGATACATACTAAATGGATAAAGCTGGTTTGAGTTTAAAAAAAAGACAGAGAAAAGGAAAAAACTAGCTTTTGTTGTCCCTCTGCTTTTTTTTTCTTTTGAGTTTAAACTACTGTTATGATTTTGAAATTGAATAGGTCATCTTAATGATCTTTACTCAAATACACATTTTTATGCTTATAGCCACAGCTTATAATCATAGCAATACATATGAAAGAGGAAATTAAAGGAAATAACTGTAATGGAAAATCACTCTCTCTATGCACCAACTAGTCTATTCCAAGTCCTGCGTAGCTCTCATCAGTCTCACTTTCTTAAAGTTCTCGAGTTCTCAGAATAAATATACATTGGACATTATTTCATGTTTATAATTTCTATTATTACTTTTATGATTTAGTTGAAATGTCCTTTTGTTAATTTTAGTTATTAATTGTTTATGTTTGTTATTTTGCAGAATTTTAGATATCTAATTGGGTCTAAATATATAAGATTCGAAGAATTTATACGTGACAAAAACCAACCGATCCAAAGACCAGAATGCCAAGCCTACTATCTTTTAAATCTAGTTTTCTTTTGTCAGCAATTTACATCTAGTTTAAATAAGATGGTGGGCTTCTTTAAACAAAATTAATAGGCTTTTTTAAGCAAGACGAATAATAATCACAAAAGATCGTTTGGATGCCCTACCGTTTATAAATGAAGTAATTCGGCTTGTTGAAAAATAAAACCCTAATTTCTAGAGACAGGAAATCAAAAGAAGATTATTATGATATCGGATCTACCCCATGAGTTGGAATCAGAAATACTTGCTAGGGTTCCGTTGAAGTCTCTAGCAAATTTGAAAACTACTTGCAAACGATGGTATGTTCTATTCAAAGATCCAGAGTTCGTGAAGAAAAAGAACAACTTGTGTAACGCGGGGAAAGAGGTGATGTTGCTTATAAACGGTAGGGTTTATTCGATTAACGTCAAGAGAGACCACAACAGCATCGATGCATCCATGGAGTTTACAGGTAAACTTAGCTGTCTTGAAGATTCACAAGACGTGGTGTTATCTAAAATCTATCACTGCAAGGGATTGATATTATGCCGCAAGAAGGATTCTCTTGTTGTTTGGAACCCCTGTACCCATGAAACCAGGAGTATCAAACCAAAAAAGAATTTCCAGAAGAGTGACAATTATAGTTATGTTTTTGGATGTGGAAATAGGTCTTGCCACGACTACAAAATCTTGAGGTGTATCCCTTATAACAAGGGTCTGGGTGATTTCCTTAATTATGAGATGTATGAATTTAGGTCTGATTCATGGAGGGCTCTTGATGGTCTCTTTGATAAATGGAGATCTTGTCCTGACGGTGCTGTGTCGCTGAAAGGAAACGCTTACTGGATTCACAAAGATAGAAGAACTGGCCATAATGTCCTACTCAGTTTTAATTTCACAATGGAGGTATTTGCGTCGTTTCCTTGTCCAGATCAGAGTGATGGTTATGATAGAGATAATTTGGTTATATCGGTGGTTAGAGAAGAACACTTCGCGTTGTCGCATCACATTGATGTTGGAACATACTTGACCGAGATAAATGTATGGCTGAGCAATAAGATCGATGAAGGCAAAGATGTGTCTTGGAGCAAATTCTTAGTAGTGAGTTTCGATAAATCTAGGTTAGCACCTTTCTCATTGTTGACTTCTTGGGTGGACGAGGATAATAAACTGGTAGTCACTAATTTTGGAGACAGGCAAGGTGTTGTACCCGTTTACATTGTAGGAGAAGGTTTTCATAAACTTGTCTATGAGGATGTAAATAGACCTTGGTGGTTGCCCATTTGGGGTCGGGCTTGTCTCCTGAGTTATGTTCCAAATTTCGGTCACATCCCCAAGGCAAAAACAAGAAGAAACATTGCAAAGGATATTTAAGATAGCCTTTGTCATCCCTCTGCTTTTGTTTATCTTTGCTTTTTGGATTAACTCTTGTTTAATTGGGTATTGAATAAGAATTGGTCATTTTACAGGGAAGCTTATAACCACAGCTATAGATATACAAATTATCTTTGTTTTTACTCTTGTTTATGTATTGAATAAGAATTGGTCATTTTAGTTTTTTTTAAAAAAGAAGAAAATAATTGGTCATTTTATAGATATACTAGTGGTATTCCGGCGCTACGCGCCGGGTTTATATATTTTATTTATAATGAGTTGATAATTATTTTTTGATCTATTTGATATAGGTTAGTGATAGTAGTGTATTACTTTGTTTTTTAGTTGCTTGAGTTAAAGAAGAATAACATAAGTGGTTTTTATATATTAATAAAATAACAATAGAAGTCAGACTTCTTGGACTCGGCACCAAAATTGTCTCATTCCTCGATCAGATGGCTGACAACAATAAGCAACGAATAAAAAGTAATGCATTCTTTCACTTTATAAAGAGATGAATCATCTTGGTCCAATCATACTGAAACCAATATAGTGATTGCATATAGATTGTAAAAGGTTTGGTTGCTAAAATGACATGTTCTTATAGACAACAAAGATTTTCGGAAGAAACTGAAATGCTAAAAACTACAGTCTCCATTATATGAAAATAAAAATGCTGCGATTAGTGAAGTTTATTCAATTTTTCCAACGTACAAAGAAGTTTCTAAAACATTCAATTGATGCTAGTTGTTTTAGATCCTGAGTTGTTAGATGCACACAGAAGGTGCGTTCTTGTTTTTAGCATCAACTGAAAACCATAGATCATATGATAAGATCGATGAAGTTAATCACAACAAAGAACAACAGATACACAAGTACTTGATGAATTCATCTTAGTATGCTTTCTTAGAGAAGTGTTTCACAAAAAAGAAGAAGAAAGACTAAACTTGATCACATGGACATACAAAGCAGTTCATACAAAGAACATATACTTCTCAGTCTAGTCTTATGGACATATCTAGGCGAGCTCGCAACAAACTTTAAAACTGACTCCATATAGCAGAAAAGATTTACATCACATGAAACTGAGACAGAACCGACTTATTGGAAAACAAAATTTTACCCTGCCTAATGGTAAACAGAAAGACCCTATAGGAGAAAGACAAGAAAACAAAAATACTTCAGACGCAACCAAAAATCAGCCAAGTTTCACTTAGTCTCTGCCCCTAAGAAACACATGAACATTAATAGAAAGGGTGAAGAAACATACAACTCGAGCTTCAAAGACACTACAAAGCTGTGCTTGGTATATAGTACCGTCCAAGATATTATATGTTAGCCTTGTCGGAACAATATCTCTTTTGCTTACGAAAGACAAACAGGTTTGGCTCAGTAGCATCACTGAATCACATACTCTAAAGCCTGTCATCTTCCTGCACAGAAAATTATAATCAAAATGTGTTAAAACCAAAAGATCAATCCTTTGATCGTCTAACACTATCCAACGAAACAAACAGAGACAAAAAAAAACAAAAACTTTGAAATCGAAAATAGCTAGAAGATGATTACCAAAGTTGAGAGTGATCTCTGACGAAGACCTTGAAGACTGGTCATTGTTTTCAAATCCGCAAGAAAGATGTAGGAATTAGCCCTTCTCGGTGATGATAATTAGCAGAGACTTTTCTTCTCAAATTGTGCTATTCATTGCTTGGAAATTGGAGATTTATAGTCGGAGCTTCTGTTGGTTTTTGGGAGATGATCGTCCGATTGAATGCTTGAGAACGGGAGGAGTAGGAATAATCACGTTAAAGTTGGGATTAAAGTATGTTTTAGTGCAAATAGGAGACGTTACAGTGAGTTAAAAAGATGATGAAACCCTACATGTAACTGCTCTGAACAAAAACGTTCCATAAAAGCTCAAACTCCACAAACTACAACAAAATAACACGCACATTATTTAAACCCATCATAATTTAAGAGAGGACAGGTGGCAATTTTTCCCCCAAGGAGATAAAAAAGTCTACTTTATTATATAAGATACAAAAAGTAAAAAAAAAAAGTTAATGGAAAGTCACTTCAAGTGATTGCTCTCTTTATGTTTTTTTTTGAACACATTGCTCTCTTTTTGTTCCTATTAGTCTATTCCAAGTCTTGCAGAGCAGCTATCAATCTCACTTTTCTGGAGTTTTAGTTTCAGAATAAAGAAACATTAGAGCCGGTACTTAGGGCATATATTTATAGGCGTCCAAACTCACCATCCTTAGCATAAATCATACTTAATTAAATGATAAATACACAATAACATATCGGATGCCCCTTAATTAAGAAAGCGTCTTGCGCGTCCTTAGGCGGAACGTGTCGTGTTGCGAATGGCAGAAAAAAAATTGAAGGGCAAAATTGATTTGGGAACGAGATTGGATTTCCTCTTCACTTTCGTTCTTTGTCGATGGCGATTCGGAGGACGATTTTGTGTGAAGTGCGACGGTTCTCTCTCGCGGGTTCTCTGTCGACGATTCTCGTCCCGACGGTTCTCCTCTCCACGTTTCTCCTCTCGTCGTTCTCCTCTCGACGGTTCTTGTCTCGACGGTTCACCTCTCGACGGTTCTCCTCTGAACAGTGTATACCTCGATTCGAAGGTGAAGAGAGTAGGTGTTCCTCCTCTGTATTGAGTCGTTGAATGTATTTGGTTGTCATTGTAGATCTACTTTAGTATTTGGATTTCGATCACGTTGTAGATTTAGGGTTTTCTAGTCTGTGAGAGAGTGTGCTTATTCGATGATACTGATATTGGATTTTGATCGCTGTAATTATTTGTAAAATAGATATTAATTTGATGAAACTGAGATGTGTTCGTTCTAGTCTAGATGTTCTGTTAGATGAATTGTGGTTTATTGTTTCGGAAATCATCACTTATTTGATTTAACTGAATTTATGTTTCTTTGATTCTGATGAGTATGTTATTAGGTGAGGTTCGTCTGCAATTACCCGGATAGGATACAGCTCAAGAACAATCAATTCGTCCAAAGTTCAAGGTATTTGACTTTCTCTTCAGCTCTCAAGTAATCTAGTTTGGTTAATGACATGATAGTAATCTAGTTTGTATCTTGAAATAACTCTCTAGTTTGTTTGCAACCAAATCGTCTAGAATCAACTCTTGTTTCTGTAAAGGACTATGGTAGTTTGTATACATTTATTGCTTGTTTGCCCGTAATGAAATGATAGGCTAGGATGTTTGGGAGCAACTCTAGTATGTATGCTTATCATTAACGGTTACTTAATGCACTTGTAAAGGTTGGTTGTATAATGTGTAATAACTGAGATGTACTTTGGTAGTTAGGTAATTATGGTTGTGTTAATTACAGTTTCACCTATTAAACTCTCCTTCTCCTCTCGATCTTTTTATGTTTTCAAACACGGCAATATAATGGGTCGTCGCAAAGAAGTTCGGGATCCACAAATTCATCAACAATTAAAATTAGATTTGATAGAAAATATATGGGATAAATTTGGACATCTTCAATAAAAATGTTTGTTTGCTTTTATCAATGTAATTTGTAATTTTTTTTCCAAACTTTGTACTTTTATTATGTTTTTAATTTTAATGTTGTATGCTCTATTATAAACTTATGTTATATATGTCATTATTATTCAAAATGTTTCATTAATTTACTAACTTCTAAATACTAATAAAATAACTTAAAGACTTTAACATTTGTCCAACCAATAATCAACTCATTTGAGATCGTCCTTCCATTTTTCTCTTACCATCAAAATAATAATTAAATAATCTAAGGACACAAAGATTTGTCCAACCAATAAACATGCCCTTACCATTCATACTAATTTTATGTTATTTTTCTTCTTCTTTCTTATGGTACCAGTTTTGGTATTAATTATCCTTTTTATTTTGATATATATATATCATATTAGTGTATTTTGACATATTTTAGAATACATATAACTTTTTAAAGAAGAAAATGTAACTTTAATTTTTCAAAGAGTTACCATATACGTATCAAATTAATTTCTATTTAATAATTTTATCTTTTTAATTTATATTAATTAAGGAAATATTTTTAGTTTTGAAATTTTGATATTTATAGAACAGTAAATTATAATAATGATTTGACCTATTATTTTTGGTGTATTAAATTATATTTGAACATTTTCAATAACACATGATTTCTGTTGTAAAAGAAACGTATGCACATATATTTTTTTTGTTACTCTTTGATGTTAATTTTTCAACGAGTTAGTATAAATATCAAATTTAATTCTAAACATTGATTTTAAAAATACTGGTGTATATATTTCAAGTTATTTTAATGATCTTTCCTTTGTTTAAATATCTTATCTGATATTGATTTTAATTTTTGTTTGAAATAATATTTTTTTTTGAGAATTTGATACTTTGAAAAAATTAATATAGTGATTTGATATATTATAACTTTAAATTAAATAATATATGAACATTCATAATAGTCTCAACTTTTGGAACCATGTGTATTAAGTCATATTAAATTTTATTTTCCTTTCGTGTTAGTTAACTGTTAATGTTAATTTTCTAAATGTTTAAGGGTCCATATCAGTTTAATCTTTTTTGTGATTTTATATTCTGTTGTTTAAATTATTTTATATTAGCTTTTATTTTATTTTGAAAGAATAATTTTTAGAATTATTGACATTTTAAAAATTCACATCCTTTTGTAAACAAGATTAATAAGCTTAAATTAGATTTTGACCCGCCCTTTAAAAGAGTGGATATATTTTTTGTTACAAACATTATTTTACGTAATAAATTAAGATTTGATAAATTATATATTTTTAATTTTATGAAATTTATTTTAAACTTACTTATATGCATTATTTTATTATTTTAAATATGATTAAAATTTTGAAGACTCTCAATAATTCTAACCCGTAATATAATTTTATTTATTTAACCCGAAGTTAAACTTATCTTACACTGATTTTTTTTAATTTAAATAAAATATTTTGTACCTTCAGTGTATTAAAAAACTAGATATGGATCTGTGCGTTGCACGGGTTTGTTTGATGTTTTAATTTTATATAAAACATAAAATAATAAATCATTTATTATAGTTTTAGAATTGTTTTTTGTGTATGTTGTATGAGTTTTATTTGAGAATTAAAAACTTGTTTTACCACATAAATTATGGTTGATATGTGTACTCATCATTATTTGAGAATTATACAAATTCTATATAATAAATTAAATTTATACAATATTTAACAAAAAATTATCTTATTATATAAAACTTTATTCTTCAAAGTTACTAATTAACATGATTGTGACATATGGAAAATAAATGTTTAAGATTGTGACATGTGTTAAATTATCTCATAATTAAAAACATATATGCTAAGATAATCACAAAAACAAATTTTGTTAAAAAAGTAACTATAAATATTATTTATTATTACTTAGGTAAAAAATAATTTTAAATTTTATTTAATAGTAAACTTTGTGTATAAATTTTCCTTTTTCCAAATCTTAAAAAAGTATTTAATAGTAATTTTCCTTCTAAAATTCTAAAATGATATACTTTTTATTTTTGCTTTTAATACTAATTTCCTTTTCTAAAATTCTAAAAAGATATATGTGTAAAAGATTATTTAATATTAATTTTATTTTTTAATTTTTGACATGTGTAAAGTTATTTAATAGTAAAATTTTTCTAGAAAGTTTCCTTTTTTCAAATCTTAAAAAAATATATTTAATACAAATTTTCCTTTTGAAATTATAAAAAGATATACGTGTAAAAAATTATCATATTTTCATTTTTCTTTTTATGTTGTATGAGTTTTATTTGAGAATTAAGAATTTGTGGTATAATAAATTACAATCATCTCATGTTTAGAATTATTTTTCAGTTAGGATTAAGTAATTTTAAAATTACTATTTTAACAAATCGTATCACTACTATTTTTACAATCTTTTTTATTAATTAAATAATTATTAATATCATGCTCATCGTATAATATCTCTTTTTATGATGTTTAAAAAAAAGAAGAAAAACTACTATCAAATATTACTTAGATTTATAGAATCTTAGAAAATAAAAAATAATATTACATAAGGTTTTTTCAGTTATATTTTTTCTTGGTTCAAAAAACAATTACTGTCAGATAATTATTTTCAGTTAATAATAATTATTTTAAAAGTTTGCTATTTTCAAAATTCGTTTTTTCAATGTAAAGTTGCTATTTCCTTTGTAAGAGATAATGTAATAGTCTTTTTTCTTTTTTTGAAATCCTAAAAAAGAAACTGTAAAGCATAACTTTTTTTAAATAATAATTTTCCTTTTTTAAATTGTAAAATAAAACTATATTATATTTTTGACACATGTCACAATCATAATTATATACTTAACACGTGTCGCGATCGTGTTAATTAGTAACTTTGAAAACTAAGTTTTATATAATAAGATTCCTTTGTTCGTTTCAATTGTTTTCTATAATTTTATTAAATTTATTTTATGTGATTTATTTTTTTTATTTTAAATAAAACGATTTATAGGTTTTGATATTTGATCTTTTTTAAAATATATATTTTGATATTTTTAAAAATATTATAATTTTATTTTTGTTTCAAAGTACATAGCATGAAATTTAAACTTTTACGTTTGAGTTTTGACATTTATAATTGATATAAAAGTTGACTTATCATATTACAATTTTTTTTACTGTGTGATGTTTGTTTTAAAGTTTTAACTTTTCATATTTTCAATGGCTTCATTTTAGTATTTTACCTTTTAATAAGTTATAAAAACAATGTATATCTTATTTAGTTTTCTAATTTTTGCGTTCTTTTTATAACTAAGTTTAATATTTTTTTAACTAAGTTTAATATACATATAATATAAAACTTAACTAAAGATGTAAACCTATTTTTGTATACATTTTTAATTGAGGTTAGTGGTTTTCTTGCTATAAACCCATAAATTTGTTGAAAGTCGTTTGAGATATATTGTTTTATGATTGACTGTATGTTTAGTCGATATGTTAGGAGTACATTTATAATGTATCAGTGGTGGTTTCTATGCTATTGATGAACCAAACCGTAAGGTAAATATATTACCTATTAAGAATATTCTACTACATCTGATATATTTACTTTCTTTTTGTTGTGAATTAAGTTTACATTTTACTAAAACATGACATGGGTAATATATTTCGGATTCGTTTCCAAATTGTCCCAAAACTTCGCATTTTTTATTATTGAAGCAGATAAAATATTTCGAGCTGAAAATATCTGATCCAATATATTATTATGAGATTTTTTTTTTTTTTTGAAATAACTTGTTTGTTTTTTAACTTTCTGATAATATGAAAAGCAGTTTCAAATTGAAACAATGTGTGGCTCAGTTTGTAGACGAATATTCACCATATCGTTTAGTTTTTTAGAGAAAGTTTTGTTCACTTTTGTATTATTTTCATGTTTCTTTTTGAAAGAATCATGCTACATGGAGAGTGATGTGATGACAATGAATCAGTCGCGGGGCGTACCTATTGAAATGCATAAAAATATTAAATATGAGTAAGGCTTTGTGATTAAAGGCATATGTTAATGGGTTAAAAAGAAGAAATATAATTATTAAAAGAATTTTCATACTTATTTTAAATAATTACTCCAGTTTATTTGTTGCTAAAGTATCAAATCTTTTTTTCTAATTATTGATATCCTGAGATTATAGATATCTCAATATTCAAAATGGAATCTCTTTTTTAATTTATTTCCAATTTAAAAATCATATGAATTGGAAATCAACAAAATGAAAATCAACAAAATGATTTTTATTGGTTGTGTATATCTTCCATTCTAAAAGTTTGATGAATACATATATGTGAAAAAACAACTCATTTGACGTCTATTTATAAATACAATTTTGGGTTATAAACCAATTTTTTGTAAGAAAATAAATTAACCAAATAAACTAAAGAAAACTAAATCAGTTTAGCTTGCCTCTCCTCCATTGCCAATCCTCCTCCACTGTAAAGCTTGTCTTACTACCATCAATCTCCAAAAACACTGGCTGCCTCTTGCACCTCTTCCTCCGATTTCTCTCCCTCTCGGGTTCTTCGTCATCTTTGTTTCCACTGTTAGGCCTTTTCTGTTTTCGTATTTAAGATCATCTCTCCTTTGGCAACCAACCTTACATCTTGGCTTCACAGATTCACCACCTTCACAACGAAAATAGAATCCTTTATTATGAAAAATATGATTTCATAAAACATTATGTTTATTACTCCATATTTAAAAATTAAAGAATAAACAACAATATATATACAAAAAAAAGAATACGCTGAAACATGGCAAAATGTGAAGAAGAAGCATAATTATGGTTTATATTTTAAACTCAACCACTACAAGAAAACAGTGATATTGCAACATATTTTTTGCAACATAAACTTTCGTTGAAATTTGGTAACAAAATTTACAATATTTTTGCAATGATGAATCCACAAGGACAATTTATTATAAGTTCATTGCAAATCAAAAATAAAGTTTCTTGCAGTAAAATTATATTACCAATTTGCTACATTTTTGCCAGATATGAATATTTTCTTGCAAAATTTGGAAAAAAATCAATGATAATGAAATGTGGCTTTTGACAAAGAAATTTAAAGTAATATACGTTACTAAATATGCGATACATTTATCAATCATCACTATATTTACCACATATTAAAGTCTCTCTAGAATTTTTTTTTGATTTAATAATGAACATTTGTTGTATTTAGTTATTTACAATTGCATTTGAAGTGTTTCGTTATTTTTTTTTAATATTGAAACTACTTACCCAACCTATACTTCCACCCTAACTTTTATTTAATAAACTGAGTTAAAATAACAAAAAAATATCTCTTATTAAAATTCAATACTTCCAAAACCATAAACACAATTTAAACTAAACTGAAAATATGAATGTTAAATAAATTCAGATGCCAACACTATTTAAAATGGTCGTATATCTTGAATTTTAATGTTAGTTACAAATTATTATTTTATTCAGTTTTAATCAAAACAGTAATATATTTAATTTCAGAACTATCTAAAAGTATTTTGGTATATATCTCGTCTGTTTGCCAATTTTATTATTTGAACTTCATAAAATTTTAGATAACTCCAGGATATACGTGAATCTAGGGATATGATTCCTATTAACTAATTAGACTAGGGATATCAATAAGTTAAGCGACAAAGTGGAAGAACCCTAGGCCATATTCAAAGACAGTGCAAAAAATAGACGACTAGGAAGTTTTTTTGGTATGTCTGACGCATCAGCCTCACCTTTTAAAAGTTATGTAGAAACTGAGTGTCATAGACCGCAAGTTAATTTAAAATGACTCAACAATCATTAATTCATTACATAATCACGTTCGAAAACTCACTGTCGAAAGCCGTAAAATCACCAGAAAAACGTAATTCGGACACCAACGATGACGATTTAAACTAACTCAGTCCAGAAACCGAAATTCTTAAAAACTTAATTTTTCACTTATTTCATCCTATAATCGAGTAGTATATTTAAAATTCATGAAGTTTTCATGAAAATGGCAAAAAACAAAGAAACTGATGTATAACTCTTGAAAAATTATGAGCTGTCGAAGTCAATATTGCAGAAAGTCTAAAAGTCTAAAGAGGAAGACGACTTGTAAAAATCATAATTGTTTTTTATTAAATTTAATCATAAAAAATGCAAAACACACATGTTTTCTATTCGAACCCGGATTATGAGTTTCTTTAATGATACATAAACCACTGCACTAAGTGATATTTAGTGATATTCATATGAATACATACTATGTTAAAACAAAAAAATAAAGATAGATCCCACAAACATTTATTAAAATCTGATATGGATACCTTAAGAAGAGAGGAAAGTGTCTAATTATATATATGATTTTCTCTGTTTGTTCTTTATAAATATGCATTTCGTAATCCTTGTTTTACTTACGTGAATTGAGTTTTCACTTGTGCGTCTTCTTCAGCAAAAGAGAAGCTGATGAAGCTAGCTAGGTTCATGCGCAACGTACACTTGCGTAATTGACGAAGGTAACAAACAAAACCGAAAGCTTTAAGTATTTTACTTTATAGTTACTTTTGATCCTATTTAAGATAGGTAATTTGATTTACTTTTCATGTTTGTTTCATCTTTGATTTTTATTTTACATTCTACTAGTATCATTTTTCTTTCAGGTGAATCCTAACCGGGTTTGCTAGAGGATGGATCAAATCAGAATCAACCAATCAATACAGAAGAACTCCAATCAATATATGTTTCAAGTGTTCACTCTCTATCAAAATATGAAATAAAACGTCGTGGAGTGTTATTGTTAATTATTTTTGAAAATCGTTGTTTATGTTGTTCAATATTGTAAATTTTTATTATTTTAACAAAAGCAATTATTTAATTAATTGTTTTTTTTATTTTAATAGTTTTAAATTTGAAAAAAACCATTATATGGGAAACATAAATTATAAAATGACAAAACAGACTTAGCAAATTTTCTTTAGAATTATAGTATTGTTGTAGTAACACAACGACATATTAATTACAGATATCACATGACAGTATGCTGAAAATATTTGTTGTAAAAATACAACAAGATTGCAACACAGACTTTATTGCATTATTACCACAGATTTATCAATAAATTGATCCATTGCAAATTTTGCAAGATCTTCGCAACAAACGTGAATTTGCAACACTCAATCAGCAACATTTTACACTTCATCACAAAATTATTGCAATTTAATATTTGCAACGATGTATTAATGTATTGCAATAATTTTTCTTTCTTGCAATATCACTATTTTCTTGTAGTGAACTCACAACGTTAATACCAATCTCAGACTTCTCCTCTTCTTCTTTTTGTTATGCTACGCATCCATTAGTTACATTAGCTTAATCCCTACACCAAAAAAAAAATTATTAGCTTGTTGACGATGAACAAACAAAACAAAAGAAATTTAAAAAAAATAAACAAACTACATATAATTCAATGACAATAAAAGATGCAAAGAAACAAAGAATGGAAATTAAGAACTTAAGAAAGTTAGAGTGCGGTGGATTAAACCTCCTAATGGTGTCCTCAAGTGTAATGTTGGATCTTCCTGGATATCATTAAGTCAGAATTCCGGCGCGTCATGGATTTTACGTGATTCAAATGGTTGCACAATCATGCATAGTCATCGCGCTTATTCGTGCATGCGTTCAAAAACTGAGGCGGATCTGTGGGCTCTCTTTTGGGCAGTTGAATGCATGCATAATCTCCACTTTACAAATATAATCTTTGAGACTGCATCAGAATCCCAGCGTGGCACCCTCCTGTGTCGTGAAGACCACCTTAACCTTAGCCATATCCGTCACAACATTTTTTTCTCCTGACAAAGTTCACCTCCTGGAGCTTGGATCATGTCCTTCTGGATCGCAATGAAGCTGCCGCTGCTATTGCCTTGAGTGTTACACGAGATCTCCGTAACCAGTCTTACATCGCTCGTGCGGCTCCAGCCTGGCTACATCACTTACTTGCTCTCGAAGCTCACCCTAAACGGAACCTCATACGGCCACCCTGATTCGAAGATGTTATCTGCTCTTTCGTCTACTTTCTGAAAACCTTTGGTTATGGAGGTGAGATTTTGATCCTTCTGTATGGTGTCTAATGACATCCCTTTTTTTATCTTGCATGCTACTACTCGTTGTACTTTGTTTCCAAGTGTTACAAAAAAAAAGAAAGTTAGAGTGCAAAGATGGTAAAGTAACCAAATGATTCAATAACTATTTATAGGGGAAACAGTCGGCTAGTTAGGTTAGATAAGAAGAAAATTCAAAAGTATATTGATGGTCAAGTTTAATCAATATAATCTTTTCAAGTTTGGTATATACTGATTTGATTATGGGATATTCTGATTTATTTTTCTAAATTAAATTTATTGTTCGAGATTTGTTTAATAGTTTGTACTACAACCCCGTAAGCAAATCAGAATATCCGGCAAATAAAAAAATTTGGTTTAACAATATAAATTTGATGCTTCTATATTTTCGAAGTTCAACAAAATCTATATATATTTGATGCTTTGGATATATATTTATTCAGAAAATCGATGGGAGATGCATATTAAAACATAGATAAATATGAGAAACTAACTAAATACATGGAAATGGTGATAGGTTGTTGATAGAAATTTTAAAAAGAAAATAAAAGAATTTAATTAAAAGCATAGACTAAAATAAACTCAGTGACATGAGGTTGTAAATATTTTGAAACTTGAAGGGCACCTCAAAAAAAAGATCTTTTGCTTTAATAGTATTAACTAGATTTTGACCCGCGCTTTCAAAGCGCGGATTTGGTTCCTTTGTGAAAATTATATTTTTCAATTGTTTTAATGGTGTTTTAAGATTTGTATTTTTTTAGGTTTATCGTTTCTGAAGATTTAAATGAAATTTTCTAATACTCTTTATTCTATAATTTTTCAATTGAGTATCATCGACTTCCGAACAGAATGATGCCATCGTCAAGAAACATGCTTTAGAGCTTGACGTGATATGGACGGAAGTCAATGATACTCTTTATTCTATAATTTATAACACTATATGACATAAATAGGTTAAGTAATTATATTCGTAACAGCAACAAAATATTCTTAAATGTATGAATAAGGACACGAGTAATGGATAAGTAAATTTCTGACATTTATTACGGTTTATTAATTAATAAATATGTCTTGATACGGTTATTCAATTTCTGTAAATATGTTTTTCATAATATTAGATTACGGATATATACTTTCCTTTTAATCACGTCGTATTATTTTTTCCCACACACAATATATATTTTCAAACGAATACTTATTTCTGTCGATATTTATTATTGGTGCATGCCTTCTAAAAAACAACTAACAACTATTATTCATATAAGTGACAATACAATTACAACAGCCTTTTAGTAGTGCATGTGTAGTCTCTGTTGAATGTGTCGTCCTTTCTCCTTTTTATAGCACGTAATTTATAGGTCTACCTATGCAAATAGCATTTCGGTTGATATTATTTCTACCACGTAAACATCAGTCTCATAAAGAACAATCACATCAAATAGAAACGCTTATATTTTCTTATAAATGTCCTACAAAAACGAACATTACCTTTACAAACTTCTTACAATCTGTTGAGATTAGAAGCCACATAAAAACCAATATTTTGCAAATAAAATCAAAGATGGGAGAAGATTCTTCGGTAAACAATTATGAAATTCTCTCCGATGCCTCCGGATCGAATTCAAACGGCGACCCCAACTCTGACCGCACGAAGTATTTCAGAAACCTTTCCTTGTCATATTTTTCTGCAAATCCTAAGGAGATGCTCACTAAGCACAATGACTTGAAGGATCTATGCTTGGAGTATGGAAATCCTGAGGCACATTATATTGAGGGCATACTTCAATACTTCGTAAAGGACAACGAACACATAGGCTTATATCATTTACGCCAATCATCCGATGGAAACTATAGAGAAGGTACATATCTTTACGGTTTGTTACTGCTTGCATTAGAACGCTTTCATAAAGGTGCCAAGTTCTTGGATGAACTCGGTTGGAAAGAAGATCTATCAACCTCCGATCAATGCTGGGAAAGAGTCAAGAAATCTCTAAGTGATATTCCTGGTATTATGAATCAAGGGTACTATATAGCTATGGTCAACCTTGAGGCACTTTGTGGATGCTTTGAAAATAATAAAAGGGATGAAATGTGCAATCATGGTTACTACTATCAAAAGCTTAATCAGTTTGTCGTGTTTGCTATGAATAAGAACAACTAAATTAATAGTTGCTTCAGTTGGTTATCTATGTACGAATGTGGTTTAAACTTATGTTCTTAAATGTTTATTTATATATTTCATTAAGTTTCCTAAGATGTTACTTCGTATATTATATTTGTTGTTTTATATTAGATGCTTGAATTTAACAATGGCATGTCCATCAACCTTAATGTATATATGCAAGGTCCACTGAAAAATCAATGGATTTGTAAGTATGATATATTCGTTTTTATTAAAATAATAGACTTTTGAAAAACCTTACGATTTGTAACCGATCCTTCAAACAATCCACTCATATATAAAAACAGTTCGAGGCACTAATACAATCACAAGTTTTTTGGTTCAAAAAGATGATAAAATGAATACGCTATTGGAATCTTGATTCATCAAACAAATTGCATTAATAATGTCCTGATAAACTTTTAAATTAAATACCAAAAAACGTTGGTTTTGTTCCACAAGACAAAATTCTTAAAACTGCATACCGTCTAACATTTAAACTCCGATATGGAGAGCATAATTAACCAACAAAACAAAACGGGTACGAAAGGAAAAAGGTTAACCAAACATTTGTGGTTCACCCCATCTGTTCCAATCAACGTAAGGAATCTTGACCCCATCCATCTTCTCCTTCAAGAGTTCAAGTTCTTCCTCGAGTATTTTCTGCTTCTTCGTCCTTGCCTGTTGGGGTCAAAAACGGTTATCTCGAAATCAACGGCTAAAACTATTTATCATGCGCAGACTTTCCATAAAACAAGCGTCGAAAGCAAGACAAGTCGTATAGCTTAAAGAACCTATGTTAAAGTCGATCGTTCTTGATTTACACGATAAACTTTACGAGAAAACCAAATGAGATTTAGTCGTAAAACTTCGATGATACAATCAAGAAGAACCGAGAGACATTAGGTCCGTAGCTAAGATGACACGACCATACGAAAGTATACGGAAGAAACGGGAAGTAATCTAAGTTTGGACAGGCCGAACGACAAAGAATCCGCCTTGAAACTTCAAAGAGCCCGTTCTCTCAAACCGTGAGGACCCAGAAAACGAGTAAGATATCAAATCGAAGCCCTCGCCGAGACGCACGTGCTAATGTCCGTACTGCCTCTAGGCGCCGGGCGCCTAGCGCCCGTGCTGCCTCTAGGCGCCGGGCGCCTAGCGCCCGTGCTGCCTCTAGGCGCCGGGCGCCTAGCGCCCGTGCTGCTTCTAGGCGCCGGGCGCCTAGCGCCCGTGCTGCCTCTAGGCGCCGGGCGCCTAGCGCCCGTGCTGCCTCTAGGCGCCGGGCGCCTAGCGCCCGTGCTGCCTCTAGGCGCCGGGCGCCTAGCGCCCGTGCTGCCTCTAGGCGCCGGGCGCCTAGCGCCCGTGCTGCCTCTAGGCGCCGGGCGCCTAGCGCCCGTGCTGCCTCTAGGCGCCGGGCGCCTAGCGCCCGTGCTGCCTCTAGGCGCCCGTGCTGCCTCTAGGCGCCCGTGCTGCCTCTAGGCGCCCGTGCTGCCTCTAGGCGCCCGTGCTGCCTCTAGGCGCCGGGCGCCAGCGCCCGTGCTGGTCCTAGACGCCCGTGATGGTCCTAGCCGCCGGGAAACTTCCAAGAGCCCGTTCTCTCAAACCGTGAGGATCCAGAAAACGAGCAAGATATCAAATCGAAGCCCTCGCCGAGACGCACATGATTGCCTCTAGGCGCCGGGCGCCTAGCGCCCGTGCTGCCTCTAGGCGCCGGGCGCCTAGCGCCCGCGCTGCCTCTAGGCGCCGGGCGCCTAGCGCCCGCGCTGCCTCTAGGCGCCGGGCGCCTAGCGCCCGTGCTGCCTCTAGGCGCCGGGCGCCTAGCGCCCGTGCTTCCTCTAGGCGCCGGGCGCCTAGCGCCCGTGCTGCCTCTAGGCGCCGGGCGCCTAGCGCCCGTGCTTCCTCTAGGCGCCGGGCGCCTAGCGCCCGTGCTGCCTCTAGGCGCCGGGCGCCTAGCGCCCGTGCTTCCTCTAGGCGCCGGGCGCCTAGCGCCCATGCTGCCGGAAGGCGCCGGGCGTCTAGCGCCCATGCTGGCTCGGGTCTTCGAGCGACAATCTTCCGTGCACAAGTCCCAGGCCCCGGCCGTCAGAAGTCTGTACTTTGAATTTTTCCCGAGTCCTCGCGGAATGAATCATTGAGTTTCCGAAGTGTTTCCGACGATTTTAGTTTGGAGTAAGAACGGGAGTTTTGTACGCGGAATCTCAATGATTCATTCCGCGAGGACTCGGGAAAAATTCAAAGTACAGACTTCTGACGGCCGGGGCCTGGGACTTGTGCACGGAAGATTGTCGCTCGAAGACCCGAGCCAGCATGGGCGCTAGACGCCCGGCGCCTTCCGGCAGCATGGGCGCTAGGCGCCCGGCGCCTAGAGGAAGCACGGGCGCTAGGCGCCCGGCGCCTAGAGGCAGCACGGGCGCTAGGCGCCCGGCGCCTAGAGGAAGCACGGGCGCTAGGCGCCCGGCGCCTAGAGGCAGCACGGGCGCTAGGCGCCCGGCGCCTAGAGGAAGCACGGGCGCTAGGCGCCCGGCGCCTAGAGGCAGCACGGGCGCTAGGCGCCCGGCGCCTAGAGGCAGCGCGGGCGCTAGGCGCCCGGCGCCTAGAGGCAGCGCGGGCGCTAGGCGCCCGGCGCCTAGAGGCAGCACGGGCGCTAGGCGCCCGGCGCCTAGAGGCAATCATGTGCGTCTCGGCGAGGGCTTCGATTTGATATCTTGCTCGTTTTCTGGATCCTCACGGTTTGAGAGAACGGGCTCTTGGAAGTTTCCCGGCGGCTAGGACCATCACGGGCGTCTAGGACCAGCACGGGCGCTGGCGCCCGGCGCCTAGAGGCAGCACGGGCGCCTAGAGGCAGCACGGGCGCCTAGAGGCAGCACGGGCGCCTAGAGGCAGCACGGGCGCCTAGAGGCAGCACGGGCGCTAGGCGCCCGGCGCCTAGAGGCAGCACGGGCGCTAGGCGCCCGGCGCCTAGAGGCAGCACGGGCGCTAGGCGCCCGGCGCCTAGAGGCAGCACGGGCGCTAGGCGCCCGGCGCCTAGAGGCAGCACGGGCGCTAGGCGCCCGGCGCCTAGAGGCAGCACGGGCGCTAGGCGCCCGGCGCCTAGAGGCAGCACGGGCGCTAGGCGCCCGGCGCCTAGAAGCAGCACGGGCGCTAGGCGCCCGGCGCCTAGAGGCAGCACGGGCGCTAGGCGCCCGGCGCCTAGAGGCAGCAAACGAAGCCCTCGCCGAGACGCACGTTCTAATGTCAAACCGTGAGGACCCAGAAAACGAGTAAGATATCAAATCGAAGCCCTCGCCGAGACGCACGTGCTAATGTCCGTACTGCCTCTAGGCGCCGGGCGCCTAGCGCCCGTGCTGCCTCTAGGCGCCGGGCGCCTAGCGCCCGTGCTGCCTTCTAGGCGCCGGGCGCCTAGCGCCCGTGCTGCCTTCTAGGCGCCGGGCGCCTAGCGCCCGTGCTGCCTCTAGGCGCCGGGCGCCTAGCGCCCGTGCTGCCTCTAGGCGCCGGGCGCCTAGCGCCCGTGCTGCCTCTAGGCGCCGGGCGCCTAGCGCCCGTGCTGCCTCTAGGCGCCGGGCGCCTAGCGCCCGTGCTGCCTCTAGGCGCCGGGCGCCTAGCGCCCGTGCTGCCTCTAGGCGCCGGGCGCCTAGCGCCCGTGCTGCCTCTAGGCGCCCGTGCTGCCTCTAGGCGCCCGTGCTGCCTCTAGGCGCCCGTGCTGCCTCTAGGCGCCCGTGCTGCCTCTAGGCGCCGGGCGCCAGCGCCCGTGCTGGTCCTAGACGCCCGTGATGGTCCTAGCCGCCGGGAAACTTCCAAGAGCCCGTTCTCTCAAACCGTGAGGATCCAGAAAACGAGCAAGATATCAAATCGAAGCCCTCGCCGAGACGCACATGATTGCCTCTAGGCGCCGGGCGCCTAGCGCCCGTGCTGCCTCTAGGCGCCGGGCGCCTAGCGCCCGCGCTGCCTCTAGGCGCCGGGCGCCTAGCGCCCGCGCTGCCTCTAGGCGCCGGGCGCCTAGCGCCCGCTGCTGCCTCTAGGCGCCGGGCGCCTAGCGCCCGTGCTTCCTCTAGGCGCCGGGCGCCTAGCGCCCGTGCTGCCTCTAGGCGCCGGGCGCCTAGCGCCCGTGCTTCCTCTAGGCGCCGGGCGCCTAGCGCCCGTGCTGCCTCTAGGCGCCGGGCGCCTAGCGCCCGTGCTTCCTCTAGGCGCCGGGCGCCTAGCGCCCATGCTGCCGGAAGGCGCCGGGCGTCTAGCGCCCATGCTGGCTCGGGTCTTCGAGCGACAATCTTCCGTGCACAAGTCCCAGGCCCCGGCCGTCAGAAGTCTGTACTTTGAATTTTTCCCGAGTCCTCGCGGAATGAATCATTGAGATTCCGCGTACAAAACTCCCGTTCTTACTCCAAACTAAAATCGTCGGAAACACTTCGGAAACTCGTAAGATATCAACGGAAAGGAAGATCTTAAATTATTCATGCGAAACGATGATGGTTATCTAAGACACCACACATCTCAATTCTACGAAGGATTGAAGATCTTCCGAAGAAAATCGTAGAAAACACGGAAGTCCTAGAAATGGCCCGAAAGGGACCAAATGCGATCGGACAATCCATTTACGATTATCTAAGATAGATACGACGATTTACGTTTATCTTTACGTAACAAGATAAATGCTAAATTTCCGGAAGGATAAATGTCAAGTATCCCAAAGATAAATGTCAAGTTTCCCGATAAACATGAAGGCCGACGAAAATGGAAAAAGCCCGCCTTGCGGCCCAGAAGGAGAATAGACCGTCATAAGAAGGAGTATATAAAGGAGCCTTGGGAGAAGAAGAAAGGGAGAGCAAAAATCCTAGAGAGAAAGCAAATCCGAGATTGGAGACCTAGAGAGCTCATGTTAGCTTAAGAACTTAGAATTGAGGCGGTAGACTAGCAAGGCAGGACCTAGAACGTCCGGCCGCCTCTCGTTCTATTTTCATCTTGTCCGCAGACCCTTATTTCTCGCGGAAGGATCTGACAATCCTTTTACTTAGAGTTCCGCACATAGAAACCCTAGGCATTAGTCTCGACATGCCCGTTTCTATGACAAACGCTCATACTAGACGAACTCCGCCAGGCAGTTCGATCTCTTGTTCAAACCCTTCCAACTGAACTACGTCCGACTTGATCCTCGAAAGGGGTACGTAGGCAGCCTTCCTTAAGGTCCAGTCCCAACTCTTAACAAAACCCTTTTTATACGATTTTCGTCTTTTGTTACCTTTCCATATCTTCCGCACTTGTTCGGTCACTTGTCGTTGGCTGTCGCAGAGAATCCGGGCCTTCAAGGAAAGTCGGGTTAACTTGGCTTTCCTCCGTTTTTACTTATCAAAATCGACAGTGCGAATTTCGGTTCCCACAGTTTGGCGCTAGAAGGAGGGGAGTACGGATTACTCTTACTCTTACGGCCGCAAAACGCTTGATCAAAGCAATGTCTGGAAATATGAAAGACAAACTCGCAGCTCACATCGACGCTGGTAAAACAACTTCAGCAGTGACTGCTCCTACGACCAACGCTTATGCAAACGGTCATCTAAGATTATCATCTTGCGGACAAACGTCCCGAGAACGGACCATCCCGACCAAGTTCGGGTCCTATCAACCATGCACCCCCGTCCAAGTTCCTGCAACACGGTCCTCGGGTCCATGGACACAACCCTCCTCATTTGAGATTATCGAAGAAAGACTTCGGGAAAATTCAAAAAATGACTTGGTAGTCGAGACGGATTCCTGCCTGCTGTATACAACGACTATGGTTAGCGTGAACACCAGTTGCCTTAACTATACGGGGAATTGAAATCCTTTCGGAAAAACCAGCATCACATCAACGGCTTTTTCTAAAGAAAAATCATAAAAACGTCTAAGTCCCAAGACGGCCCAAAAGAGGCCCGAATCACGGCTAAACGACCACATACGATTTTAGAGTAGGATCGAGCCCAAGGCTGATATGACGGTATGATTATCGAGCAGAGTTTCGACTGGAAATGTTTCTTAGAATAAATTCTCGAAATATTTCACGAGACAGCTTTTGCACGATTAAACTCGACAACATTTTACAAAACAGTTTCCGTAAAATTACCTCGACAACATTTTGTGAAATAACTCTCGTAAAATAAAAGGTCAACAACGTTCTAAGAAACAATTCCTTGCTGGGATCATGATGAAATCAATGTCCAAAAGTCTCGGAAAAACAATTAAAGAAACCTCGAGAGACTAAGCGTCGATCGAGAAACCTTTAAAAAAAAAAAAACCGGGAAAAACAGGCAGTTCCCGCAAGGAAGCACAGTCCCGAGCGGCTAGCACGCCCGTGCTGTCCCTAGGCGCCGGGCGGCTAGCACGCCCGTGCTGTCCCTAGGCGCCGGGCGGCTAGCACGCCCGTGCTGTCCCTAGGCGCCGGGCGGCTAGCACGCCCGTGCTGTCCCTAGGCGCCGGGCGGCTAGCACGCCCGTGCTGCCTCTAGGCACCGGGCGGCTAGCACGCCCGTGCTGTCCCTAGGCGCCGGGCGGCTAACGCGCCCGCCCTGCGCTGGTCGCTGGACAACAAAACATTCGGCGAACGCGGAAAATCCTCGCGAAACCATCCCGACGATAGCCCAACCAAATACTTTGCACCTTTCGTAAAATAATCCTAGACAATACTTAACGAGACAGCTTCTGCACGATTAAACTCGACAACATTTTACGGAACAGTTTCCGTAAAATTAACTCGACAACATTTTGTTGAATAACTCTCGTTAAATAAAAGCTCGGCAATATTTTACGAAACATCATTCGTGAAGTATAACAAGATCGCAAGCTTCTTGACCTGACCAGTTCGCTCATAGCTTGACGAAGCCCCACTCAAGTGACATCTTGCCGTTCGTTTTCACTTGTCTACCCACCTTAGCCTTCTTCGAGTTTTGCATACTTCTCCCCCCTTTGCTTCAACGATTCTGCAACGATTCTGTACTGTTCCTTCGAGTTTCATCAAAAATCGATTCTCGATTCAGTGTCAGACTTCTCGAAGACCTTTGACAATGAAACGTTAGAAGACAAAGAGGAACGGACATGAGGCAATCTCGAGTAATCAACGAGACTAAGGTACGTCTGACTTAGAAAATTTTATCAAGGTTTTAATTTTTTCGTAGGCAAGGAATGAGAACGTCTTGTAAACTGCCGTAAAATTTAGGGAACTTAGAACCTAGGTGGATAGTCTAGCAAGCTAAGTCTTAGGCATTTTCTTCCAGTTTCGTTCTATTGTTCCTTGACTGTCTAGGCAGAACGCGCAAACCGATCTAATCTCTCGGAAAACCGAGAAACGATCGCCACGCGTCCTTGGCATACTCATTCTACTTCATAAAGAAAAAATTCCTTTCAAAAGGCAAACAGCACTCTAGGATTCGTCCGAAACGCTAGCGGCATAAGGGCATGGTCAAACCGCTACAAACATAGTCTTGAAAACTCTACACCGTCTCTTGTTGCAATCTCGCGACAAGAAACTCGTACAACGTCAGACTAATAGCACGACGGTGAGCTACAAAATCAACGGAATAACCTTCGGTAAAACTCCACGGGTAATTCGAAGCAACTTTCGCCAAAAGACAAAATCAAAGCGGAAACATTTTCCGTGTAACCCATAACTCGGAAAACTCCGCTAAGATTTGCATGTCTATCTCAACGAACGCTATTCGGCCATCGGCCGACTACGCCTTTCCATAAAGCCCGAACCTGAATTCGGCATCACCATTAAGGACAATCGTGAACCAATATGACCTTAATGCGAAAGGATCGCAGTCTGATCGTTTACCAACTCCTTGGTAAAACGGCTGCACAGAGCCTTCACCCCAAGACAAAACAGCTGAACGATCGCCGCTCCAATCACTTAAGGGCCAGACGATAATCCACGATTTGTCATAAAACTCCAAGTGACCATTTACGTGAGCAACTCTGTCGCATAGCCCAAAAGCGGAAATCATGCGATAAATGTCTCGTAATGAAATCAGTCCTAACAGCCATACGGTTAACGGAAAAATTTGAACTTAACATCGACTGATTAAGTTCTATACGCCCCGTAAACAAAGCATGAAAAGAAACACTCGTGACAAAGCTCCAAGAGTTATACGAGTCGTCCTTAAAATCCCGGAAGGCTAACACTTCGCGAAACAAAGCGAAGGTAGACGCTTCTCCCTGGGTCAAATATACGCGACCCCTGGTCCTAATCCCTCGTCCAAACTGAAACAACAGTTTCTGACTACGGACATTCGCAAAACATCTCCAAGCCCGCGAACATTTGAAATGCAGCACAAGGGAAAATTGACTCGTACGCATTTGGAATGCGTATACTCATATATTCCCACGATTTCAAAGAAACCGGATTTTCGAAACTCTTTACAAACACAGAAACCGAATTTTCGAAACTCTTCGTAAACAAACTCGCCAATCGCTAAACGGCCTCAACAATGGATCAAGTATCCACCAAATAAATCGTAAACTATCGCCCGGAAACATTCCGCGATTTCTAAAAAGCCCATAGTCCTTTATGGCATAAGAAAAACAAACTTCAAAGCACTGCGAGACGTCGCTTCGTGCCTGAACATTCGTTTTTCGATTAAAATCTTCATACGCCTTCTAAACGGCATCATATCGTTGTTGCTGATCACAACAAACGAACTCTAACGTCCTAAACAGACAAGCCACCTAAGGGTAGGCTCTTTTACATCCGACAAGGATCCCATAGCGCGCTATACAAAAACTCCAAATTTGGTTCAGCACTCCGTAAAGGAAGTAGCTCGATTCGTGCCCAGACAAATCATATAAGCCGATACCACTTCGCGGATTTTAAAACGGTACGAATCAGGTTAAAATCACAAACAGGCAAAACGAAAGCCGATTTGTCATCGCACAGCCTTAGTCTGAGAGTAAACCTAGGTCTTGCCCTAAACCCAGCCTTGCTGGTATCTTAACATCTCATAGGCAAAGCGTCAACGACGCGAGATCCCAAAACTTGTCTCTTCACTCAAGTCTGTACGTTTCCACGAATTTTCGCGTAAATCGTAAACCGCAGGAAAATCTCGCTTTGTACAAACGACGGATACGGTGATCATCAGGGAGGCAGGAATGAGACGACAACTCACACCCTGTCCCTCTAACTTCGATAGACAGAAGTTCTGAAAACGCAACATTAATATTTTGTAAAGATTGAGCCGCAGAGTTCAAAAGATGCCCTGAAAAAGGCCGGGATTCGAAGCCGCCAACGGCCAGTCCCACAAATGTACATCATGGCCTCCTAACGGCCGAAACACAATCAAAATAAAAATCTCCGAAAGGATTGATAAACCTAGACGCTCCCCGGAGCATCACCTTCATCCTTAAAACTCACCCAAAGTAGGAACGGTCTCACCGTCGCCTCCATTGGTCGCACCACCGCTGCATGTTTCATATGCGCCGGCTTCACGATCCTTGACTGCGTAGTCCTGGTCCTCCGAACCCTCCGAATCCGGGACAAGGGTGCACACGGGTTTTCCGACCGGCGAGAATCGAGTCGAAGTCCTCTCCGTCAAACTTGCGAGTCCCCGTCTCCTCAAGATTCTGAGTCTTCTCTTGAAGACGACGGACTTTCAAGGACATATGTTCTTCTCTTTCTTCACATTGAGCAACGAACTCACGGTCTTTCCGACGTCACGTTCAAGATCGCCAATCAAAGGTGATGTGGATGTCCGCAATGAAATATTCTTAGCCACAAATTTCGACTTTCAACTCATAATCTTCCACCCGCAAGATCGTCTCCGCATCTTACAGGCTGGGGGGCTAACTGTTGGGGTCAAAAACGGTTATCTCGAAATCAACGGCTAAAACTATTTATCATGCGCAGACTTTCCATAAAACAAGCGTCGAAAGCAAGACAAGTCGTATAGCTTAAAGAACCTATGTTAAAGTCGATCGTTCTTGATTTACACGATAAACTTTACGAGAAAACCAAATGAGATTTAGTCGTAAAACTTCGATGATACAATCAAGAAGAACCGAGAGACATTAGGTCCGTAGCTAAGATGACACGACCATACGAAAGTATACGGAAGAAACGGGAAGTAATCTAAGTTTGGACAGGCCGAACGACAAAGAATCCGCCTTGAAACTTCAAAGAGCCCGTTCTCTCAAACCGTGAGGACCCAGAAAACGAGTAAGATATCAAATCGAAGCCCTCGCCGAGACGCACGTGCTAATGTCCGTACTGCCTCTAGGCGCCGGGCGCCTAGCGCCCGTGCTGCCTCTAGGCGCCGGGCGCCTAGCGCCCGTGCTGCCTCTAGGCGCCGGGCGCCTAGCGCCCGTGCTGCTTCTAGGCGCCGGGCGCCTAGCGTCCGTGCTGCCTCTAGGCGCCGGGCGCCTAGCGCCCGTGCTGCCTCTAGGCGCCGGGCGCCTA
Source organism: Hirschfeldia incana (assembly GCA_026261945.1). Lineage (NCBI taxonomy): Eukaryota > Viridiplantae > Streptophyta > Magnoliopsida > Brassicales > Brassicaceae > Hirschfeldia > Hirschfeldia incana. The sequence continues at coordinate 2,031,238 of JABCMI010000052.1, read as the reverse complement.
GCGCCCGTGCTGCCTCTAGGCGCCGGGCGCCTAGCGCCCGTGCTGCCTCTAGGCGCCGGGCGCCTAGCGCCCGTGCTGCCTCTAGGCGCCGGGCGCCTAGCGCCCGTGCTGCCTCTAGGCGCCGGGCGCCTAGCGCCCGTGCTGCCTCTAGGCGCCCGTGCTGCCTCTAGGCGCCCGTGCTGCCTCTAGGCGCCCGTGCTGCCTCTAGGCGCCCGTGCTGCCTCTAGGCGCCGGGCGCCAGCGCCCGTGCTGGTCCTAGACGCCCGTGATGGTCCTAGCCGCCGGGAAACTTCCAAGAGCCCGTTCTCTCAAACCGTGAGGATCCAGAAAACGAGCAAGATATCAAATCGAAGCCCTCGCCGAGACGCACATGATTGCCTCTAGGCGCCGGGCGCCTAGCGCCCGTGCTGCCTCTAGGCGCCGGGCGCCTAGCGCCCGCGCTGCCTCTAGGCGCCGGGCGCCTAGCGCCCGCGCTGCCTCTAGGCGCCGGGCGCCTAGCGCCCGCGCTGCCTCTAGGCGCCGGGCGCCTAGCGCCCGTGCTGCCTCTAGGCGCCGGGCGCCTAGCGCCCGTGCTTCCTCTAGGCGCCGGGCGCCTAGCGCCCGTGCTGCCTCTAGGCGCCGGGCGCCTAGCGCCCGTGCTTCCTCTAGGCGCCGGGCGCCTAGCGCCCGTGCTGCCTCTAGGCGCCGGGCGCCTAGCGCCCGTGCTTCCTCTAGGCGCCGGGCGCCTAGCGCCCATGCTGCCGGAAGGCGCCGGGCGTCTAGCGCCCATGCTGGCTCGGGTCTTCGAGCGACAATCTTCCGTGCACAAGTCCCAGGCCCCGGCCGTCAGAAGTCTGTACTTTGAATTTTTCCCGAGTCCTCGCGGAATGAATCATTGAGATTCCGCGTACAAAACTCCCGTTCTTACTCCAAACTAAAATCGTCGGAAACACTTCGGAAACTCGTAAGATATCAACGGAAAGGAAGATCTTAAATTATTCATGCGAAACGATGATGGTTATCTAAGACACCACACATCTCAATTCTACGAAGGATTGAAGATCTTCCGAAGAAAATCGTAGAAAACACGGAAGTCCTAGAAATGGCCCGAAAGGGACCAAATGCGATCGGACAATCCATTTACGATTATCTAAGATAGATACGACGATTTACGTTTATCTTTACGTAACAAGATAAATGCTAAATTTCCGGAAGGATAAATGTCAAGTATCCCAAAGATAAATGTCAAGTTTCCCGATAAACATGAAGGCCGACGAAAATGGAAAAAGCCCGCCTTGCGGCCCAGAAGGAGAATAGACCGTCATAAGAAGGAGTATATAAAGGAGCCTTGGGAGAAGAAGAAAGGGAGAGCAAAAATCCTAGAGAGAAAGCAAATCCGAGATTGGAGACCTAGAGAGCTCATGTTAGCTTAAGAACTTAGAATTGAGGCGGTAGACTAGCAAGGCAGGACCTAGAACGTCCGGCCGCCTCTCGTTCTATTTTCATCTTGTCCGCAGACCCTTATTTCTCGCGGAAGGATCTGACAATCCTTTTACTTAGAGTTCCGCACATAGAAACCCTAGGCATTAGTCTCGACATGCCCGTTTCTATGACAAACGCTCATACTAGACGAACTCCGCCAGGCAGTTCGATCTCTTGTTCAAACCCTTCCAACTGAACTACGTCCGACTTGATCCTCGAAAGGGGTACGTAGGCAGCCTTCCTTAAGGTCCAGTCCCAACTCTTAACAAAACCCTTTTTATACGATTTTCGTCTTTTGTTACCTTTCCATATCTTCCGCACTTGTTCGGTCACTTGTCGTTGGCTGTCGCAGAGAATCCGGGCCTTCAAGGAAAGTCGGGTTAACTTGGCTTTCCTCCGTTTTTACTTATCAAAATCGACAGTGCGAATTTCGGTTCCCACATTGCCTCCATATTGAAGAGTTCCTTGAGTAACTCTAATTTACCTAAAACGCGATAGACTTCACGCTGTGCATGATGCTTGGCTGTGATTTGGTCCATTTGGTCCTGGTACATGAAGAGCATGCCTCGGTAGCGATCCCTAGTGTCAATGATTCCTTTGTTGAAAGCCTCTTGGAGAGCCGTCTCTGGAGATTCATCAACCATGGGTTGATTGAGATTTATATCTCTGTTCGATACCATAGCGTAATATTGTCTTGCATGATAAAAGAAAAAAATAATTGATTACCATAGAGAACGATTATACGATCACAGAAATTAAAATTTAAGCCACTGGACATGATCAATATGATCTAAATAATAGCTAAAGCTCTGTAACAATGAGATCCCTCTATTGAGTTACTTAAGCAAATAATGTCTAGTTTCGGATTACCCGATTCTGATAACAAAATGGTCTACAAAGATTGACTTACGAAACTATATCTAAACCTAGGAATCTCCTTAATGTTAAATTAAGCTATCGTGATTCCATATCCAAAAACCTGTTGATGAATTACATGTGAACGGTGAATAAAATGAGAATAATATCTTACCAAAGGCTATGAGATGAGGCTTAGGAGAAAATTGGAGAGAGGGCGACTGCTATTAGGTTTTGTGAGATAAACCGGCTAATTGAACTTATATAGAAAGATGTGTCGTAAAATAAGGCGTTTCCTTTTTTTTTTTGGCTGTTGGAGTATAAAATAAGGCGTTTCCATTTAACCTTAAAATTAACTTTACTTAAATTAAATTAAGGTATTTCCATTTGACCGTTTAAAGACTCATACAATTAACTTCGATTACATGTTGGGAAGAGTAATTTGATAGAGTCATTGTAATTGTCCCGAAGAGGTTTAAGTCCAGTAATTACATTACATTCTCCTATGAGATTCACAAATCATGTATTATTTTACATCTATCTTTATTGGATACAATCCAGATTGCCTTTCCGAATACTTGGTAAATGTAATCGATCTTCTTAAATATCTATGGATGTATAAGAATATTTCCAAATATTGCCTTTAGATCAGTAACATATCCGAACAGGTTATCAAATCTTTTTAAATATTTTCTGGATGGGTTCTCTTGAATTGCTCGAAGATGTTAATTATGTTAATGATGCTAATGAGATGAGGCCTTTAGAATATTTCAAAATATTGTCTTTAGACCTATCCTTATAAATATTTCCAAATATCTTAGCAGTAACATATCCGAACAGGTTATCAAAATATTGCCTTTCCGAAATTAAATGTAATCGATCTTCATAAATATAAAATACCAAATCGTCTTAGATAGCTAAGAAACATCAGGCATTCATATTGAATTTTGTATATTCATATATATAAGTTTGCAATACTTTCCATATTTCGTATTCAAAAATACTAACATATTTGGAATAAAATCTTTCACCATGATTTGAAAATGAATAATGGTTTCTGTTTCAAAAAAGATCATCATTTCCAAACCTCGATTAAATGAAAATACAAAATTAGTTAATAAAATATATTATATTTCCTTCAATTAAAATCATAAGATCTGAATATTCGACACTTGGACGGATATGGTTAAGTTGATTATCACATCAACTACCAATTTCCTAATTTGAAAATAAATTTGTTCAAAATGACATTATTACTTTGGAGAATGAGATTTTACTAATACTGACATTGACTATCCCTATCACTACACGCAAAAACCTATTTCGTAGGCTAAAGTTATGATTAATATTTTATTTTCCAATTCAGCATTGCATATATAAATCCTACGAAAGTCTAACAAACCCATGAAGAATAATAGAAATATCAGGTTTACGTTTAGTAAATGTTACGATAAATATTAAACAAAAGTAGTTTATTTTAACATCCGACCAACAGAAAAAAAAAACTGGTTTGAAAAACCAGCATTGTTCATCCGAAATTAAAAAAAAAAAAACATAATACGAAAATAACATCAAAGTTTTAAAGTTGTAGAGATTGGGAAACCGAAGAGCCTAATCATACATCTGTGGCTCATTCAACTTGAACCAATCAATGGTTGGAACCTTCAGGTCAGCCGCCTTCGCCATTGCAAGCCTGAGTTCGGACTCCAGCTTCTCTTTCTCCTCGCTCAAGACAGACTCATGGAAGAGTTCTTCGATGAGTTCCAACTTTCCTTCAATCCTGGACACTTCAAGCTCTAAAGCATGTTTCTGAACGATGGCATCATTTTGTTGCTTGTACATAAAGAGCTTGGCTCGGTAGTGCTCTGTGGTCTGGTACTTCCCCCTGTTGAATGCCTCCTTTACGTTAGAACCGTATTCTTCGACGCAGGGAGCTTTGAGTTTGAGGTCGTTGTTGGATGCCATTTCCTGATCCTGGTTTGCATCAATAGTTATATACGTTCATGGTTAAAAACTTAAGACGTAATTATTTAAAACCAAAAATCAATACTTACATAACAAAAGCGACTGAAATAATACTTACATAATAACATTTTATTCCACATCTGAAAAGACTTTTAGAAAAATAACCATTTAATCAAAAAAAACATTCCTAATTTACATGTATGAGAGGGAAAATATAAAAATCTGTAATACATTATCTCGATTTATAAACTGAAATTTCCGGAATCGATAAACTATAACCCTAGCAACATAATCTATTATACCGATATCAAACAGTTCAGAATGTAGAAACCCTAAACATCATAATTCTGTTCTCCACTACCTATCATTTGTAAGTATGAATCTAGATATCGTTGATCGAAAAGTGAAGATCAAGAAAACTTACTTGTGGAATGTTAGGAGAGAGTAAATTTCTGGAGGAAGAGAGATGATAGTGTGTCTTAAGATATTCATCATTAGACAGTTTATATAGCGGAGGAACGTCTCGAAGAGTCGTGTCTTTTCATATACCGGACCTCATTTTAAGCCCATTTTCTAAGACCACTTCTCTTTTACTGCGATCCTTTATCTTTTATAGCCCAGATTAGTTTTGAAAAACCAACTACCAAGTGTGGTTTTGTTTTTATCTTCGAAAGTGTTATATAACCGTGAGTATATATAGGAGAATCTTCTTGAATATTGTGGTTGTAAGAGAAATATTTTAATTTATTGATTTTAAATTACTTTTAAATATGGATATTCATTAGGATCCTAGATATAATCAAAATTATATACTTATAGTTGTTCAAATTCAGTCAGTAAACAAAAGGTATTGCCATAAAAAAAATCATCGCAATCTTGTTTAATGGAGTTATCATCTTTTCGCGGAAGAGGAATATACTCGATTATTGGTATATTTAAAAACTAAATGAATTAGTAGGAGTAGATATAATGATTGTATGAAGACGCTCAACCTTTACTTGTTTAAAAGATTATCCACGATCATATAATATAAGTACATGGTGTAAAATATTCAAACCATACCAAATTTATTTCTGGATTTGGTGAAAATAAATTATTTTAAAATAATCTCAAACATAAAAATAAAGTAATACCATAGACATAGTAATGCATAAAGAGAAAAAAAGTACTACCATAAAAATAAAGTACTAATTTATTTTCAAATTATTGAAATAAACTAACCATCCATAGAACCAAATTATTGAAATAAACGAACCATGCATAAAGAGTTTAAACTTGCAAAATACCAAGATTTTCTATGAGTTTCAAAAACAAACTAAGAAGGAAATACTAAGTACTGATGAGTGTGCTTCAACGTTTCTTATTCGCATCTTGGACCTTTTCAATCTTGACCGACTGATACACTAAAAATGAATCCTTGCTACTGCCAAGTTAACAGTTGTAATTGTAGTAATTAAGATTCAAGTCCAGAGGACCAGTCTACACTTTATTTCTATAAGTTCGAAATCAAGCTAAGATGAAAAGTATGTTTGATTTTAGAAGTGACAAATAGCTAACAAGATAAACTAAGATTGGTTCAAATTAATAAAGAGCTAGCCTAGGGTATTTCATTGGGTGTCGATATAGAGCCAAACAATTATTCAAGCGCGATGAAGTGTTTTCTAGAACTCGGATCACTCAACTGGATCGTTCCACTATCGTGGCAGCGATCGCTTTGCAGATCAGTCTCACCACCTAACTGTCGTTGGGATGAGGACTGATTGCAAGCCTTAGAGATCAAGTCCGATTAGTCCACTTACTACCCTAATATCTACTTTCGCTGATTAGGGATATTAAGCTCATTCAATACATGTCAGGTTATCTCCTAAGCGGTTAACTAGATGATAAACCCTAGATCTATTAATAAGTGATCAGATTATGAATAGCATTAAGAACAGTATGAATGAAGAACAGTTATGAATATTGCTTATCTATGTTTAGCTCAGGTTCAACACCCTAAAAACCCTAGGCGAGCACGGGTACTACTCGATCATGATGCAAGCAATCAAAGACATGAATTCTGAAATAAATTGCATAAGATAGAAGTAGAGAAACAAAGGGTTCAGGTTGATCTTCTCTAGGAAAGATGGAACCTTCTCCCTTACAATTGCAAATCGCCAAAAACAAAGTCTAGGTCTTGTAAAAACTAGCGTAAGAAAAGAAAACAGGAGTAGCAGGTCTTTTTATAAGGAGGCGCCAAGAGGTAGAAGTGAATTAGGGCTTTTGGGCTTTAATTCCCGAAATAAGGAGTTTCCATATTCGTCTGGAACAATCACCGAGATCACTCCGTCGCTTGTTCCATTGTTCTTCTTGAGTGTTCTCCGCAGGATAACTCCAAAAAGGCATCTTCTCTTCATGTACCTTCTCTTCACTCATCTACCAACTCTGGACCTGAAAAAGACCACAAAGTACTAGACTAACACGATTTAGAGACTTGAATCAAATATAAACATATATGCAAATGATGTGAAAAACACCATATATCAATTCCCCCAGACTTAGATCCTTGTTTGTCCTCGAACAAGGCAAGTACCAAGAACAGGGAGAAAGGTTTGAAAGTGTGGGAACTCGCTTATTGTCAGTAACCATACACTTACCACAAATCTCTGAACCATACAAGAAGTTAGCTAGGACCTCATACACTTACTGGAACCTCCTGACTGCTGTTCGAAAATCGGCTCCATACTCTACATCTCATACCTGAAAAAGCAACACTATCGAGACAAAACTCCCTACATTCATTTAAGATCAGCGTGAGCTTCTTGTCACAGGCACTACTCAGGGTAGACGGGCTAGGTATTAAGGAGGTTGTTTCAGTGTTTGAGTAGTAGAGCTTATAGTGTTTAGGGGTTACCGATTTTATTTAGGTGGATGCAGGATATCGCACAAAACTGCAGGAGAGGACGGATCCATTAATCTCCACAGCTCTTACTCACTTCTGCTTTGATCAAACTGGCTGTTCTCCAGTCGGATCACTCTATCTGACTGCTCCACTCCATAATACTAACTCTTCCTTACTCCATCCATGGTACTGAATTATTACATTTTTCCCAGTGGCACAATCATATGAATTCATCTCCTATCTCGTCACTTAAATAAAAGAATACTCGTTTTTTTTTTTTTTTTTTGAAATAACTTATGTACAATGGTTGCATAGTGACGAGATAAGGAGGTAACAAGAAATTTTGGGAGCCACTGGAGTGTTTTACCTCAATTCTCTGACTTGTTCTTCTTATTGGCAGATCAGGCCTCGGACTGTTCTCCTTTGTATCATGTTCCTTCCTCTTCTTCTGAATGATGAGCATTGATGAGTAAGAGGCTGTGTCGATCATTTCCTCTCCAACCTTTTTGCACATATCTGCATATATAACATGGGAAAAACAAGTGCATGTGGGTGGAATAAAAGGTTAAGGTACAAGGTGGAAACTAGCTAAAGATGAGCTAGCCACTTAGGAACAACAAGAGGGATAAAAAAGGAGAAAGAAGTCCTGAGTGTAGGTCTCGTTTCCCTGATCTAATGCTTATAACAAGAAGAATTAAGAGTCAAAATTAGGTCCAAGTTAGGTGGAGTTTAGTCTACCCAGTGTAACCTGATCAGTTGAGAACTTCTGGAGAGTCTAATGAGAAATGTCAGAGTATTCCAGGTCCATGTATGGGTCGTTCGCCACTGCTAAGGTCACTGAATAAGAAAGTTAGAGCACGAGGTGGTTAGGATAGCATCACACAATAAGGTCTTTATTCCCATAATAGTTCAGACTGGCTCGATCCTAAAGCAAGACTCGATAAAAACATGAAAATGACTCAAGAACAAACTGACTCAAAGCACACAATGCTCCCCCAGACTTAAATCACACCATCCCTGGTTGTGATAAAAATAGGAGGAACAAAAAAAACACACCAAAATAAAGAGAGCATGAAAAATAAATAGTTCAGATGGATAAGACAATGGGATAGAAAATAGTCCTCATTGACTCAATCAGAGTGTCCGCTCTCGTTGCCAGGCATCCTCCTGTTCCTTGGCAAGCGATCATCTCCTGTTGAAGGCTCAACTGGTTCCTTTCCTGCTCGGCGGTTCCTCTGTGGTGTTCTCGGCTCCTCCTGACCACTCTGTCCTGCGAAACATCCCCCTGTGATCAGCTTCAGGATCTTCTTCATGAGGCTATTGTTCTTGCGCTGAGAATCCACCATCCACTTGCGGTAGGCTGCGTCATCATCTAAGTCAAGATGTGGAGCCAGGTCGAACTCGCCTTCTTCATCTGGAGTCACATCCTCCACATCATCCATGTCATCATCATCGTTTGGAGGTGGAGCACGTGGGTCTGGGCAGAGCTGTTCCTCAGGTGGTAAGAACACTATGTTGTCCAGGGTGAGGAAGCTGGTGAATCCTGGCATGGGCAGTTTGCAATACAAAGCATTTCCCTCCTTGTCTTGGAACATGTAGGTGCTCTCGTCGCATAGGATGTGACATGCGAGCAGGTAGGGAATGTCAATGTACTCTATCTCTGAAACCACTGTGTAGGCGCTGAGGTTAATACCGAAGTGCTGGAACAAGGGAGTGAGGAGGCTGCCGCTGCGATCTTTCTTGTCATCTGTGCGGAGCAGTGCGTTCTTGCGCTCAGCGAACATGGAGATCAGGTGGAAACCTGGGTTGGTCTTGACTTCCTACACTGGTACAACCTGATCTCTGCGTATCTCATCATCGAGACAAGTGTAGAGGACCTGGAGCTCACCACTCGTGACCTTGGAGGTGTATTCCTTGGCGAACAGAGTGTTGGAGATGATCTTGGCGAGGATTCTCAACCTGGGGTTCCGGATCTGCGATTGGTACGCCTTGCGAGGTGTGAACTTCCCAGCCGCAATGAGATCCCAAAAGGCATTCTGTGGCACAAACTTCTTGTCCACTGAAACTCCTCTTTGCTTCTCGTCTATGATCTCATAGAGCTCGTTGAGTTCAGCAAGAGAGATGGAGCAGAACTTGCCGTCAGCCATGAAGGAGAATGAGCAGTTCTCGTAGGTCGGTGCCGTCGGGTTCTGGTAGGTCACTTGACACGTTGCAAGAACTTGCCTCACCAAATCTGGGTATAGAGGGTACACCCTGTAGCAGAGACCAGCGAGACCAATGGAGTCCAGTGTGTCGAACACATCAGTGTCAAGGCCGAGATCAGCTAAGACGTCTGCGTTTGGAAATTTGGTGGGGCAGATCTCGGCCTTGAGGAGCTTGTTGTACCTCGCTGCCGAGTCTTTATCCCACCCCTCAACATTGTAGTCCAGCAGCATAGGATCACTGACGTCAATCGGCTTGTTCTCCTCCTTGTTCGGCCAAGGGTATCCTTCAGGAGCTCGTGCGGCAGGGGAGGGTGTTCCTCTTGGTTTTGGAAGTCTAAGCTTGGGACCCATCTTTCCAGTTGGTGAGTTCCTGTAAAAACAGAGCAAACTTGCCAAGAATTGAGTTGTAGAAACCGAAAATCAAAGAGATAGAATGAGAATTGTAGGTTTTGATTTTAGGGTTCAAAAGGGGGAGGAAGAGAAGGAGCGGCGTGAAAGAGATAGTGGGGAAGGGAATGGTAAAAACCTTAAAAAGGTAAAACCTAACTGCTTCTTCTTCCTTTTTATTTATTTTTTTTTATTTTTATATATTTTTTTTTTCTGAGAACTTACCTGGAACAGTCGAGTGGAACAGTCACTTGATTGTTCCGCCTAAGTAACTCAGATTTTCTTGGTTTTTATGACCTGCAATTGAAATTTAATAGAACAAAAACATAAATAAAAATAAAATATATACATACCAGTGGGTGGCCTCCCACCAAGCGCTTGGTTAACGTCACTAGCTTGACTTTGATGAGCGGATCAGGCTGGAGAAGGATCGCCTAAGGGTATTTCTACTCCTTCTGCGATTGGTGTGTCAGCAAGATACGGCTTTAGACGCTGACCGTTGACCACAAATTCTCCACCTCTTGTGTCCAGCAACACAACAGCTCCATAGGGGCGAACCTCTTTGATGGTGAAAGGTCCAGACCATCTTGATTTTAGCTTTCCAGGGAAGAGCTTCAGTCGAGAGTTAAAGAGCAGGACCTGATCATTCGGTGCAAAGCTCCTATTGAGGATTCTTTTATCATGAAACGCCTTGGTCTTCTCCTTGTAGATCTTAGAACTCTCATAGGCCAGATGCCTAATTTCATCCAATTCATGAAGTTGCATTGTTCTCCTTTCCGTGGCTGGTTTGATGTCGAAGTTCAGTAGCTTAACGGCCCAAGCAGCTTTGTACTCCAGTTCAACGGGTAAATGACACGCCTTTCCATAGACCAGGTGATAAGGAGTCGTTCCTAATGGCGTCTTATAGGCAGTTCTGTATACCCAGAGAGCATCATCTAACTTGAGAGACCAATCCTTACGAGTAGTATTCACTGTTTTCTGCAGGATGTTCTTGATCTCTCTGTTTGAGACTGCCACTTGACCACTAGTCTGAGGATGATAGGCGGTCGCGACCTTGTGTTTCACTCCATTCTTGCTTAGCAAACCTTGGAACAGCTTATTCATGAAGTGTGTTCCTCCATCGCTGATGACTACTCTAGGAACACCGAACCTTGGGAAGATAATTGAAGTGAACATCTTGGTCACAACCCTTGCATCATTGGTTGGACTAGCTACGGCTTCTACCCATTTGAAGACATAGTCCACGGCGACCAAGATGTACTCATTCTTATGAGAAATTGGGAATGGTCCCATGAAATCGATTCCCCAACAGTCGAACACTTCCACTTCTAGAATGTAGTTATGTGGCATCTCGTTCCTCTTACTCACACTACCCATCCTTTGACAGGAGTTACATCGTGATATAAATGCATGAGCATCCCTGAACATAGTAGGCCACCAGAAACCGGCTTGAAGAATCTTGGAGACTGTTTTGAAGGTAGCAAAATGGCCGGCATAGGAGGAACCGTGGCAGTGGTGGAGAATTCCTTGAATTTCAGCTTCTGGAACACATCTTCTGAAGATCCCATCCTTACCTTGGCGATACAGATACGGTTCATCCCAGAAATAATGTCTAGCTTCCCTTAGAAATTTTCTCCTCTCATTACCAGTGAATTTCAGGGGTTCCTTCTCTGCAGCAAGGTAGTTGGCTATCTCTGCAAACCATGGAAGATTAGGATACTGCTTCTGGATCGCTGCTGTGAATTTCTCTCCTGTGCTAGAACAGTCGGTGTTTGCAGTAGATGACTGTTCCAGACGGTTTAGACCAATCATGTTGACATATTCCATCGGCTGTTCCTCATCAAAGACTATTTCATCTGAGACTTTCATCCGAGACTTTCATTCGTGAAAGGTGATCTGCAACTCCATTATCAACCCCCTTCTTGTCTCTGATCTCTAAGTCGAACTCTTGGAGCAAGAGAATCTACCTCAAGAGTCGTGGTTTAGCATCCTTCTTGGTGAGCAAGTACTTTAGAGCTGCATGGTCAGTGTGCACGATTACCTTTGATCCAACCAGGTAGGATCTGAACTTCTCAAATGCATAGACGATAGCTAGGAGTTCTTTCTCTGTAGTTGCATAGCGGCACTGAGCTTCATCCATCGTCTTACTCGCATAATAGATCACGTGCAGCTTCTTGTCTTTCCTCTGTCCTAGGACTGCTCCCACTGCAAAATCACTCGCATCTGTCATGATTTCGAAAGGAAGATCGCAGTCTGGAGGTTGAACAACAGGTGCACTGACTAGAGCCCCCTTGATCGCATGGAATGCGGCCAAACAGTCACTGTCAAACGAGAACTGGGCTTCTTTGCAGAGCAGCCGTGTGAGTGGTCTAGCAATTTTAGAGAAGTCCTGGATGAATCGTCTGTAGAATCCGGCATGTCCCAAGAAACTCCTAATTGCTTTCACCGTGGTAGGTGGCTGTAGACTCATCATGACTTCGATCTTTGCTTTGTCCACCTCAATGCCCTTCTCTGATATCTTGTGTCCCAGAACAATCCCATCTCGGACCATAAAGTGACACTTCTCCCAGTTCAGCACCAGGTTCTTCTCCTCACATCTCTTCAATACCCTGCACAAATTTGACAAACAGACATGAAAGGAGCTTCCATAGACGCTAAAATCGTCCATGAAAACTTCCATTATGTCTTCAATTAGATCTGTAAAAATCGACATCATGCATCGCTGGAATGTTGCTGGAGCATTGCACAAGCCGAACGGCATTCTCCTGTAGGCATATGTTCCATATGGGCATGTGAACGTCGTCTTCTCCTGATCATCAGGGTGGATGGGGATCTGAAAGAAACCTGAATAACCATCTAAAAACAATAGTAAGGGTGGTTAGCTAATCTCTCAAGCATTTGATCAATGAAAGGGAGTGGGAAGTGATCCTTGCGAGTCGCTGCATTTAGTTTACGAAAATCAATGCACATGCGATGACCTGTGACTGTTCTAGTTGGGATCAATTCATTCTTTTCATTTGTTATAACAGTGATTCCACCTTTCTTAGGTACTACATGAACGGGACTAACCCACTTACTATCAGAGATCGGATAGATCACACCAGCTTCCAGAAGTTTCATTATCTCTTTCTTAACAACATCTTTTAGATTTGGGTTTAACCTCCTCTGATGTTCTACAGAAGTCATCGATTCATCTTCTAGATGTATTCTATGCATGCATAAATCAGGTGAGATGCCAGGTATGTCAGCTAGAGAATAACCTAATGCCTTACGATATTTTCTCAATTCACACAAGAGCAGAGCAGTCTCAGCATTGTTCAAGTCAGAATTTATAATGACAGGGTATGTTGAATTAGGTCCGAGAAACGCATACCTGAGCCCTTTAGGAAGGGGTTTGAGTTCTACCTTGGGAGCTTTCAGCTCGCTCCACGAGTCATCGGTCTGAGATGCTGGAACAGATGGGTTCTGAGTCGAGGTTGTTCCGGCTGGATCAATGCTCTCGCTGTTCTCCCCCAGACTTAGATTCGCCACTAACCTCTCCATGCTTCTTGCTGAGTCCAGGAGCTTCGAATAGGCATCCGCATCAACGTTTTCCAAGCTCTGTTCAGCTTCGGCTCTTGTTAAAGCGAGTTCTAGAGGATCATCAGTGAGAATCTCTTCAATCATCTCTTCATGTGGTTCCAGCAGATCACTCTCCTCCTGAACAGTGAAGGTTTGTCCGTCCAGCATAAGTTTCTTCAGCATTTGTTCCATCTGAAAAGTCATCACAATATCACCAAGATGTAAGTCAATTTTTCACTATCGGACATCTATGATGGCTCCCACTGTACAGAGGAATGGTCTGCCCAGAATCAGGGGATCCTTGGACTCTTCCTCGACTTCCAGAAAAACAAAATCGGCAGGGACCAGCGTGTTTCCTACTAGAACTTGTAGATCTTGAAGAATTCCAACTGGTGTCTTCACTGAGCGATCAGCAAACACTAAAGACATCCTGGTGGGTTTGAAATCTGAGTACCCAAGGCGCTTAGCAACAGAATACGGCATCAGGTTTATGCTGGAACCTAAATCAACCAGCGAACAGGAGAAGATTGTTCTTCCAATCTGGATCGACAGAACAAATTTTCCTGGGTCACCCTGTTTCTTGATCTTCCGATTCTGAAGTACTGCACTACATTCTTTGGAGACAACCATGTAGTCACTGTCATCAGATATCTTCCCAGAGATCAGTCCCTTAACAAAGTTTCTCATAGATGGCATCATCTGGATCGCACTCATCAGAGGGAGCTTAACCGTGAGATCCTCTAGCATCTTCCTGCATTTTATCTCTTCCTTGTCCTTACGTGTGGCTTTGGCTGGAACAGGGTAGGGGACTTTAGGAACATACTGGCGAGCAGGGGAAGGGTTAGCGGTTGGAGGAACGGCCCCAGCAGGTCGTTCTTCAGCTGTCGGCTCTGTCTCAGTAGGCTGATCTGCCTCTTCTTCATCTGTCGGTACAGCTTCAGGCGGTTGGTCTGTTAGAGGTCTTCCTAGGTGCATGTTCTGTTAGAGGTCTTCCACTCCTTAGGGTTACATTATTGCACTCCTTAGGGTTTTTATCTATTCTTGCTGGGAGTGTTCCTTGCTGTCTCTTCACACTCTCGGCAGTTTGAGCAATCTGGATGTCCATCTGCCTCATGTGGCTAGAGACCTGGTCGTACTTAGCACTCAAATCGTCGAACATGTGGTTCATCCTTCCATTGATGTCTGTCGTGACCTGATTCAATGCTTTGCCTTGCATTTGCTGTCCTTGGAGCAGCTGCTGCATCATCATAGCAAGGCTCTTAGTATCATCTTTGGAAGCTGATTGAGAAGCTGATTGAGCTTGCGGAGCAGTCTGTAGGTTGGTCGGCTGTTTCTGAGCATGAAACTGACTGTTCTGCGGATGGCTAAGTACAAAGGTTCTTCCTTGATGGTTGTAGTTCCGCTGGTATCCAGTGTTCTGGTTGTTCTGAGTGTTGTCAGTCGCTCCATCCGGTTTATTAGTGAACAGGTGAGGATTGTTCCTGACATTGTGGTTTGGGTTATAGTTCTTGAACTGCCACCCTTGGCCATTCACGTAGCTCACTTCATTCAGGTCCTCAGCAGACTGATCCGCCTCTGATTTGCCATCTGATGCTGGTTTTTCTGGTGTAGCTTCCTCCATGATGAACACCTGGTTTTGCTGGCTCGTAAGCAACTGATCCATCTTTGCTGCTAACTCGTCGATCCTGCTGTTGTCGACGCTGTTCACCTTCTCAGTCCGATCATTGTCCTTGTTGCTGTCAGCAGAACTCGACGCCATGTTCTCAATCAATTTGAAAGCTCCTGGGGTTGACTGAGTCATGAAATCTCCATTAGTGGCTGAGTTCAAAGCGTTCCTGGCTTCCCATCCCATTCCATCGTAGAACACTCCAAGGAGGTAGTCATCTTCAAAACCATGATTGGGGCAGTCTCTACGGTAGAGGCTGAATCTATCCCAAGCATCACAGAACGGCTCATTAGCATGTTGTTTGAAGGATGTGATTTTGTGCCTTAGGGATGCGCTCTTAGACTTCGTGTAGAAGTGGGTGAGGAAGGCAGATCGGACATGTTCCCAAGTGGTGAGTGATCCGGTTGGTAGAGAATCAAGCCAGCGAGCAGCTTTCCCATCCAGAGAGAAAGGGAACAGGGTACACTTGATGTAATCTGGTGGTACTCCATTTGCTTTTGTGAAGCCGCACATTCTCTCAAAGTTCTCGATGTGATCAATTGGAATTTCTGCGGGGAGTCCGTTGAAGATCTTTCTCTGCACCAGGCTTATGAAGGCGGGTTTGATCTCAAAATCCTGTCGAGTGCAGGGTGGAGGAGTGATTGCAGATCGCGTAGCAGGCAGGTTGTGGAGAAGGTTTCTCTGCCCTATGGGAACAACTTCTTCCTGCTGTTGCTTCTGTTGCGGATTGTTCTGAGCTGCTAGCGCTGCAGCAGCTTGCTGTGTTTGGATGGTGGCTTGCATCTGCGTCATCTGTTGCTGCATCAATGCGATTGCAGCTACAAGTCCATCCTGATTGCCTGGATCGGCCATTGCGGTGGTCGTAGGTCTTTGTTGACGGTTCTGTCTTTCTAATCTCGATAGTTCCTCGTTACTGAATTGCTGTAGTGGTCCTTGTGTATTGCTCCGAGTGTGTCTACCGGTCATACACCTGGATCATCAACTGCAACAAGAAAATAGAAGCGAGTTAGATATCTTAGACTAGATATAAAACCGAGAAATAGAGGTAAAAATCTGGTCCCCGGCAACGGCGCCAAAACTTGATACACTAAAAATGAATCCTTGCTACTGCCAAGTTAACAGTTGTAATTGTAGTAATTAAGATTCAAGTCCAGAGGACCAGTCTACACTTTATTTCTATAAGTTCGAAATCAAGCTAAGATGAAAAGTATGTTTGATTTTAGAAGTGACAAATAGCTAACAAGATAAACTAAGATTGGTTCAAATTAATAAAGAGCTAGCCTAGGGTATTTTATTGGGTGTCGATATAGAGCCAAACAATTATTCAAGCGCGATGAAGTGCTTTCTAGGACTCGGATCACTCAACTGGATCGTTCCACTATCGTGGCAGCGATCGCTTTGCAGATCAGTCTCACCACCTAACTGTCGTTGGGATGAGGACTGATTGCAAGCCTTAGAGATCAAGTCCGATTAGTCCACTTACTACCCTAATATCTACTTTCGCTGATTAGGGATATTAAGCTCATTCAATACATGTCAGGTTATCTCCTAAGCGGTTAACTAGATGATAAACCCTAGATTTATTAATAAGTGATCAGATTATGAATAGCATTAAGAACAGTATGAATGAAGAACAGTTATGAATATTGCTTATCTATGTTTAGCTCAGGTTCAACACCCTAAAAACCCTAGGCGAGCACGGCTACTACTCGATCATGATGCAAGCAATCAAAGACATGAATTCTGAAATAAATTGCATAAGATAGAAGTAGAGAAACAAAGGGTTCAGGTTGATCTTCTCTAGGAAAGATGGAGCCTTCTCCCTTACAATTGCAAATCGCCAAAAACAAAGTCTAGGTCTTGTAAAAACTAGCGTAAGAAAAGAAAACAGGAGTAGCAGGTCTTTTTATAAGGAGGCGCCAAGAGGTAGAAGTGAATTAGGGCTTTTGGGCTTTAATTCCCGAAATAAGGAGTTTCCATATTCGTCTGGAACAATCACCGGGATCACTCCGTCGCTTGTTCCATTGTTCTTCTTGAGTGTTCTCCGCAGGATAACTCCAAAAAGGCATCTTCTCTTCATGTACCTTCTCTTCACTCATCTACCAACTATGGACCTGAAAAAGACCACAAAGTACTAGACTAACACGATTTAGAGACTTGAATCAAATAGAAACATATATGCAAATGATGTGAAAAACACCATATATCACCGACCTTGTACATGATTTCTTTGATGTTGAGCTGAGGTCGATAAGATTAGTGATCTCCTCTTCTTTTCTCTTATTGGAGGGTGTAGAATTAAAATCGAAGTGTTCTTGATTTTGACTTAAGTAGACAGAATCCTGTAGCAAAATAATTAAGGTGAATCACACTTTAGAAATTTCAAATGTGTTATATAAATCGTGACAACTACTATGGAATATATTGAATGGTACCTCTTCACCAGTGGTTAATGTCAACTGCTTGCTCTCTATACTTGGTGTGTTTGGATCTGGAACAGAAGTGAGTCTATCTTTATAGATTTTTCCCACCTTATAAAATTCACTTCGGTAAGCAACATTTTCTTTGTCAATATAGACTCCGAACGTGAACTCTTTGCCAACCAAATCATTAATACAGTCTGGTACTAATGTTGGATCTTGAAGCTGAATAAATATTTCATATCAAAAAGTATAATTCAATTACACTAAGTTCTAAACGTTAACATTTGTTCAATTTGTTACCTCTTCCCAGCTTCCATTGAGGAGTTTTTCTGGAGTTTCGGACACAATATTGTTAGCAACACGATCCAAGATCATTATCTTCGAGATGTCTGAATCATCACTGACCATCAAGTGCAGCCAGAATCTGTTACAAAAAAAAAAAAAATAGTTTTCAGAAATGAACTTGGATCGATTTAAAATAAATATTAGAGGAAGTCAGACAAATTCAAAATAAAACCTTGGTGAAACATCGATGACACTGTCTTTGCATTCCTCACACCACCAATTATGTTGAACGATCTCTTTACCATTCAATTTCTTATACGTGGTTCCGGTTTTGAGCACTCTCTTGTTGCAAGATTTGCAACCAAAATAATACCAAGATCAATCCATGTCAATGGCATAAACTACGCACTTCACTAAACATTTTTCAACCTGTTGTTATAATAGATTTCAAAAAAAATTAAAAAAAGGAAAAACATAATATAAGAATATATCCAACTCATATAAATGCTTACTTGAGTTGAGGTTATCATTTCATAGATGGTCTTGGTGGGAAAGAGTAACCACTTATCACGCTGACCACGCTTCACCGCAATTCCAACTCGGTTGTTGTTGTCATCTTGAGAGTCGTCATTACTCTGGAATGATGTTAGAGTCATCGCATCATCGTTGATCCTACGTAGAATATTTTCGGAAATACTTAGTTTGATGCATTAGTTAATTCCATCGAGTATAGAATTATGGACCTACAAAACTTTAAATGCTTCGGCTTCAGGTATTGGAGGGTTTAGCATCATTACGGAAGCATCAAACGCATTAGAGATTTGCAGTTCTCCTATAAGTTATCAAAAAACTCTAAATGTAAATATCAAATATACATTTCATATTAATGGTGTAAAATGGTTAATAACTCAAATTATGTTACCTCTAAATCTCCCAAGCTTAGCAAATCTGAGAAGCATAGTAACCATTCCAGTTTCTTGATTAATCGAAGAAAGGAGTTTGTCCGCCAAGTTTCCCCATATGCAGCATGTTAAACGGGTATCGCTATAAACATTCGTGAAAAGAAGTTAGTAATATAACGTTCCTGTTTTCACGAAATATGTTCCTAAAAAGACTTGATGAGAATGACTTACTTGAGATCGCTTAAAGTGAACTCGAGCTTCTTTCGATGCTTTCCCCCAGTACACTGCATGGTCTCAACATCACCACAATCAATAACTTGACCGAGAACATCTGCAAGACATTAAAACGTCTATGTCAACACTTGGAAACAAATAATTTTATAGCATCAAAAGCGCATCAGAAAAAATTACAAAGGTTCACCAATTAGGAAATTATCATCGAGTGTTCCAGACAATACAGTTTGAAAGTCGATCAAAGACAGGTACAACTCGTCATTAACGTGATTAGATCGAGTAACGGCGGTATTCTGATTGAAGCTCATCTTCCAAGAATGATTGGTGGTTCGATATGCTCCACCGGCAGGAGCAATTTGAAAATTCCGGATGTAGCGCCAGGAACCAACTGTAAGAAGCCTCGTCTTACTATCAATCAATGTCCTTCTACATGTTGCATGAATTTTGTGTCCCTTAAACATGGCATATGAATTGGAAATATTATTATAAACGAACAAAATCTTAGATTAAACATGAACAATATTGTAAATTTTGCGTACCTTAAACATGGCATATGAAATGGAAATATTAGTATACATGAACAAAATGTAAAATTAAAAACAAACCATATACATAAATTTCGTGTCCCTTAAACGTGACATATGAAATGGAAATATTAGAATTAGTTTGTTTTAAAAAAAAGTTAAATAAAACATAAACCATATTCTGATAGAAAAACGAATGCTTACACTGTCATCAGCAAAGACAAATTTCATGGTCTCCACAGACTGGATGATTTGTTTCCAAGAATGTGGGACTTTCACATGTGCGAACCACGTGTTTTTCCATGGTTTCAAGTCCTCCACGGCGGCCACATCCGTCTCACTAAGACCTCTGGATGGTTGAATCAGCATTTTATTCGCCATACTTTTGTTTATAGAATATTAGATTTATAGAATATGTTGATGTCAACTATTGGTTTCCTCGAGTGAGTGGGTTCGAAATGAGAATAGGGTGATGGGTATTTATAGAATATGAGATTTAAGGAGAGGTGATTAGGTTTCGGCTGGAACTTGGAGAGAAAGTTGGGGATAATCGCTTTATTATCGGAGATTCGAACATAAATTAGGATTTGTATTTGGAAAATCATATTTAAATCACGAAAACTCATTTCTATATACTATCACTGGCATTTATAATTAAGAATATTCGAGGTACTGTTCTGATCCCTTTCCGAAAATTTGTTCGATCAAAGATATGTGCGATCTATGATATAAATCACGAAATCTTGTTTTCGAAAATATGTGCGACGAATGGAAAACTGTGAGATGTCGATTTTGAATTTGAATTTCGGTTTCCATTTCTAATATATATCGGAATGTAGGTAGGTTCTTAAACATATATCGCAGGCCCGTTAGGTGTGCGAACATATATCTTGGGCCTTTTCATCTTTTTGGTCGTAGATGAGGAGCTGTTTTTTGCAAATAGGTAGGAGACGTTAATGAGAAGCCCTGATTTGCAAATATTTTCGAGATTTTTCGGTAAACTTAAAAATATTTCAGGGGCAAGTTCACAAAGTGTCAGCTACTTTAATAGTATAGACTAGATTTTGACCCGCGCTTTCAAAACGCGGATTTGTTTCCTTTGTCAATTTTTTTTTGTAACGAATGTATTTCAACATAAAATATGTATCAACTGTTTTAATGATTTTTAAAGATTTGTATTTTTTAGGTTTATCAGTTGTAAAGATTGAAACCGGAGTTTGATTAATTGATTTGGTGTTATTATATATAAATAGAAGAATTATATTGCTTTCGAAATTCGTGTTAGAAATAATAGGGATATAAAGTCTATAAATTATTGAAAGCAAAAAAATCATGCATAAAAAGTGCTCTAAACAAAATAATAGGATAAATTTTAAAAAAAAAAATCAAGAATGATACATATATATTATTATTTTTTTAGATTTAACGTATATAAAACATCAAGAATGATACTTTTAAATTGATTTAAAATACTTGAAAATATATATAGATAGTCAAAAATAAATATCTGAAATAGTTAAAGTATACTCAAATCACCAAAAATACTTGAAATATTTATTGATTCCCTATCCAGAATTTTAAATCAAATCAATTGATACGTTAAACTTAGGTATTCTGTCATATGTTATTTAAATTTATAGGTAATATATTATTTTATTTAAAGATTTTGAGAAATTTAAAATATATAGTGAATTAAAACTTTAAAAATAATTTAAATGGGTTGTCCAAACCCGAACCCAACCCGCAAAGATCCGAATCAAATTCAAACAAAAATTTAGAAACATCCTAATAGGGCTGAAATCTTTGACCTTGAAAACCCGAAACGCAAACCGATCTGAACCAAACCCGTATGGGTACCCGGAAAACCATCCTTAATCATTATTTTTCCGGATCGAAAATGGCCAACTAAAATACATTAAAAGTAAATTTCAAGATTCTACAAAATGGCTAACTAAAATATACACGTGATAAGCATACCTCAGTTATGCATACCTCGTTTATGATTTAGAAATATTAGACACACCGTTTACAACACCAACTGTCACACTCAACAACATATAAATTCACGAGTTCTTCATATGTTAATCATGTTAGTACCTGCACGAATATTCACCAAAAATTATTAATATTTAATTACAAATATATCTTTAATTATGATTCAAACAAACCCAAAATATAAACTAACAAAGAAAAAATCAGTTGAGTTTCACAAAAATAAGTAAAAATCAAAATTTTCATGGATTTTTCCTTCCTCATACGGTTCAAGACATGGATACAAATGTCATTTAAGCTTAAACCTCTTACTGAAAATGAAAATTCACCATCAATATTAGATCTATATAGAGAGACTAATCAATTGAGAGAAGATTAAAAGTAAGAGATAAATGTATATATAAGCTATGGAGTACTGTTACAGAGATGATCACATGGTGAGACTACGGTGCTCGGGAAATAATACATGAAGGTTTATCGATCTGCTTTATGCTACCCCAGTTCCGATGAGCTCGTCACTGACCGGTGATGAACATAACAACACCATAAGAATTAATATTAAACCAATCAAATAAAAAAAATTTAGGTTAATTAATCAAAAGACTAAAAAACTTATAGAATACCTTACATATAAGTCAGAAAATATTTCAGTTGTAGCCATCATTCCAGGATCTATTAGACCTGCATAAGAAAAACATGAAATTTAAATTAGAACACTAATTCGTTAAGAAGATAAAACACAAAAACCATATGAAAACGAAAAGTCTATGTGTATTTTACAAAAAAAAAAGAAGTGTATGTGTCAACTAATGAATCGAAAATACCATTATATAATGAATTGAGAATGTATGTTTAGGGTTTTAATGCCGAGATATTGTTTAGCTTGCAGCATAATTTTCGGTGCTAATTGCATTTGGAAACTAAATTAAATACCACAATATTATTAGAATATATGCTGCAACAGGTTTAAATTTATTATATCAATTCAAGAGCACATTATATGATGTGGTATTTATTATCAGATCTTACTAATAAGTTAGGATTAATATTTGAAAAATCTTATTTAAATCACAAAATCTTATTTCTATATACTATCATTGACATTTATTGTTAAGAATATTCATGGATTTGTTTTGATCACATCTCGAAATATGTGCGATTAAACAGAATATATAGTTGAAACTTGGAGAGAAAGTTGGGGACAATCTTTTTATTGTCGGATCTTACTAATAAATTAGGATTAATATTTGAAAAATCTTATTTAAATCACATCTTATGTCTATCCCGTTTCCATTTCAATACCAACTAATATGTCGATTTTAATTTTGAATTTCTGTTTCTATAAAAGATTTCATCGAAAATTGACAGCCTAAATATAATTCAGTGACACATTATGGTAAATACAGTTTTTACCCATATCTATCAATAGAATTTGGAAAATATAGATTTATGTTTCTGTTTGTAGCAATTCAAGAGAATATAATTAATACCAACTAATATGTCAGATATTAATATGTCGATTTTGAATTTATGTTTCTATAAAACATCCCATTGAGTTTAGATGGGTTAGTAAAGAGATTGGAATCTCATTCGATGTGAAAATAGATTGTGTTTATTAGGCTTGCAATTTAAACTAAACATAAATATCTTGAGTCTGCAGTTTTAGTTCTTAAAAAATAAAAAGCCATGTTTTGTAATTATCTTAAAATTTTTTTGTAATTTCTTTAAAAGCGAGGGATTTTTTTGTGGACCTCTTAATATTATAAATAAGAATATCTCCATCTATATTTTTGAAACAAAAAATATTTTATGTTGATAAAATTATTAACCCGTTTGTTAGATCACAATAGAAATAATAAACGCATTTGTGAAACTCGTTTGTAATTGATACCTATTTTACATATTTAACGGAAAAAACTGTATTGTAAAAATTTATACTCATTAATTGTATATTTATTTTGAATTTCTGTTTCTATAAAATATTTCACCAAAATCTAAATGGGTTAGTTAAGATATTTGAAAAGCGAGGGATTTTTTTCTTTAAAAGCGAGGGATTTTTTTGTGGACCTCTTAATATTATAAATAAGAATATCTCCATCTATATTTTTGAAAACAAAAAATTATTTTATGTTGATAAAATTATTAACCCGTTTGTTAGATCACAGTAGAAATAATAAACGCATTTGTAAAACCTGTTTGTAATTGATACCTATTTTACATATTTAACGGAAAAACATGTATTGTAAAAATTTATACTCATTAATTGTATATTGATTTTGGAGATTCAACTTTATTTTAAAATTTAAATATTGATTTTGAATTTATTTTTCTATAAAATATTTCATCAAAATGTAAATGGGTTAGTAAAAATATTTGGAAGCTCATTCTGTGTGAAAATATATTTAAATTATTGGGCTTGCAATTCAAATTAAACAGAAATATCTTGGGCCTACGATTTTTGTTGTTAGTAAATGAGAAGCCATGTTTTGTAAATACCTTGAAGATGTTAATGAAAAGCCCTGTTTTGCAAATATTTTTTAGAACTTTCGGTAATTCGGGTGAAATTTCAAGGGCAGGTTCACAAAGTGTCAGCTACTTTAATAGTATAGACTAGATATCGACCCGCCCTCTCGAGGGCGGGTATGTTTTTTAAAAAACAAAATTTTCCTAATATAATTTATATGTTTGTGTGTTTGTATAATCATATTTTGTATGATATGAATTTAATAGAATAGATGATTTTTGTAAATATAATAAATAAATCAGTTTCATGAGTATGTACTTGTGTCTTTCCTTGTATCATACATGTATTTTTTTGTAATCATATTTGTGTTATCTGTGATCATATTTGCGAAATTGTTTTTAGAAAAATGGTTATTTAAGTATTTTGATAATTGTATTGAATTTATTATATTGTTAATTAAACTATACATTTGTTTCATATTATTTTTAACACATTAATATGGTACTTTATTTTCAAACAGTATTTTAAAAAAAAAACATAACAAACCCTTGTTGTAATTTTGTTTAGTAATAAAACAGTAAGTAAATAGATAGATTAAATAATAAAAATTGTTTTTCATAAATTTGGAGTTATTTAATTTCGTATATAATTATAATTACATCACTATTACACATAATATTACAGATAATTTCAGCCAAAGTCGTGAGTTCCATGCTTAAAAGTACTTTCTGAATTAGATTAAGTTTGTGAATTCAGATTTTAGGAAATGTGTTAAGAGTGGATCGTAGGAAACAAATTGTAAAAAAAGAAATTACATATAAATAGAGGTTCGCTACATACTCGCTGTGATTATGATGTGGTGGTAACCTTAGTTTTGTTACTTTTGAAAAAAAGATATGCTCAAACAATTAAGGAGTGGTGGTTAGTTTAGAAAATTAATACATGTGGTGGTTACTGTCGGAAATTATGGATACATGTATTGTTGAAATAATTGTGGATCCTACTTTTATCAATGGGTCACACTGGATACCTAAATTTTGATCTGCGCTTCGAGATTATTTTTATTCAGCAATTTTCAATAGAAATTTTAACTCCAAATATATATATATATATATATATATATATATATATATATATATATATATATATATATATCTGAAGTTATAAATTTAAAAGTGTGTTTAAATTTTATGCTTAAAAAATAAGGGTTGGGTATTTACCTGATTTTCAAATTCGAACCCGAACCTGGTCGGAAAAATCTGAACATAAATTCTAACCAAAGTAGCAAAATACTCGAACGGGTATTGAGTTAGAAGATATTGGATATCCAAACCCGAACAAATAATATTCATACTCGAAAGGATTACCAAAAATAACAGAGCATATGTATATATAACAATTAATTTTAAGTTTACTTCTTTTATCTTATTCAAAATATTTATATTGATTATGTACATGACTCAAAATCTATAATATACATATAATTCTAGATAGAGTGATTTATTATTCATTTAAATTGCATGTTAAGCTCATTGTTTGATGCATCAACAAAAAGTTGCATTCAAATTATCAAAACAAAAAAAAAAACTAAATTAGTGTTTTTCTGTTTTCAAAATTTTGTTGTCAAACTTATTAATCTTTCAACCTATTAAAATTTTAAAGAATCATCTAAATTAACTGTAAAATTTTGAGTATACGCAACTTGAGTGATGAATATTTGATTTTTTTTTCAAATCTAAAATATCTGAACCCGATCTGAAATAACTGAACTTGAACTAAAAATATCAGGACCCAGACCGATATCTAAAAAATACCTAAATGGATTCTAGACGCCTATACCAAAGTACCCCAAAAACTGAAATACTCAATCAGAACTCAAATGGGTATTTAAATGTCCAAGACTAAAAAAATATGGCCGACGCCATATACTATTTTAATTAAAATAATTGGAATTTAAATGAAAAATCTTTTATAAAAACTATAATTTAAATTTTAAAACTTTCTTGTTTAATTTTGGATCTAAAATTTTTGAATTAAATATGCAATTTTAAAGCTGCAACTATTTGAGGTTTTAACCCGTAAACAATTATAATATTTTTTTCAGAAATATATAAATTTGACTGTTAAATTAATTTATATTTTTAATATTATAAAGCTGAATATGATGATATATATTTCACCTTTTTGCACGGCTCTGTTTTATAATAAATTTATTATAAAAGTATATTATATATTTTAAATGTTTACATATATATTACTCAGTTTTAGTGGTTACCGAAAATATAGAAAACTAAAATATATATATATATATATATAACTGAATGGTTTTGATTTTATTGTTAAGATTCGATTTTCAAACTGACATCTCACTTTGTGGTTCTTATTAACTGTATTCAAAATAATATTTTATGCTACTTTAATAAATTGTTATGATAAAAATATGCAAAACTTACGTGTATAGCTAACCTGTAGGTCATGTACTAACATATAGCGTCATATGTTATGCAGAATTTTAATCAATGAAATAAATATAACCTGCATCAATTAAATAGAATAAAAGTACTAAGTATACCTTAAGCTACTACGCCTACATCAATGTCGTACAACTGATATATTGATTTCAATTAAACCGGAATTAGCTAATAATTTATACGGTTAAATTCAAATAAAACAAAATGTACAAACCGGAAGCAAAGGATTCAAGCCACCTCTCTCCTGCCAGCTTTGCGATTTATTCTCAGCTCTCTACGGTAACTCCGGCGGTGATAACTTACAAAAAGCGTTGGGGTTGTCGAATACGTGTCTTGAATCGCCATGGAATTCACTGATCCGAGACCACAACCACGACAGAGCGAGAAACTACCGAACTCCGCAACTCTGATCTAGCATTCTCCTTGACTACCCGCCATCCTCAAACAGAATCCTCACCTAAAAATAAGCAAAAATATGATCAAATCCCACCTTTGAAAGATATCTAAACTTCACCTCAACCATATATACCTCACCTCACCATGATCGTAAAAGAAGAGCAAAGGAAGAATGAGCCACCCAAAACACTGCACCAAGCTTGATCAATGGTGATTAACATATGCTTTAGTGATTTGATTGAAAAGGATAGAGAAATAAAGCAATATTGTTGGAGAGCAGAGCCTTTTTTGTCGTTGAAAAAAATAGATAGTAAAGAGATAAATTTTGTTTGGAATAAAAGGAAAAAAAAAAACAAAATTTAATAAAAATCATAGCTTAAACATAACTCAGTGGCATTTCATGATAAATACTTCCAAACTTTAAGGTGGTTTCAAAAAAGTCCCTTGTGTTTTAATAGTATTGATAACAAAATATCGTTTCAATCCCAATGAATCGCTTATAAATAAAGCAATCCGGCTTGTTCATATATAAAAACCTTAATTTCTAGTTGCGGTGTCGTTTAAGAAATCAGGAGAAGACTATTATGATTGATTGATTTCCGATCTACCCCATGATATGGAATCAGAAATACTCGCTAGGGTTCCGTCCAAGTCTCTAGCAAAACTGAAAACTATTTGCAAACGATGGTACACTTTATTCAAAGATCAAAAGTTCGTGATGAAGAACAACAACTTGAGTAAAGCGTCGAAAGAGGTGATGCTACTTATAAGTATAGGGTTTATTCAATTAGCGTTAGCAGAGTCCACAACAGCGGCGCCGATGCATCCATGGAGTTTACAAGTAGACTTAAGCGCCTTAAAATTTCAAAAGGCGTAAAGTTATCTCGAATCTGGCACTACAACGGATTAGTATTATGCTGCACGAAGGATATTCAAAGTCTTGTAGTTTGGAAGGTTTGGAACCCGTGTACCGGTGAAGCCATGAATATCAAACCCAGCAAATTTTGGCAGTTATGTCAACTTTCATCGTCAAGGTGTTCTTAAGTTTGAAATTTATGAATGTAACTCTGATTCATGGAGGGTTCTTGACGGTGTCACTGATAAATGGAGGTACATTGTTCTGAAGATGTTTTGTCGTTGAAAGGAAATGCTTACTGGATTCATTTCGATAGAAAAGCTGACCATGATTGGATACTCAGTTTTAATTTCATAACGGAGGTATTTGCCGCTTTGCCTCTTCCGGATTATAAGAAGGATTGTAAGTATAGAGATTTGCTTATATCGGCTGTTAGAGAAGAGCACCTCGTGGTGTACTACATCACGTTGTTGGAACATTCTTGACAGAGATGAATGTATGGTTGAGCAATAAGATCAGTGAAGGCAAAGAGGTGTCTTGGAGCAAATTCCTAGTAGTGAGTTTTGATAAGTTCAGATTACCATGTTACTCGGACGAGATGACATTCTGGGTCCAGGACGAGGAGAATAAAGTGGCAGTCTCTTGCGTCAGAGACATGGTGGTGATCACTTTTACATTGTTGGAGAGGGTTTATATAAACAAGTTTATGAGGTTACAGAGGGGCCTTGGATTTGACCATGTCTCATGGGTTATATACCAAGTTTCTGTCATATCCCAAGGCAGAATAAGAAGAAAACCGACCGGACACATAACCAAGGCATACGAAAAAAAAAAAAGAAACATAGTAAATGGATAAAAACTAGCTTTTGTTGTCGCTTTGCTTTTGTTTTTAATTGGTCATCTAAATGATCTTCACTCAAAATACACATTCTTATGCTTATAGCGATAGCTATGCAATACAAAAAAAAAGGGAAATGATTATAATGGAGAATCACTTCAAATGGTTGATATGTATATGCTTCCAACTAGTCTATTCCAAGTCTTGTAGAGCAACTCTCAAGCCTTGCATAGAATTAGAATGTAAACATGACTACCACCGCTTTATGACAATTTAAAGAAAATGAAGAAAAAAAAACAACATTAAGCTACAAATGTCGGATATACCCCTAGTATTAGAGAGTAAAACGCCACAGATCAGACAAAGATTCAGGTATTATAGTAATTTCCTTAATATATTTTTTTCACACAGATCATAACAGTGATTGGTGTAATCGACCAGCAAGAAAGAAAGACACAAGTCTTACCCTAGTTTCTTTCAAAAGTCTCTCCGACTTGCTCTGTTGAAATCTGAAAACTTTTTATTTGAATCCAAAGAGAAACAAAAAAGAAAGCTTTCTTGGATGGCGGGTTACAAAGCAGATGATGATTACGATTACCTATTCAAGTTGGTTCTAATCGGCGATTCAGGTGTTGGCAAGTCCAATTTGCTTTCTCGATTCACCAGGAACGAGTTCAGCCTCGAGTCCAAGTCCACCATCGGCGTCGAGTTCGCCACTCGCAGCTTGACTGTTAACGACAAAGTCATCAAAGCCCAGATTTGGGATACTGCTGGTCAAGAAAGGTTTCTTCTTTACTTCTTGTCGGTTCCTCTATAACTGAATTGAAAGTTTAAATCTTTTGCTGCAGATTGGTTAGAGAAACTCTTATATTCATGTGTTTTGTTGTTCTGTCTGAAGGAGCTTTAGATCTGTCCTTGTAGATCTTAGAACCTTGAATATGAGATTAAGTTTGAAACTACGTCGTTTTGGGGTGATCACTTGTTTCAGTTATGGTTCTTTCTTATGTTTTATGGTTTAGGTACCGAGCGATCACTAGTGCATACTATAGAGGAGCTGTTGGTGCGCTTCTTGTCTACGACGTAACACGACACTCCACGTTCGAAAACGTTGAGAGATGGCTAAGGGAGCTTCGTGACCATACCGATCCAAACATAGTCGTGATGCTAGTGGGGAACAAATCTGATCTTCGTCATCTTATTGCTGTTCAGACAGAAGATGCTAAGTCCTTTGCGGAGAATGAATCGCTCTACTTCATGGAGACTTCGGCTCTCGAGTCTACCAACGTTGAGAACGCGTTTTCTGAAGTGCTCACTCAGATTCACCAAGTTGTGAGCAAGAAAGCAATGGAGGCTGGTGGTGATGATGCAAACTCCGGGAATGTTCCTTCTAAAGGAGAGAAGATTGATATTGATGTATCGGCTGTGAAGAAAACTGGTTGCTGCTCGAGCTAAAAGACTCGTTAGTCTCTTGCAGATTGTTATGGATTTGGTCTTTTTCCTTGATGGTTCTCTTTTTATACATTCAATTTTTTTTTGAAGATGTCTACTTTTTTTTTTGGGATAGGAAACAATCTCTTGAAAACTGCTTAGCTTTGCTCTGGTTCTGTACTGGTTAAGCGATTTTGTAATTTAACCGGCTTTGGTCTATGGTTTGTTTCATCTTTTTTCTTCTGTTCAGTGTTCAATCTAAAAAATCTCTAAACCGATATTTATTCTGCTAGTTTTGGCCCCATTGGACAGCATTCATATGAGCAAAAAGACAGAAGCGGTTTGTTCCATTGCATTCTGCTACTAGACCTGCTATTTCGATTTTCCGAAACCGAACCCAATTTATGTTTTTCTTTAAGCGAATTTCTTAAAAATAATTCCACAACATTTCTATTTGGTTTGGCTATCGGTTAATTTTGGTTTTCAGTTTCAAAACCGGAATAAAATTGGGCATTTTCAATTATCTTGGTTGAGTTTAATTGATTATTGGTTAACACCGGTCCTTTTTGGTATTAACCAGTTTATTTTTGGTATGATCTTTTTTTTTTTAAATTCGGTCAACTATTCGGTTTGTAAACCAAACTGAACCTGTAATGGATATTGATTTTGAAAAGATTTCCGAACCGAACTGAACTCAAACCCAAAAATAAACTAAAAACCAAAAATTTCAATTCGGTTCGGTCTGTTCGGTTCAGTTCGAATAGAAGGGCTAGTTCTGCTGCATTTGTGCTCGATGTCTTGATTTGAGACAGTAGACAATACGAAATTGAGATGTGATATTACACGCAAACACTGAACCGGTATAAATTGCAGGTTGATTTGTTGAATTTGTGTTAGTAAAATTGCAAATGTAGAATATAAAACACGTTAATGAACAAAGAAGCGATTAACCAGAAGAAGAATAACATCGTAGTGATTACTTGGAAACGATTTTTAATACTTGA
Source organism: Hirschfeldia incana (assembly GCA_026261945.1). Lineage (NCBI taxonomy): Eukaryota > Viridiplantae > Streptophyta > Magnoliopsida > Brassicales > Brassicaceae > Hirschfeldia > Hirschfeldia incana. The sequence continues at coordinate 2,000,441 of JABCMI010000052.1, read as the reverse complement.
TCAGCTGAGATCAGAGCTCAAATTACAAAGAAATTGGATGTTTTTTTGTTTAAAGTGAAAAGGTATTGATTTATATGTTTTGTGATGTTAGAAACGGGTTTATATATACGAAACAAAAAAAATAATTTTCAATTTTTCTTTTTTTTTTGGAAATATGAAATAAATTTATTTTATAAAATAAATTTTATTAGTTTTATTATTTATTAAATTTATTGAGAAATTACTTAAAATACCATTAGTTGGCTATAATTTTCAAAAGTACTCTTTTCCAAAAGTACTCTAACATTGAGTTTATGATTTATTGATTACTCACTCCGTATAATTTTAAGTGATGTTTTAAAAAATATTTCATTTTAAGAGTATATAAATAAATAAATGTCATTTTTTACCACTTGTATCCTGCAGTATGATTTTTCATTGGTGGATTAGTTGTAATTATTGTTATTTTTAGATAAACAAAAAATTGAATAAAAATTTGTAATTTCTTAATCGATGTAAAAAACATTAAAACTCTATTTTGATACATATAAAGTATTATTTAGGTTTTAGTATTTAAGGAGTGGATTTAGTTTTACAATTTTTTATAAATGGTTTACGAATATTTTAAGACATTTATAATTTTTTTGAAAGAGTAAGTCCAAATTTTCATCACAAAACTTAAGATATTTATAAAAGTTATTAATTTTAGAAAATAAATTTGAAAAGTGGTATCATTAAATTGAAAAAAATAAATAAATAAATTGAAACTCTCTCTTCTTTATTTATATGTATATATCTATAAAATGAATATAATTGTTCTTGACTTGTCTACTGCCAAGCTCATGGTGTATGAGACTAATGAAAAATACTTAATATGAAATTTTGAACATAGTGCAAATAGAAATGTTATATACAAATTTTCGCAAATTCAATAAATTCATTTTTTATTAATATAATAGAATAACAAAGCAATGTAAAAATGTATAAAGTTTAAGATGGGTTTATATATCCGTGTATGCGTGTGTTCATTAAACCCAAATAATTTTATTAAGCCCATGAAGAACTAGGGTTTAAGTCATTAAGCTCAGAAGCATGTTACCTTGAACATTGATTGCATGCGCGTGCAGATTCATAGATCCACATTGTGAGTTTTCGTGTCACTGTGGTCTATCTGTTACTATTTTTAATTAAAAATAATAAATGCGGTGTTTGATCTTATTAATATATCTATTGCAGCGTTTGTAGAAGCTTATAAAAATGACCACGACGATATGCGATCTTCCACATGATTTGATAAGGGAAAAGATACTCACCAATGTTCCAATAACATCTCTGACAGCAGTGCGGTGTACTTGCAAATTATGGAATGCATTATCCAAAGAATTTATCCTTCGTAACGACACATCAAGGCCGCAGCATGAGATTCAAGGGTTCATGGTGATATCTAGTAAGGTTTGTCCCTTTAGATTCGATATCCAAGGAATTATCTTCAATCACAACAATGTGGTCGATCCATCTATGAAGAAATTAGATTTCCTTGATCAAGTCGAGGTATGTAGAGTAATTCACTGTGATGGCTTACTGTTATGCGTCACCAATGACAACTCCAAACTCTTGGTGTGGAACCCTTATCTTGCGCAAACAAGGTGGATCAGACCGAGAATATGTTACGGAAAATCAGACATATATGCTATTGGTTACGACAAGGCCCGTAACTACAAAATCTTGAGAGTTAGTACTAATCATTATTATGGCCTAGGTGTTGTGTCAGAAATCTACGACTTTAGTTCTGATTCATGGAGAGTTCTTGGTGGCTTCCCCCAGTATGAGATAAATTCTTATCAAAGCCTCGTGAATTTGAAGGGATCTACTTACCTTTTGGTTAGAGTGATCAGAAGAACAACTCGTAAAAAGAGATATCATTATGAGTGTTTAACATCTTTGGAAAAATGTTTGCTATGTTTTGATTATACAAGTGAGAGATTTGTACAGCACTTGCCTCCCCCGTTTACCTCTTATCATTATACGGATACAGTGGCTCTATCTACAGTTAGGGAAGAGAAACTTGCTGCACATTGTTATGGTTTTTATCAATGGTCTGTGACATTGGAGATTTGGGTTACGGATAAGATTGAGCACAACGAGGTGTCGTGGAGCAAGTTCTTAAATCTGGATATCGGAATGATAGTACCAGTCAGAGATTTTCTGTGGAATTGGAAAGCTGATTTAGTCTTCCTTGATGAGGAGAACAAAGTCGCGGGGATTATACATGAAAGCGGAAATTACTCAACCAAGCTCCAACTAACAGCTTACATCATTAGAGGAGATGGATACTTCAGATCTATGAAAATTGGTTACGTGAATTTAAATTTCTCTAGAAATTTTTCTCTCCAACATATGTTTTCCCCTTATGTTCCAAGTTTAGTGCAAATCAACCGACCGCCAAACGGGGGAGCTGGCTTCGCGAATGGGCATTCGGAACCTTTGGATAGAGTCTGACTTTTTATATGAAGAAGAAGAAGAGATGCTAATTTGCCTTGAGTTGATTTCTTGTATCGTCCACTTTTGCATTCTTTTTTATTTTCATGTCACTTTTTGAATCATAAGTTGTTCCACTGAGACGTCAAATACCAAACCTCTTTTACTAACTCTAGTAGTATTTTCAATTTTGAAGTTGAGATGACTTGATTTGAGAGAAAATTATACCAGAATCATTTGCAAAGCCCAAATCATTTAGTATTTCATTCACTGATTTGTTGATTTTTGTTAACACTGCAAATGTAGAATAGAATCAACTAAAGGAGCAAATTATTTAATGGAGAAGTTATAAATCAAAAGAAATGTATAACAGAGAAGTGATACAAAGGCTATTAGGATGTGTGTATTTAGTCTTATTCAGAATACTGAACATCTTTCCAGGATCAATTGATCTCTTTGCTGTTCTTTGTTGCAGCTATCAAACCTAGCAAGCATGTTGTTTCTAGGTCTCTTCGTATCAATCATCTTAACAAGTGTTCTCGAGCTTCGATGGAGTGGAGTGAACATAGAAGACCTATGGAGAAATAAGCATTTCTAGGTGATAAGAGGAGTCTCAGCTCATCTAATTTGCTGTCTTACAAGGTTTCCTCAAAATGCACAAGTTAGTAAGAGTTCAGTTTAATATGTTTGCTTGTGACACAAGTTAAATAATGATGTTTTCACATTCATATTAGAATGTCAGTGTCATTTCAAAGGAACACATTATTACATAACATGTAAATTAAACTCAAACAGTGTAACTTATTTTGAGATTTTATTGGCAAAACCGGTGGAAAATTGACGGAAAAAGACAGTGAAAACCGCCATAAAAACCAGTCAATATGCTTCTCACTCAGCTTTGGCAGAATCTTGTATGAAAAAAAAAACAAAAAAAAAAACAGAAATAGAAAACAAAATCCAATGCAAATTAGATTCCGCGAACAAAGGCATCAATGTCAGGCTGAGGAAGGTCATCAAGCAACGAGTCAATGCTACATCCTTCCTCAATCAGCTTCTCATTGAATCCAAAGTCATCAGTAAACACAAACTCAGGCACAATCCTGTCTTGTCCGTAGAACTCATCTTGCTTCTCCTTCTTCTTCTTCTCCTCAACGGCCACAACATCCTTCTTCTTGTTACTCTCTTTGCGTCTACCTCTTGCAGGAACAGAGGAAGAGGACAAAACTCCCACATCCAAGCTCTTTATGTAATCCTGCAATAGAGAAGGTCTTGGATACTTAGACCTACACTTTCTCTTAGAGAATTGTCTTCTTTTTGTCGCGTTCCAATGGTTCTTGATCGAGTTCTCTGTTCTTCCAGGTAGTCTTTTGGCAATTTCTGCCCATTTGTTTCCAATCTCTTTATGAAAATCTATCAGCACTCTATCTTCTTCTTCACTCCATGTTTCTTTCTGCAACACATATTTAAGTCTTAAGTTTCCACACGCATCATTACATGAATCTTAGTTACTAGTTAATACCTTAATGTCAGGTCTCAAATGGTTATGCCATCTCTCTCTACATTGCTTCCCGATCCTTCCTGGTAACACTTGCGCAATATGTGACCATTTTCGCAGTCCGTACTTGTCAACAAGTTGAATCAGTACCCTTTTGTTCATGAAAACATGGTTTTAACAAATAAGATTTCATTTTCTTTAATAGAACGGTATAATCATTAAACAATAAACAGTTATTCTAACTAATAACTTGCAGAAGATGCTCGAAATTTTTCATCATCTATGTTATATGTTGATCATATTCTACCGATTTGGCATTTTAGCATAAATTAGTTTAGTATAATTATTGAAGGCCTAACAAATTAATCTAACTAGTAATCCACAAAATGGGACAATTTATCTAAGATTTGTTAGTCATATTGCATATATATTACCATCAATAAACATAATTACGCAATATTGATCTCAAGCTTTATTATGTTAATGAAGAACCTGTCTTCTTCAGCAGTCCATTGTCCTTTGACTAATGTTGTCTTCTTCTTTCCTTTCCATGACGATGAAGATGAGGATGAAGACAACTTTCTGGTAAGAAAAGGTCTGGTCTTATTGAAGCTCATTGATCTATAAGAATTATTATCTGCAGAAACACATGAAACTTCATCTGGCATCACGAAGTTCATAGGCTTGTTGATGGTCTCCGTAGGAGGGTAATCAAAAGGGATCATTCTCATCATCATGTTATTCTGTTCCAAGTTCATAGGATGATGATCATCGACTAAGTTGATCTCTTGAGGATGATTACGTGTGAAGTAAGGATTCTCTGCAGCTTGGAAATGATGATTCATCAATTGTGGCTTAGTTTCGTAAAAGTCGACCATGTTTTCTTGGTAAGAGCAATTCTGGTAAGGAGCATTATTGGCACATGACGACGTCGTTTGGATACCGAACAAAGGATTTGAAGATGTAGAGCCATGGTATTGATGATGATGATGATCAAACTGGCTATCATGATCAAGATGGTGAAAGTCTTGTAGAAAGCTTGTGGGCTTTGATTGGTCAACGACTTCGAATGGAAAATCTTCTTCTTTCATGTGTTCCTGATCATGTGTGAAGATGGTTTGGTTTAGAGGAGCAAAACCACTCTCGTCAACGTAATTCTCCATATTGTTTGGAAAGAGGAGGAAAAAAACTAATTAATTAGTAAAAAAAGTGAAGTGTTTTTGTGATTTTCTGTTTGACTTGTTCTTCCTCGTATTTGTAAGTAGGAGAAAGAAAGATATTTAATGTGTGTTTTTACTATAGCTATTAATTTGTTAGCAAATTTCTAACGTTTGGAGTTTGTTGGTAGAATTAATGTTACTAAATTTAATTAAATAATTCTCAAATGCTTAACCATTTCGTTTTTAGCATGTCTTAACATGAACAGTGTGAGGAAAAATTAAGCAAATTAATTTCAAAATTTACACTTAGTTACACTGGGAAAAAAATCTATATTCATATTTAGAGTACTAGATATAATTCAAGACACTTGAAGTTAACTTTTTCCTTTTATTTTTTTAAGCTGTATATAATTTTTGTAAATTTAAATAGATTGAAATTCAAGTTTTTTTTTTTTTTTTTTTTTTTTGAAACAGATTGAAATTCAAGTTAAAAAAAATACTTTATGAGATAAAGTTTCTGTGACGTTACACACTGGGTGTTGTTGAATTTGGGGTAAACATAGTTGAATGTTTGTGAAACGCTAGTACGAATTTAATCTAGCTTTTAATTAATGTGTTAATAAATCATTTAATGTAAATTAATATTTTTGTCTTTAGTCATTTTTCTCACTAAGAGGTATTAACTGAGTCAGCAAAAAATGTAATAACAATTTTAACGCTAAGAAGTGTTTTGACCATTTAGCTAATTAATGGTATCAAGAATAGAAATATCCTCGTTTGACGTAAAACACACAAAAATGAATAGCATCTTCTATACTAGATTTTGCATTCGCGTTTGTATTTTGTTCTATAGAAAATAATCATTTGCATTTGACCTAAAACATGGGTCTCATGCTTTCACCCAAAAAAAGGGTCTCATGCATGGGCTCAGAAACCTAGACCACATGGTTGCTTTGGGCGCAAGTGATCGATTGTTATCTTCTGTCTGCACTAGAACCGAAAACAAATGCCTGAACCGGCAGGAAAATAAATGGACAGGGGAGGTAAAGTCGATATAAAATTGACACACTGAAAGCATAGCTTTTTTTTTTTTTCCATCTAATATTATTAACAAACTAAAGAGAAATTACACGGCCCAAAAAAAACTCAAACTGAAAGCACTAAATCTATTACACATAAGCCCACCTACACCAAACCACCCAGCCCAAAAAAATAGAGAGACGAGGCCCAAGCACCGCCACCCACTGTCCACGTGCTGAACCCTCAGCCAACGAGGATATGAAGGCTTCGTCATCTCAACGAGCCGGAGGTCGCCGCCGGAACCGAAACCCGAATCACATCGGAATCGCAAATCACCGCTTCCATCCCATGCAGAAGTCAACGCTGTCACATAACAAAGAACCAACACCGGATCCACCGGGGAACTATCCATGACCACCGAATTCCACTTCCGACGACTGTATCGGAGGTATAGGAATCGAAGTCTTCACACAAAGGCCCGACCTTCAAGGAGTCTCTCTCGCCTACGCCGAGATCTCTCCCGAATTCGGCCACCAACTACCACAAAGAAACCACATGTTCACAGCCCGAGTACTTCCACGGAATTCGAAAGCCGGCGACCACTACCAAAGCGGAAACGGTACGGTCCCGGAAACAAAAGCCGAACCACCACCGGAGAAAACGATGCATGGCCGGAATCAGAGAAAAACGTAATGATCATGAATCAAACCGTGACTATAGCCGAAAGAAGAAAACAGGGAAGAAAAAAGAAACCGCTTTTGACGGACCGGCGGTGGCTAGGAGAGCCAAGACCGCCGGCCGTAGACACAAATCACCGAGTTTAGTTTTAGAGAGAAGTCAGAGGATGTTTTTAGAGAGAGGCTAATCTGTAATTACTAATACTTACTTTGGTCAAAACTCACTGAAAGCATAGCTTATCTATATCTTAAAGCGCGGCCAGGTAATTAACTGGATTTGTCGAGAAGATCAGACGCTCTAATATCTCAACTTTTATCTCCCAACGACTTGATTTGAAATGTTTTAATTGAAGTGTACCTAAAATAGGTTTGTATTCTGATTATTGAAACTAATTGTTCATTTTATATTTATACATTTTTGTTAAAATTTCATGAACTCACTATATTATCTCTTTTTTTTTCTTAACTTAAAAAACTCACTTTATTATCTCACTCTGCAAACTCTTCATTGACACTCAGCTTAGGATAACTTAGCTGTTCGTTAGAGTTATGTGTCTGCTAAGTCCCTTTATTATCAATAAGTTCAAAATATATGGACATTGGACATGAATTCGATACTTTCTACCAAAACGAACAGAAAATTCATGAACTTTAGCCAGTCTGGGATAAATGTGCATAAACTAATGAGTTGTGCAGTTTCATACTATAAAATCTAAATTAGTGAGATTGCTTAAACCTTATACGAACTATTTAAAATTGCTTAATAAGTTCAAAGTTCAGAAAAACCAAATGGTGACCTAATAGTGAAAAACGATAATACTCTTATGTTTTGTTTTAGTTAGTTAGCTATCTAATTTTTCACCTCTAATATCATTTACAGTTCCACATAATTTATTCATGAATTGATTGCTTACCGGAAATTACTTAAGAATTAAAGTTTGTAAGAATTTTTCCAATATCATACTTTTCTTGTTATTTTGGAACTTCAAGGCTTAAAATGGTAGTTTTAGAAAACAAACATAAGTTGTGTGGTTTTCAGAATAGACCATATTAATATTTTATGAACAGATTTCATAAATAGTTTTTTTTGTCATAAAATAGCATTCTAAAAGAAAAAAAATCCGAAAATAACATTTCTTGATGAATAAAAACAATAAATTATTCTACATCCAAAATTATAATCTCCTCACATATAGTAGACTCTAAATTATAATCAATAAACTCTAAATATATTTATTTTTCCATTTAGTGAAACTTATTTTGGAGATTTACCCGCTTGTATGCTGTTTTTGAAAAAAAATGTTATTTAGTGCTATTTCTCGTATATGATTTATTTTATTTAAAAAGCATTTCTTTATTTTATGTTTCTAATATCAAACAACTAATTAATTATTTCAGAAAAGTTTGTTGCCACCAAGCCTATTTAATTAGTAATGCATTATCTTTGAGAAAAAAGTTTGTTAATTTCAGCTTTTTAATTAACCTGCATATGCTATATAGATATAGGATATTCATTTACCTCTCTTCATAAATTTGAGTTCTGTACCAAAACTTTACAAGAACTTTATTTATTCATGTATGGGTTTACAAAAATAAAAAGATGATTCTTACGATATTCTTCTTGTCTCCGCTCAATGAATAAGGACTGGGCTGGTGCTGGTATCGATGAGCTTTTCTTTTACAAAAGTAAAATCAATAGACATAAATTACACGATCCCAGTCCAGAGCATAAAACAAATCATCGGGTTGTATCGCATTTGGTGGTAACAAATATAGAATCTTATATCATTTTCCTATGTTAGAGTGAGTCTGAATGGTTACAAAAGAAACAAAGAAAATGTAACGCAAGTACATATTATGATTTGTAATGGTTTTTACAAGTTTGTTTCCTATCATATTTTAACAAAAAAGTTCAATTTTTTTTTTTAAATATTTCCCATCCACATTTTGAGAATTAATAACCTTTTTGTTGATATCGATTTTTCTTCTTTACAAAATCAGTGGTCATTACACTTTTCTTCTCTTATTATTTAGATGTACCGCAAATAATCTTTTGTGTTTTCAGATTCTCCTCAACATTTGTCAGAATTCTCAAATGGTAACACACCACACACAACAAAGGCATCACTGTCTCTTTTTGGAACATTTTTTAAAGAAAAAAATCATCACTATCTAGAACAATAGTTCTACACTAAAATGCTACAAAAGGTTCAAAGAAAGATACAAGATTCATGTAGACGAAGGTAAAACCGTAATTAAACCACAGGACAAGACCAAACTATAAGAGTTCCAACTGTCACATGACCCATCTTTGAAAAATCCAATCTTTCTCTTCTTCTTCCCTTCTCTTCTGTCTTTTTACTTTCTGACACTTCCTTCCTTCTCTACTCTCTCTCTCTCTCTCTCTCTTCACCATGAAACTTCCGTTACTCCTCCTCCTCCTCTTCTCAGCCACTACCTACGCCGCTCCTTCCCTATCTCCCTCCCCTTCTCCAACCATCTCCCCCGTCCCACGCACCTCCCCCACTCCCCACACATCCTCCTCCTCCCCACTAGACCCAAAACAGCTCAAAGCCCTCGAATCCCTCAACATCCCCACTCTCAAAAACCCCTGCGACCACCACCTCCCCTCCTCCTCCAAAAAACCCCCCACAACCGTCGTAACCTGCAACACCGCCTCCCCATTCCGCCTCGTGACCTCCCTCTCCTTCTCCAACTGCTCCTCCGACCTCTCCATCTCCTCCACCGCCCTCAAAGCCCTCTCCCCCTCCCTCACCTCCCTCTCTTTCCACAACTGCCCTTCCCTCTCCCCTCCCCCTCACCTCCCAAACTCCCTCCTCTCCTTCTCCTCCGTCTCCTCCTTCCACCGCCTCTCCGGCCCCTACCTAGCCCGCCTCGTCAACCTCACCGACCTCACCGTCTCCTCCGTCCCCCTCTCCACCTCCGGCCTCTTCGCTATCCTCGGGAACATGCACCACATCGCCTCCCTCACCATCTCCCACGCAAACCTCTCCGGAAACATCCCCAAAACATTCCACTCCAACCTCACATCCATCGATCTATCAAACAATCTCATCAAAGGCTCCATACCAAGCTCCATCACCCTCCTCTCAAACCTCAAAGCTCTAAACTTGTCGTCGAACTCGATCTCCGGGGAGATACCCGACACCATCGGGGACCTAACCTCGCTAAAGAACCTGTCTTTATCCTCCAACAAGCTCTCAGGACCGATCCCTGACTCGATCTCGTCGATCCCGGAACTCACTCACTTAGATCTGAGCGGAAACCAGCTAAACGGCACCGTTCCGAGGTTCATTGCCAAGATGAAGAGTCTCAAGTACTTAAACTTAGCTAACAACGACTTCCACGGAGTCCTTCCTTTCAATGCTGTCTTCTTGAAGAAGCTTGAGGTGTTTAAAGTGGGTGGGAACAGTGATCTCTGTTACAACCACACTCTGCTGTCTTCGAAGATGAAGCTGGGGATTGCTCCGTGTGATAAGCACGGTTTGCCTCTGTCTCCGCCGCCGCAGAAGGAGGATTCGAGTTCGGATTATGATTACAGTGAGGATGAGAGTAGTGAGAAGAAGAAGGAAGAGCATCATGGTCCTAATAAGGTTGTGCTTGGTGTTGCTATTGGACTGTCTTCGCTTGTGTTCTTGATCGTCTTCTTGATCCTTTGCGCCAAATGGTGTGGTTGATTCGAGAACACAATTTGTCATTACTGATACAGAAACAGTATAGTGAAATCTACTCTTTGAGAGTGATTAGAGGTGGAAGAAGAAGAGGATAGTGATTCTTTGGAGGATAACCGAACCGGTTCTCCAGCACCAATCCCGGTTTAGTTTAATCTATTCTTTTTTTTTTGCTATTTTATTTTGGTTTTACGTTTCAGTTGTATGATGTAAAAGGATTATTTTGTAATGAGTATTGAATTATTTCTTCAACAAACATTGTTGTTTTGTTGTTTCGTTAGTTTTGTTTATACAGTGCTGCACATGCGGTTGAACATGGTTTAGTTGATAAAAATCAAATTGAACTTGTCATTGGTTGATTCTTTACCATATTATATAAATATTTGGGAAATTGAATAAAGTAATAACCGAATCGAGCAAATAAAATAACGTGGTTACGTTTTCCTTCGAAGCAATGATACTATCATGAACAAGTATGGCTCCAACAAAAGATCCAGCCTGTTCATGTTCTATTGCTTCAGTTTTTTCAATGATTAAATCAACACCCGGTCCAACCATAAACCGTCTAAATAAGTACAATTTATTATTACATGAAGTAGTTCAGTTTTTTTTCACCAGAAGCCTCTGCAAGAACAATGTCCATCTTTAAAATTTAGACTCGCTTGGTTAGATGGGGTTGTGATCGTTGATGAAAGGGAAGTAAAGTATCTATTAGGTAATTTTCGGGATTCAATCGTGTATTCTCGATTCAATTTTTGTGTTTCGTTTAAACCGGGGTTTCTTTGATTTTCAGAGGATGTGACTCGCCTCCTGGAAATCATATTTAATTTCCTTTAATCCATTTAAATCCATATTTTTTTTTACTTTGTATTACATGTTATACATTACTTGTATATAGTATACTCACATATACTTGTATATTTGATATTCAATAGTCACAATATTTCATCTCGGGAATATTATACTCCCTTTATTTTTTTATTGTAAGTAGTTTAAGCAAAACAAATTGTTTCAAAATATATGTAGTTTTCATATTTCTAAATAATTTTTATCTATATTGGGTTTAGTGTGATCAATCAAATAACATATACTTATTTATGCTTAGTTTAACTACACCTAATTTATACATCCAATGTTACCTTTAAAAAAATAATAATTTTTTTAATATTTGTGCATTCATTTAAAACTACTTACATAAGAAAACAGAGAGAATAGTCTAATGAAAATATTTCATATTAATCTCTCTTTCCTAATACTTGATCTCTCACACATGTTTGTCTTCTCAAGTTGAAATTAGTGAAGCTTGGCGTGCACAAAAGCTGTTCCGGATCCCACCTTACTGCCTCAACGAAGAACCCATCCAAGGTTTCCTTTTTGTCTTTCTATTGTCGTAGTGCCTACCATTGCAGAAAAGATAAGCGAGCTTGATTTTTGCTTGTTTGAAGGAAAATGTTTGTTAATGAGAAAGCAGATTCTAGGAATCTTGAACAAACTCGTGAGGAAAAATGGCAGCACACAAAGAAACGCAAAGCAGCTTCAGGAGAAGATTGCACTTCAGGTGCTTGGTAAGTTTTTTTTGTTTGGACTATAAGTTAAACTATTGTTGTGATTTTGACTCTCCCTCTTGATATGAACCTCATGACTGGTTTTCTTTGGCAGGAAACAAGACATTGGCAGCTCATTCACCACGATTTGTGTAGATTAAAAGGGTAGATCAGTTGATGAGTCAGGTTTCACTTTGGTAAATAGAGGACGTCATTGTGTTGTCAAACATAAAATACCACCTTCTGTCGCTGGGTAAAAAGTTGATGTTTTTGTGGATGCTGAGACGATGCGGTTCACTAGTCTCGAGATGTTTTTTTTTCTACAGAGACAAAATGTCCAGGATGATAGAAGGTATGGGAGATGAGAAGGTGAAGTACACGCTTGGCAAGATAAATTCATTTGTCACCGTTGACGAGGTTACTAGAATCCTTTTGGTTGTGGGTTTGATAAGTAACTTTTGTAAGAAATATCATCCAAGACCCTTGGTATGTCGCCCATGTAAAGGAGATGCAAGTAAGAGTTGCTTAAAAAAATTTAATGCTTAAATTTTGATTTAAATTCATTACTAATTCTTCTTTTCTTATTACTAAGGTCGGTCTGTTCTACGGGCGGAATGATAATTTAAAAATAATTGAAATAGTTAAAGTAAATAGTTTTGATTTTTGTTTAATATTTTAAAAAAAAAAGAATTTATTCTATATTAGATGTAACAAAATCGATTAGCTCTTAGTATTTCAAACTCATAAAAAGATGAAAAACATAGAACTCCAACTTAAAAAGTATCAAAGGTACATAAATATAGATGTCAAAAACTATAATCGAGACAACTTGAAATATATGAGAAAGATAAAACTATAGAGTTGAAACATCTTACATCATATGAAAATAAGAACTGATCATGTTTTTTATAAATAACTATAATTTTAATTCCAATTAATTTTTTTTGAAATAGTTATGTTATTTAAATTAATAAATTAATGATTTAAGCTAAAAACTATAAAAATCTTGTGAAAATTAAAATAATTATAATCATAATTACAATTATAAATTTCGAAATATTTCTATTATTTAAATTAATAAAATAATTGAAAAGTTTGAAATATTTATATTATCTAAATTAATGAATTGATGGTTTAACCTTTTTTTTTGGCATTTGATGGTTTAATCTAAAAATTACTAATAATATAACAAATAAGCAAAATTAGTTAAAAAACATGGAAAATGTGACACATCAAATTTAAATTAATAAATTAAATATATTAAAGTTAAAAATAATAAGAATATGACAAATAAGCAAGATTAGCTAAAATTATGGAGAATGATATTATCATGAAGAATGGCTCCAACAAAAAATCCAGGCTGTTAATGTTCTATTGCTTCAGTTTTTTCAATGATTAAATCAACACCCGGTCCAACATAAACCGTCTAAATAAGTACAATTTATTATTACATGAAGTAGTTCAGTTTTTTCACCAGAAGCCTCTGCAAGAACAATGTCCATCTTTAAAATGATGAAACCGGTTTGAATCTCTCAAGACAATCTTTCTTCCGGTTAACTTAGACATGAACTTGGCCATTTCATGACAATCTCCACACACTCTTAGATTCTTAGTAACTCTTATGATCTTTCCATGTCCAGAGGTGAGTATCCCCAACCCCATTGCTAGTTTCTCACTGTGACCACACAAAGCTTCTTCCTTCTCCATCTCTTCCGCATCAATCAACGCGTACTTAGTCAGTGGTGAGTACCCTTCCTCTCTCATCCTAACTCTTACTCTTCTCAGAAGAGCTTCAATGTTCTCCGTTTCTGGATGTGAACTATCTCCAGCTACAAAGATGTTAACTCTGCCCTTTATCTCTATCCAACTGCATCCCGGATTCTTTCTCAACCCTCGCTGCCCTATCCTCTTTCTTAGCCTCTTCACTTCTTCCCATTTCTCAGCTTCAGCGTAGATATTCGCCATCAGCACATAGTACCCTGTGTTCTCGGGTTCAAGCTCAAAGACTCTCTCCGCAACTTTCTCAGCTAGCTTGACATCGTGATGTATCCTGCATCCACACAGCAACGCTCCCCATATCGTAGCATCTGGCGGAATTGGCATGTTCTCGATGAACCGGTAAGCTTTTAACAAGTCCCCGGTTCTTGCAAGCATGTCAACTATACAAGCGTAATGTTCTAACGTTGGCTCGATCTTGCATTCGTGTCTCATGATGTTAAAGAATCTCCATCCTTCATCCACTAGTCCTGAGTGGCTACAAGCGTACAGCACAGAGACGAATGAGATTTCGTCAGGCTCTATACCCGCCTGTCTCTTTTGATTAAAGAGAGCGATCGCTTCTTTTCCAAAGCCGTGCATTCCATATCCAGCTATCATCACTGTCCAAGACACAAGATCCTTGGAAACAATCTCGTCAAAGAGCAAACGTGCAAGTAACAACGCTCCACATTTTGCGTACATGTCAACAAGTGAGTTAGCAACGTGCCTATCTCTGAAGTACCCGTTTCTCATGACGTAACCGTGGATCTCTCTCCCTTTGTCAAAAGCAGAGAGACTCGCACAAGCCGGAAGAACACACACCACAGTTCTCTCATCAGGAACAAACCGTTTCTCTTCCAAGAGCAGATTAAACAGGCTTAGAGCTTCATTGGCGTAACAGTTCTTTGAGTAGCCACCAATGATAGTGTTCCACGAGATGATATCTCTCACAGGCATCTCAGAGAAAACCAACTCCGCCTCTTGCATGCTTCCACATTTGGCATACATATCCATCAGAGCATTCGACAAAAAGATATCAAACCCCATATCGTTTTCCTTTATCCACTCATGGACTCGCTTACCTTCCTCTAACAACCTATTACGAGCACAACAGTTTAACACCGCAGTGACGGTATAAACATCAGGACTAATACCTTCTTCCTCCTCCATCTCTCCAAATAGCTTCACAGCTTCACCAGCCAAACCTTCCCTAGCGTAACCAGCAATCATCGAAGTATACGACACAACACTTCTATCACTCATCTCCCTAAACACAGCCTTAGCAGAGTCAAGATCACCGCATTTCGAATACATATCAAGCAACGTATTACAAAACCGATCTTCTCTACTCATACAAGCTTTCACCCCAATACCATGGACAGCTCTACCTAACGACACCAAACAAGAATCAGCAGCACAGCCCGCGAAAACGCTAACTAATGTAGCCAAATCAAACTCCATCCCCGAACACAACATCTCCACAAACACATATAACCCCTGTTCCGTCAAACCGTTCGACACATACCCATTAATCATAGAATTCCAAGAAATAACATCTCTCTCACTCATTTCATCGAACACCTTACGCGCGCTTCCGACTCTCCCGTTCTTCAAATAAAACGCCAACAGAGAGTTCCCCACCGAGTTACACTCCCCAAACCCTAGTTTCACAACATACCCATGAAGCTGCTCTCCTCCTTCAACACTCCTCAAAGACGAAAAACTCTTCGAAACGCAAGAGAAAGTATAGCTATCCATCACAACACCAGACCCCATCATCTTCGTAAACAACTCAATACTCCCGATAAAGTCACCAGCTTTCGCGAGCTCGTTCATCAATACGTTCCAGAACAGAGCCTTCTCGATCTTCACCTGATCGAACACTCGTCTCGCTTCTCTCAATTCCCCGCAGTTCGTGTACATGAGCGCGAGCTTCGAACCCATGTTGGAGTCAACGACGAAGCCGTTGCGGCGAATAAAGGAATCGACTTCTCTGCCGTGTTTGAGCGATCGAGTGTCCGCGCAGAGCTGGAGAACAGAGCATAGCGTTCTCGGGTCGATATCGAATTTTCGGGATACGCGGAGGAGTTTGACGATGCTGTCTAGGTCGCCTGATTCGCAGAGTCTACGTAATCGAGTGTTGGAGTCCGTTAGGGTTTGAGGATGGTCTCTGTGTTCGATAGAGATCGTTCTCAAAGATGCTTTACTAAAAATCGAATCTTTTCGAGCTCTGGTGACGCTTGCGGTCTCCTTGTGGGTTTGAGAACTCCGAGAGGGAATGAAACTGAAACTTGAGGAAGAGAAATTCGCCGACAGCATCGCCATTGTCTTATCTCCTTCTGCTCATGAGATGAGAAAACGCGGGAAAGTTGTACGTTTCTGTAAGAAAGAGGTTAACTCCTCTTCGGTCTACAGTAATAAAGTTTTGATTTTTCAAGTGAAAAGTGATGTTTTTAAAAACCTCTCAGCTTTTACGGTCCACATATTTATGATGAGCTGTCATTGGATTCGGCATATAAAGGTTTTGGCTTGTTGTGAGGATTTGAAGCCAAAGAGAGAATCGAGAGGAGAGAGCCTACGATTCACTTAACAAGAAGATTTCTCTCAGCTTTTCTCAGGGAAAGACTAAAGCTATGGACCTGGCTCTTCATTTTCCTTCCTTGATCAAACAAGGATTCACGAAAGCCAATCATCTTCACGTTCGAGGTTAATTCGATTCTACTTACAACATCGTAATCTTGCTATAGTAGAAATGTGATTTTGTTTCAATGCCGAGGCTGTTGTATCTTATCTTAAAGAGAGAAACATTAGGAGCTGAGAAGACCAGTTTTCCTATGCAGCTTAACTGAATTTAGACAGATTTGCAGATTCTCTTTCACCAAGCTTTGGGCAGAGTTTTTCAAGAACAGCGTTTGATGGTGATAGAAGAAGCTGGCCTGGAGATAAGGCTTGGTCTTCCTCTTTAACTAGGAGACCCAAGAATGGGTCTATTGTTTGTTGTAAGAATCCGTCTGATGAACAGAGCTTAGACCCGAGCAAATCCAAGCAAGAGGAGATCATTGCTCTCTTAAGTCGGATTCAAGCTTCCATCTCCAAAGGAGAGTCTCATGGAGCTGCGGAGAAGAACAGCAACGAGCCTTCTGGGAATGAGTCACTGAGCAAAGCTATTCTTGACGTTCTTGAGAAACCAAGAGAGAAAACTGAGGGTAATCCAACGGTTCTGTGTTGAGTCACAAATCCATGTTCTCGCAAATCTATACTAATATAACCGACTTCTGCAAATGTAGGAGATGCTGGTGGGAGGAAAGAGCAACCTAAAAGACAAGTAGCTCGGCCACCGTCTAGTTTTGCCAAAAGATCTCCTACTAGACCATCACCTGCTTCAGATCCAAGAGGTAAGCTTCCGATAACAAAGAGCAGTAAAGCTTTGGAAGTAACAGAGAAGGAAGAGAAACCTCCATTGATTGAAACTATGAAACTTGCAGAGCTCAAAGAAGTAGCAAAGAGCAGAGGACTCAAAGGATACTCAAAGCTAAAGAAGAGTGAGATTCTGGAGCTACTCAGATCCTCCTGATTTTAACTCTCAGTCCACATTCTCTCTGATATGTAAAATAGAAACACAGATATGGCTCGGAGTTGTTTTTTTAAATAGATAGTGTTTAAAATTGATAAAGATAACCTCCAAAAAATTGTTCATATCTCTCGATAGTACTTAAAGGATTCTACCACAACAATATCCAGAATCGCAAATTAAAAGAACTTGAAACAGAGCCAACAACACAAAACAAAACTCTTCAACCAGTGATGTTCTGAGACTTGTTGAGGATAACACCTTCATACTTAACCTGGAACCACTTCATGGCATCATCTTTAGTAACTCTATGCTGAATCCCAACGCGAGTCTTGCACCTACGGCGACGTGCAACACGGTAACCCGGGCGCTCAAGAACAACATAGAAGTCCATTCCATAGATACCAGTAGAAGGATCGTACCTGAGATATAAGAAGAGAATAATAAGAACATTCCTCTCTCTATTCCAGAAAAAAAAAAGACAAAGGGACTTTTGATAACAAAGACTTACTTGATACCAAGATCAATGTGCTCCTGGATACCGAATCCAAAACAGCCAGTGTCACTGAAGTTCCTCCTCAACAGCTCGTACTCCTTCACTTTCAAGCCACTCTCAAGAAGCTGCATTGCCTTGTCTCCTCTCACGGTCACGTAGCAAGCAATCTTTTCATTACGCCTGATTCCAAAAGACCTCACAGTGTACCTCGCTGTTTTACAATCAACACCACTCTAAAGTCAAACTCTAAAAAATCTCAAAATTACAGAAACAAAACATACAAGAGACTATAAAGAGAATATGATTCAGACATACCCTTGGAGAAGACAGGGGTTTGACCACTGAGCTGTTCCAACACCTACACAGTTTACCAAAAATCATCGTTTAACGATACAAATCTCAAGGCTTTTATATCATTTGCTATTACTCAAATTCATTTCAGTGAAAGTCTAAAACTTTTTCCTACAGTTGTAAACTTTTCTACTTAGTGAGAGCATCAATCTAATCTATGGGGGAAAGAAAGAAGGAACCTTGGAGGCACGGGTGAGACGATCACCACTCTCACCAACAGAGATGTTAAGAACGAGCTTCTGGACCTTGATGTCCCTCATTGGGTTCGAGAGCTTCTTCTCTGACGCCTGCATCACGTGAGAATTACAGATTAATAAACCTCTAAAAATGAAATCATTCATACAGAAACATAAGCAGGAAGCAATCTAAAGGTATACCATCTCTGAGGATTCAGGGATGCAAAAACGAGGGAGATGATGAGCAAAAGAGAGTGTGGCAGACGAATAACGCCGGCTGCAGTGTGGCAATTATATGAAAACGATTTAGGGTTTTTACTTTGACGAAAGTACCCCTTAGCCTAGGTCAAAATTATTTTAAAACACATAAAAAAAAGCTCCGTTGCCGGGACTCGAACCCGGGTCTCTCGGGTGAGAGCCGAGTATCCTGACCAGCTAGACTACAACGGATTTGATGTCAGTTTAATATCAGAAAGCATAATGAAAAGGAAACATAAGAAAACTCCTTGACTACAATTCTTTCCTTTTCAGAGTGCAGGAAGAGAAGGTCTTCAAATTTGCCATTGTAAGAAAAGAGACATAAATCAAACCATTTCATAAAACTTGGTAATAACAACAACATAGTAGAAGACAAAATGTTCAAAAGGAAACAGGAAACCAAAAAAGAAAAATACAGAGCAACTACAGAAACTCCAGCCTTCCTCTTCTGGTAGACTTTTAGGGGATCTCTCTTTTGAGTAAAGATTCTTTTCACCTTCTGCTCAAACTTTTACTATATAAAAATCTCTGACTAAACACATTTACAGATGCAGAAAGAATGAAAGCAAAAGAGGAGAATTTGTTTTTTAAAACTTAGAAAAAAGGAGTAAGAAGATACAACTGAATATAGCTTTCCTTGCAGATTTTGGGGAACAATGTTACATAGAAGCTTTTGTCTTTTTTGACCATCAAACTTGTCTCTAAGAAGGAACATTCTTGGAACGAGTCTGATAACTTCTAATTGTTGTCCTCCACGCTGCCTTCAACTACCTTCTAGCTCTCTGAGTAATGGTACATTTAATATATTAAAAGTTCTCTTGGCTTTTGATCTCGTTTTAAGTTCCGGACTGATTCAAGAAACTTAGACCCAACTGTCTCTTGATATGGTCTGGAATCAACTTGTTGACCAGCTCAGGTGAAGCACCAGCTACCTCTTGTTTGAAGTTGAAGAGTGGTGGGAAAGGTCTTCCATTTGGTAAACGAGCATTGGGTTCTCTCAGTTCATCGAAGAAGGGATGTGCACAAGCTTCAAGCTGAAATTAACAGAAACAAGAAAAAAAATACTATTTAACATTTCAGTTAGATTCTTAAGAGACAAAAGAGATTTCAAGAGCAAACAACACTTACCGCTGTGCATCTAAGACTTGGAGAGTACTGAAGCAGCCTTGATGCAAAATCAATGGCTTCTGGAGGCATCCTTTTGTGGAAAATCTACAAAACCAAAAATGTTTCATATGGTTATGCTGATGTGTGATCTAAAACAAGAAGGGATGTAACAAGAAGGGAAAAAAGAGCCAAACCTTGTGCCACGGATGTGCCTTTATCTGAGGGAACCTAAAGTCTGTGTAATGTGGATTCATACAGCGGATCTCTTCTCGAGTTGGTGTACCAAGAACCTGTTTCCAACAACCTTAGACTGTTAGGGTTTTGTAGCCAAGTGAATGTAAATTTTGAAAAACATCATTGTTAGAGATACTTACTTTGATGATTTCAACGAGCTGATCCACAGCATTTTCTCCAGGGAACAATGGCTGCACTCATAAGAAAATCAAAATCGTTATAATGAGTCCTAACAAGGGAAACAAATGAGGTGATTAGTTAAAAATGTTGTTTACCTGACCAAGAAGAAGCTCAGCGAGAACACAACCAGCAGACCAGATATCGATGGAAGTTGTGTACTCGGTGGCACCAAATATGAGTTCAGGTGCACGGTAAAATCGTGAACATATGTAAGAAATGTTGGCTTCACCTTTAACCTGAACCAAAAGTAGTTTACATCAGCATCAACATATACAATACTGCAAGTCTAAAGAGTTTTTATATGTCTCAAAGAGTCTTACCAGCTGTTTAGCACTGCCAAAGTCACAGATCTTGACTTGATGAGTAAGAGGATCAACCTGTATAAAGAGACAGGTTAGCAAAGAAAGAAACTAAGAGAAGAAAAAGAAACAAAAGTTCAAATCTTACATACCAGAAGATTTTGAGGTTTTAGATCTCTGTGACAAACTCCAGCAACATTGTGAACGTAGGCTAGTCCTCGGAAGATCTGACACAACAAAAAAAAGTATTAGTATCCACATCAATTTTATAAACATAAGATCTGAAAAGTAACTCCTGTTGTTTACCTGGTACATATAGAGTTTAACGTACACAAGAGGCATCCTCTGGTTCGCAGTGCTGTAATGTTTCAGAACACGGTACAAACTCTCAGGGACATACTCCATAACCAAGTTCAGAAACAGCTCGTCTTTACTCGTGGTGGAAAAGAAGCAATGCTTCAAACAAACAACATTAGGATGGTCCATCACACGCATCAGCTGAAGCTCTCGGTTCTTGTATCTCCTGTCTTGCAAAACCTTTTTTATCGCCACGGTTTCTCCGGTCTCCAGACACTTGGCCTGGAACACTATCCCGAAGGAGCCTGTACCCACAACTCGCTCCGCCATGTAACTTATCGTCTGTTTTGGTTCTCCGTTTTTACCACCGATGGTGGTGGAGATTATGTGGCCAGTGACTTGATCGTGTCCATCAACTACTGCAGCAGGCGGTGGCATCTCCTGTTAGAACCAAAGGTTGTTAAGTGTCAGCAACAAAAAAAGAAACATTGATTCCAGTTGAGAATTAGACAAAACCTAAAAAAAGAAAGAAGAATAATGTTTTGTCTGAGAATCAAAAGGAATAAAGAAGGAAACTTTAACTAGTCAAAAAGATTGGTTAAGGAATAGCCGTTACGCAGAACCAAATAATAAAAGTATATCTTATATACTTTTTGGTCACGCGAGAAGAATGGTAAACAAAAGGAGAAACGCATAATAACACAAAACAAAAACAAAAAAATGAATCTACTTGTTCAAGTATGGATCTAGCAACTAGAGTACAAACTTTGGATTTACAATCACAGATCGAGATCGATAGCCATGAATCATCATTCAACCATCCAAACGAAGTAAATCCACAAAAAAAAAAGATGCTTAATTTACACATATCCTTCTTTTTTTCCTAATCAAGTAAAAGCAGTAGCTAAAGAATAGTTAGGTAGCTCGTCCAATAAAAAAAAACAAAACTTTATTCTTAAATCCAAACACTTGAGCTCGGAGATGTCAAGGTAACTCGAAAATAAACAGACTTTGGACAAACCCAGATCTCAAAAACCCTTTCAAGCTTCAAGACAAAAACTAACTAGAGATTCCTTATCCCAAACAAAAAAAGAAGAACTATAAGAACAAGATTCTCCGACCAAAGCTGTTTAAGCAAAGACCACTAACTAATTGTGCAAAACAGGATCTTCCCTGAAAAAAAATAAGAGAAGGAGGAAACAAAGTAAGCTTACCCTATCGTCAGCCATGACGTTAAAGAGGCACAGAGAAGAAGAGAAGAGAGAGTGAGAGGGAGAAGAGAGAATAGGGTTGAGACAGAACAAATGGATTTCCAATTAGTATGGTTGGTAATGATCAAGGTGGAGAGAGATGGGGAGAAGAAGAGAAAGAACAAGACCATGTGAATCCAGCTCTATCTCTCTTTTTATTTCTCTCTCTCTCTCCTTACACTTTCCGTTTTCTTCGCCATCTTCTTTCGTTTTTTTTAATAATTTTATTTGGCGAAGTTACATAAAAACCCTCGAGTTTGCTGTCTAATTACGCAGACAAAGGACTATTCTCTTTGTGGAAATTTCGTGATCAAAGACATCAATGCTGTTGTCGGTCAAATTTCGTTAGTTTAACTTCTAAACTGGTAGTATTTATTAATACGCAAATAAAAATGTTCGACGCTAGAATTGTCACATTTTCATCTGAATTTATATAAGACTGAAATTTGATAAAATGAATCGCTATTTAACTGTAAAACTATATAAGATCTTTTATTGGCAATCATACGAATAAAAAATCACGTCGAAATGTAATACTAGCAATAATCATGCATTTTAGACAAAGTTGTATATATGTGCCAGATATGTGGTCTAATCTAAACTATATGTACAAATAAACTCGAAGTTAACATGTAAGATCTATAAATAAATTAAAGTTAGAGCATATGATGAACTGGAACAAAATTGTCAAAGATCCAAGTTTTGACCATTTTGGTGGGAAAACTTCTTTTAAGACAATTGATGCAAGAAAATGGCATCTATGTTTCGTTGGTCTTAGCTTTTAATGTTTTCTAACTAAATTTTGGACTTGTAATGTCTTTCATTATTGTGTAGCTTTACTTATTGTGTTTTGTTCTTTTCTTTATATTTGTTTCTGAAAATATCAATATAAAAACCAATGATGATAATGTTAGCACTACTAGCATCTGTACAAGACAGCACAAAAATATTAATTTAATTTTCTTTTTGATCAATTATGCATGGGACATACATGCTTTTGGCGGTATAGATATACATTACATTTTTTTGTATTTTCTTTGGGAACAATAATTCATATTTTAATGTATAAATATTAATATATCATCCAATCCCAGCAACTAATTTAAATGATCATATACATTCGATTTAATATGCATATTTCTGTATAATAACTTGTTAAGATACTCATATGAGTTCTTAAAAGTGAATGAACTTTGCAAAATAGTGAAATTGTTGTGATGTTGTAATTCTGTATCAGTTGTATATTTTTAAAGAATCATAGTTTATATGTTATGTCTTTGATTGCATTATTTTCAGTGTGACAAAAATACAGATACCTAATACTATATATTATACGATATGGTTGGCTTATTGTACGGACCAAACTGAAATCTCTCGGTTCTGTTATATGATGCTGGTGCTACTACCATTAGATCATAGAAAAAACGAATTGGGAGCAAAGCAGTCTCACTTGATAAGCTTTTGGGTTGTTTTTAGTAGATAACATATTTTATATGAATAACGGAATAAACAATGTTCAGATAAAACCGATTACTATGTTTTATTTTAAAATCTTAAATTGTAAAGTTCATACCATTATGGTATGCGAAAGCACGATAACGTGCACCATGTGACAGGGGTGTTCTGGAGGCAAGGTAGAGAACGAAGAACTAATAATTTGCTTAACATTTGACTATATGTAACTTAACGAATAATAAGAGACATGAAACGAGAGGCATAAATTAAGCATTTTTAAAAGAATGATTATTGGCTCGAATGAAAAGGTAACACAAAATCCTTAGATCAAGTTTCTTTTTCCTTGCTAACAGATAACCCGTTGGCAAAAGACGAGAAGAACAAATTTAATAGTCACCTTCACAACCTCTCCAAGCTAGCATATTACTTGCCATTTCTTCAAGCATTGTTTTCATAAAATCTCCATAATATCTGAAATTTTGTTCCGCTGCTAACCTCGCTTAACTTATACTATTTAAAAGTACAAGTTTTATATATCATTTTAAAATTGTATTCCAAGTGTATATACTTTCAGGAAATTTTGAAATATGAAATGATAGGATTAGTAGGTGTTGAAACTCGGTGTATATAGATTATAAAAATGGTGAAGACAGAAGGATTTGACTGGTGGGTTGGCAGTCGGTGGAATGGAGATGAGGCTGGTCAAAGCTTCAACTTATTTTAGTCAAACCTCTTACATCTCAGCAGCAACTACTTTGCCTCTCTGTCATTTTTAATAGTATTAAAAACAGCGACTGTTTCTGCTGCTATCGAGCGTTAAACCCTTACAGGCTTTTACAGTGAACTCGTCGGTTATCATTCATGGCTGACAATTGTTTCTCGCAATAAAAACATAAGCCCACTATGGCCCTTGTGTTATACAACTTGTTGATAACAGGCTTTTTAATATGGGTCCATATATTTTATACAGCAGAAAAAAAATACATGGCCAAGATTTGTCAAGATGGGTTGCTAGCACCAATTTTTGTTTTGTAGGTGGCTATAATGGACTAATGAAGTGATCATACCCTCTTCGTACATTACGTTGGTTGTCAGTTCCTACTCGCAGCGCCAAATATTTTGATGTTGTGTTATTATGCCCTTTCATATTGTGTTGCAATCTTGAGGTTCTTACATAAATCACATTGCATGTTTTACCGGGTTCGGTGAATCGACTGTGTTTTTTTTCTTCTAGAAACAGGATATTTTGCCGACTTATTGCAGTATAGTTACAATAAATCACAATCCACATGCTGCAGTGTAAATTAATGGATGGAAATCATCATAAACAATGGCATCTCACAATTTATTTATCTTGAATAGGTTCTCTAGTATAGGCCCAATTATATCGCTTTAGTAAACTTGTTCGTTGGAAACCGAATTTATATGAACTAGTGGACATTTATATTTCTAAGCTCTTGAGGTATCTAACTTCGTATATCTAAACTCCAGCCCAAACCCAAGTGGGACTACTGGGAGTTCACGGACTTGCCGCGTTAGCGTAAAACACGATCCACTTCCGTAATAAAATCTTAACATTTTGAGGTCAATTGTCTAAATATTTAGTAATTCAGCTGTCTATTTATTGGTTTACGATTGTTACATCATTATGGAAACATGAGTTTATATATTGGTGATCAATCACCACTTGTATCTTCTTAACTTATCAGATTTATGGGGATATAACTACGTTAGCGTTTACATCATTGTCGTACCAAATGGACTATCTAACCTTTTCGTATACTATATAGTGACTTGCTTACAGTAAACTCTTAACCAGCCGACCATTACGTCGTACACCAACTACGGGGCCACCGACTCTCTTTAATAACAGTTTCCGGAAATTTGACTTTCGCTTAAAAGAAACAAGTAATTAATTAAGTATTCTTAATTAAACCATATATATAGTTGAATTGATTTACGTTACTATTCGATAAGTAGTTTGGCGTATAAACACTTGCTAATTTCACGCTTATTGTTTTCTGTCAACACTATAGCTCGATTACGTAATTTCCGTGTGCTTTTCCATGCAAAGACAACAACACAACGTTTCATGTGGCAATCCAACGGCTGTGATCTAACTCACAGCTGTTCTGTTTGAAAGTACGTGGGCCCCAGATACAGACCAGATAGAAAAGAAACTCGACACCACTTAAAATAAAGCGATCGTCAAAACTCTGACACGTGTAGAAGAAATTTAGTAACCATCACTTTGAATTAACAGCCGCAAAAAACAATGATGTCAGTTCTGCGCCACGTGGATCATGTTGTGTGGTAGAAAATGATATGTTTATATACATTACTAAATCTACGATCTAGATTCGTCTCGAGACCATCAACTTGACCCACTCAAATAGCTGGTGCTAATTTTCTTTCCCTACGATTAATCAAAGTTTAAACATTACTTTATTCTATGAGTAGTTGATTTTTCTATTCCTTAGGAGAGTATTAACAATTTGTGACAAAAAAAAGGAGAGTATTAACAATTAAAATGTTTTTCGTAATACTATTGTTAACAAAATTACTTGTAAATACAAATTTAAATAGTGACACTGAATATTGCGCTTTAGATTTAACATCGCTTTAAACGCCTTTTACTGTAGTGTATAACTTAAAAATAATCAAAACAAAGCAATTTAAAGAAAAAGAATGGATGTACCACTTGTATTATTTAATTTTTTTTTTTTGAGAAATTGTATTATTTAATTGTTCAACATCAATTCATTTGTTTTGACAGTTCTACTTCATCACTCAACAATTTTGTTGCGTTATTGTTTGACATCAATGGTTCTAAAAATGAACATTAGTAGCAAAACGTAACTATGATAGTGACATTTTTTGTTTGTTGGTTGAAAAATAAGATTTTGTTAAACCACGATAATGACTTATGTTTTCGTATTGGAGTGGTTTGTATCAAAACAAGTGATGGTATTCTGGTGAAAAAGCATGACACACAGCGTATTGAACAAGTGCAGCAACTAATATCACACAAATCATAAACAACCTTTTGAATAAGTGCTGCAAAAATATCACAACAATTATAAACAAAGAACTAAAATAAGAAAAAAAAAATACAGGTTGTAATAATTATTAATTAAACATTGAAATAATTAAAAACTGGTGTTTCTTCACGAGAATGATGCTCTTACACTTACTCGGAAATGCTCATCGCGTCTAAAATTTTCAGCAATATATTCGTCGGCTTCCAATAAAATAATTAAAAATGGCAAGTTGAGATTTTTTTTTAAAACACTTTAATGTTACTCTTTGCTTTTTCTCCAAACCGAAACAAATTATTTCTTTTGGGAATGATTAGTAATTATTGTAACGCATTAAAAATCAAGACGATACAGTATTTAAAAGAACCATTAGCATGCATAAACCCAAAATTAAAATGCAAAACGTTTAATTTACAAAACTACTAGTTTGTCATAAGTCGATGTCGCAAGTAGCCAAGGACTTGTAATAAAGTAAAAAAATAATAAATTATTTTAGTGTTTTTGTCTTTATGGGAAACACTCGTAAGTCATAAAAGCATATTCCCTAATATATACGGTAACGATGCAAAACAGAGCCAATGCTATTTCTAGTGAATCCCTAAAAACAGAGAGAGAGAGAGAATTAACATCTTCCTCTCCTCCTTCTTCTTCAACCTCTCGAAAACTCTCACAAACCAGAGAGACGAATCAACAGGTGCGGAAGAATTCGAAATCCAAGCGAGCCTCGAACTCGCCCAGATTCTCGGTTTCTCCACCGACTCAATTTAAATCTCGATTTTTCAGACAGAACCCATCATAAAGGTTCCAACTTTCGTCATCCCCATGGCGGAACTAACCAAAGAAACATCCCTCCCCAAGGATAGAACCAGCCCACAAGCTCTAATCCTCGGCCGCTACGAAATGGGGAAGCTTCTCGGCCACGGAACCTTCGCCAAGGTCTACCTCGCCCGCAACGTCAAAACCAACGAGAGCGTCGCCATCAAAGTCATCGACAAGGAGAAGATCCTCAAGGGCGGTTTAATCGCGCACATCAAACGCGAGATCTCAATCCTCCGCCGCGTCCGCCACCCGAACATCGTCCAGCTCTTCGAGGTCATGGCCACCAAGTCCAAGATCTACTTCGTCATGGAGTACGTCCGCGGCGGCGAGCTCTTCAACAAAGTCGCCAAAGGACGGCTCAAGGAGGAGGTCGCCCGCCGTTACTTCCAGCAGCTGGTCTCCGCCGTCACGTTCTGCCACGCGCGCGGCGTCTACCACCGCGACATCAAGCCGGAGAATCTCCTCCTCGACGAGAACGGGAACCTCAAAGTCTCGGACTTTGGGCTCAGCGCGGTGTCGGATCAGATCCGGCAGGACGGGCTTTTCCACACGTTCTGTGGGACCCCTGCTTACGTGGCGCCTGAGGTGCTTGCTAGGAAGGGGTATGATGCTGCTAAGGTTGATATATGGTCTTGTGGTGTTGTGTTGTTTGTTTTGATGGCTGGTTACCTTCCCTTTCATGACCGTAACGTGATGGCGATGTATAAGAAGATTTACAAAGGGGAGTTTAGGTGTCCGAGGTGGTTCTCTCCGGAGCTAACCAGGTTGTGTTCTCGTCTTCTTGAGACGAATCCGGAGAAGCGGTTTACATTTCCAGAGATTATGGAGAATTCTTGGTTTAAGAAAGGGTTTAAACATGTTAAGTTCTATGTGGAAGATGATAAGCTTTGCAATGTTGTTGATGATGATGATGAGTTGGAGACTGGTTCCGTTGAGTCTGATCGGTCTTCCACCGTCTCTGAATCGGATGTTGAGTATTTCAAGCCCGCGAGGAGAGTTGGAGCGTTGCCTAGACCTGCGAGTTTGAATGCGTTTGATATTATTTCGTTCTCGCAAGGGTTTGATTTGTCTGGTCTGTTTGATGACGATGGGGAAGGGTCTAGGTTTGTCTCCGGAGCTCCGGTTTCGAAGATTATATCGAAGCTGGAGGAGATTGCTAAAGTTGTGAGCTTTACCGTGAGGAAGAAGGATTGTAGGGTGAGTCTTGAAGGTTCGAGACAAGGAGTGAAAGGTCCTTTGACGATTGCTGCTGAGATATTCGAGTTGACTCCGTCTTTGGTTGTTGTCGAAGTTAAGAAGAAAGGAGGGGACAAGACGGAGTATGAAGAGTTTTGTAACAAGGAGTTGAGACCGAAGTTGCAGAACTTGACGGCTGATGATGTAGAAGAGCCTGTGGCGGTTTCAGCGGTTGATGAAACCGCGTCTGCAATCGCGAATTCTCCGCCGGTTTGTTTCTTGCCTTCTGACACTGAGTAGAAGATGAGGGTTTTGTTAACTGAACTGATGATGGAAAAAAAAGCTGCTTAGGGTTGGTGAAATGTAGAACCGAAGTATGCAACAACATTATATGTTATGTTGTTTTACAGTTGGAGAGATCGTTAGAGAAATGAGATACAAGACTTTGAGTTATGTTTTTTTACTAACCTTTTTAGCAGTTTTTGTGTTCTTTTGTTGTGTGTGTGGGAGAGTTTGTAAACAGTTTCGCATCAGATCTTTAATATGTATAAAACAATGAAATCAAATAAAGAAACTTGCTTTCTCCTTCTTCTTAAGAGTCCTCTTTTGTTATCTGATATCGGTTTCTATCTGTAACTCAAGATTTATTCTGTTTTCGGTTTGTTGTTTATTTGCTTAAAATGTGTATGAAACAAGAGAAAAGGTTTAAATTTTGAATGATCTTTATTTGTTCTGTTTTTGGTTTGTCTTTTATTTGCTTAAAATGTGTATGAAACAAGAAGAGAAAAACGCTCTTGTTCTTGTTTTTTGTTGATTCTTGAAGATTTGAATGGTGGAAAGAAAGTTCAGATAGGGAGAATTCAGGAGTTTTAATTATTTGTGGGTAAAGAAATTGACATGTACCATGTGGAGTGTTTTTCTCACTGTGCTAAACGCAAGTTGGTTTGAGATGATGAAAGCAATTTGTCACGGCTTGGCCTTTTCTAGTAATTTATTAGTATATCTGTATGATTTGATTTGACAATCACAGATACGAAAAAGTTTTGTTTTTGCTTGATGTGGCCAAGCTTGGTCGATTCTACATGTGAGTGTAAAGCATAAATGTTTGTGATGCTGATTTGAATGATGCATTAATGATGCAATCTCTATTGGAGCTTTTGTTTGAATGTGATTATTGATAATCAGTCCAATCTGTTTTATTCTCTTCTTTCTATTGTTTGAAAAATTGTATATACAATATCATCAGCGATGATTAGGTATATGGAAATGATGAACATAATAACTTGTTGGTGGCAAATAGGAACGTTTTAATCTGAACTTAAAAAACCAGAAGTTCATAGCTTCCTTGTCTTTTTTCTTCATGAAAATAATGGTTCTTGCAAGTGGCGAGTCTGTGACCCAATTTATCAGAACCAACCACATGTTCCCAGTAAAGCCCATATGGAAATGTCGTTTAACTTTACCTTTTGGTGGAAGTTTTTTAAATTTTAATATTGAAAACCTTAAAATTACATAAAATAATAGTGGTGTGTTCCACCACTTTGAACATGAGTCAAAATCATTATTTTCTGCAAAATGAATTAGAAAATGTAGCTGTGAAAAACGAAAACAAAAAAGATATCTCTATACATGGAGTTATGTTTTTGTTTGTTTGTTCACAATTATATTTTCCATTTTATTTTGCAGTAGTGATGTTGGAGATGCTCTAAGTGTTTTTAGTCCCAGTTTATCAGCCTTCATCATTAGAACTGCCATGCTTTTTTCAAGCTTTTTTTTTACCTTTTTCATGTTTAACTAAAGTTTTTTCAACAGTTACCTTAATGGTCATTTTACACAAAAAAATCTTGTTGCAAATTCTTCATATTTCTTTGTTCTTTATTCTTTTTTTTTGTCTACAGGACGATCTGAGCTTTTAAACAATTTCGTAAGACCATTAATTTTTAGCAAACTGCGTCGCGGTAATTGCTCGTGGAACTATGACCATCTTCTTTATCATCGATTTTTTCATCTATGTTTAAGACAATGGATAGATACTGAAAAACCTGAATTTCGGCATGGAATCCACTGGGAGCTTATATAACTCTAATGAAACATTCCCCCATATATAGAAAACCATATTAGAGAAGTGTCCCACGATGGTGCAAAGTAGCTAGAGCAGATTCGGTCTGAAGCTAGGATCGTTTATGTAACATCCCTATCCCTCAAGGTCCGACCGAATTTACGGAAAGGGAGTTAAGGACACGTGTCTACTCTATAGACAACCATATGTGTTCTGTTACCGGTTCCAAGAGTCGACGGACGCACTGCCTTCGTTGAAATTCCATCCACCCGAATCCACATACTTCTACTTACAGTCCTGCGAACATGGAAAAGGAAGGGAGGGCCTGAGTAAATGGGTTACTCAGTGAAGTGGCTCTAGACCAGCCGGTCCGCATGACACACTATAACATCATAAGCGGGAGCCATAACTGACTAGCCACTACAATCACTCAATTTCATTCAGTTCAAGTTCATTATAACGTTCACGTTTCAATTCACTTCTAACAACCTAGCGTTCATTCAACGCAATGAACTCATTCATTGCTACACGTCACATCACAATCCGACTCCAATCACACAAACCGACTTGACACCAATCACTTAACAATTAGACTCGACTCGATCTTATGGTTCGTTTTAACTTTTTATATCCCGCCTCTCGCGGTTGGGCCTACTTTACACCCACGAGTACCTCGTGTTAGGCTACTGTCCCGTGGATCCCCTGCGGGTACCTCGTGTTAGGCTACTGTCCCGCAGGCATACTACAATCACAAGCAAGATCTAGACGCCCATCCATTCTCAGTGGTGCAAACAAGACTTTCACAAACATCACACAAGCAAGTCATTTTCATCTTTCATTTCACTTCTTGTTCTCATACTCATTTCATTTACCTTACTCGTTTCATATCATTTCCTTTACTCATCCTCTTTCACTTTCACTTTACTTCCACTTTCACTTACGTTCACTTAACTTTAACTTTCACTTTACTTTCACTTATCTTTAACTTATATTTTCATCTTCACTTTCACTTTCACTTATACTTTTCCTTTAACTCATTCATTAACTTAGACTCTTCTCATACTCTAGACGCCACTCATTCTCGGTGTCTCATACCATACACATCACATAACAATCATTCCACAACACTTCAACATCATACATCAATCAACAAATCATTACTCTTTTTCTAGCAACCTAGCTTTCATCTCAATCATCACATGAGGACCAAATAACATCACACAACACACATCATTACACAATATGAGGCAGTCCATTATTGTCTCTTTTAAACAGCGCGAAGTTCTTATGCAACATGACTCATCCATCTAACATCCTAGCTTTATCATTAACTATCAACCTAACTCCCAAACAAGATCTGTTCAATCCTAGATCCAACATAAAACCCTATAGGGAATCATGAGAACAAGATGGGTTCAAGACACCTCACCTTAGCCTAGATCTGGATCTTAGACGTGAGATCTGGAGATGAGATTCGAACACCAACACCACCACCACTACACGGCGCCGGCGAGGAGAAAGGGAAGAGAGAGACGCGGTGAGAGGAGAGAGAGAAGAGAGAGACGCGCGGAGGAGAGAGAGAGAGGGAGGAGTCGGCGGCTGGGAAGGAGAGAGAAGTGACGGCTAGGGTTTCTAGGTCTTCGGAAATCTGTGCAGCGCTTAAATTCTCGATTTGTGAATGAGACAAAAAAGGAAGCTGCATATCCTTTTATAGGCAATAGGGTGGGAAGTTTAGGGTTTGGGGTTTGGGCTGTAGAACCCGTTTAGATTAAAAAAATCTAATGGGCCGGGTTAGAGATGTTACAGTTTACGGTCTGTTTGTGGGAAAGTCCTTTGTGATTTTACCAACAAGTACTTTTTCAGCTTGTGATGATCGTCGGATCGTTGAAACATTCACTTCTAAGAGATCAACTATATGTTTTAGCTTGTAAAGTACTTATCCAGTCATAGTAACCCTCTTTTCTAATTTTCTCAATCCCGCGATTCGAAGCAGTACTATACTACTCACCATCTGTCTTCGTTGGTTACATTCGCGAGTTTTTTTTTAAATGTAATTATCTTATATGACATTGGATTGGTGCATATATTTCCTTTTAACTATATTATATAGGTGCGTTATGTTAAAACTGTAACCATTAACAACGTGCATCTACGATAGGCGTTTTTTGCGAAAATGTAGTTTAACCTTTTGTTAAATTGGATGTTTTCGCCCTTTGTTCGTGGATCTTTGCTTTTTAAAAGGTAACGGAGAGTGATTTACACTCTAGGACACTTTCTAAGTTTTTATTTCATCTTAGAACACTTTCCACTACTAAGGTAGTTTTTTGTTGTTGTTTTACAAATGTACCCCTTCCAATAACAAACTATATCTTATCTTTTTTTTCTTACTTATTATGTTTAATTTTTAATGTAGTTGGACTTTAAAATCTAAATACCATGTCAGACGATGGTGGCAAACCCAAACAAATCATCAGACGAAGGTGGGTTACGACGGGAAAAATAGAGTCGATGCACTCTGTTCGTAAATGGGACCGTGGTCACCGGAAAATTGGGGGGAAGGGGTGGTGGGGAGTGTAAATGATTGAAGAGGGCAATGACGTTTTGGTTATAATCTGCTAAACTCGAAAACTATGAAAATTTCCTTTTTTTGCTTGTCTTTGGGACTACAATCGATTAATCTATACAACGTTTGCAAGTTTTAGAGGTGAAATCATAAAAAATAAAGATTTCATCAAGAAAATCAATGATGGCTCTGAGATGGAGTTGCAGAAACACTAAATTAAAGAAGATGGGTTTATTACAAAATTGCCACTCCATATAAAAATATTAAAATTACGTAAAAATGAGTTAAAACGCGGAATTGAACCAAGGGCCAGAGTGTACAAGGCAAACACATTACCGCTGAACCACACAATCGTAGTTCCATTCTTTATACACATTAAATAATATCGGTTATAAATTTTAAATAAAACATGCAATTTGTCCTATTTTTAAAATAAAATTGTATGCATTCAAATTGCATTTATGTACATTACTGAAAATTATGTTGTTTTCTCGAAATCAAACAAAAAGGCATGACAAATGTTTGATAAAATAGGTGGACACTATATGAACATTATCTTTGAAATGTGCATATACGTATATAACCGTTTAGTGTACATATTTATATTATATTTATACATGTGAATCTTATCAATATAGTTTTTATGTGTACATACATATATATTTTACCGATGGACATGTCTTGATGGTGTACACATGAACATGTCTAGACAGTGTACATGTGGACATCACTAGCCCGTGTACACGTATACCTAATGGTGTTAAATCATCAATGTTGTCTAAGAAATGTGGATGTACGATGCTGCTTTCATTGAGCCTAGCTATATAAAAAGGAGAGACATATAATACGATTATATGTAATCAAACCGCAAAAACGTTTTATAGTTATGATGGGAGTGAACATATAAAAACTTATGGACATGTTTTGACGGGGTACACGTGGACATGCCTATACGGTGTACATGAGGACATGCCTAGCCCGTGTACACATATACATAATGGTGTTAAACCATCAATGTATCTAAGAAATGTGGATGTACGATGCTGCTTTCATAAAGTCTATATGAAGAGCTAGAGACAAAAATACAATTATATAATTAACCCGTAAAAACGTTCTAGAGTGAACATATAGAAATGAAGAGTCACTAGGCTGCATTCAATAGGATGTCGATTATTATTTTAAGATTCATCTATTGTAATGATTTAAATAATACAAGTGAAAGTGTTTGTTACCTTGTCTTTACGTGTAATGTAATGTACATGTTATTGTTGGGTGTATGTGGATAGTGTACATTTAGACAAGTTGTTCATTATTTATGAATATTATAAATGTTTGTATCTCATGATTTAGTGTTTTCTAGCTTCTCATTTTAGTTCATTCCTTATTTTAATCATTTTAACTGGCATTCAGGTATTAATATTGCATTTACAAACTTACTTTCATAAATCAGGGGTTGGAGTGCTAATTTGAAAGTTTGAGGTTAAATTTTAGGAGAAATCTTTATCATTTGAGAGTTTGGGGTCAAATTGATAAAAACTAAAAATTTAAAGGACCAAACGAATAAAAATGAGGAATTTCACCATTGTTGACCGAGCTTTCAATTTGTGATAGAGAAGATCCGCGACAACGATTCCAAACGACCGTAACGGGGGAGCTGAGCATGAAAGTGTAATGCGGAGGTGATTGGTGTGGTATGAAGTAACAACAAGGAGATCTTATGGCTGAGGAGCTCGACGCAGAGATAAATCATGGAGGATATGAACTCAGCACAATTGAGATTTGACGGCCACAGCGATGGAATAGCAGAACTAGATGACGAGAAACTTGATTTCTTGGTGGAAACTTGGGAACAAAAGGATCGGAGATATTCCACTATAATTCTTAGATTTATCAGTTTCTTTGTGGATGAAATATTCATGAAGACATTCATGGCGGAGGAAAGAGATAGAAAAAATGTTTTTAGTTAAAAATATTGTTGTTTTATAACCATATGAATTGTTTAATGTATTTTCTTAGTTTTGTTAGATTTTAAAGAATAAATAATAACAGAGGGGTATTGATGGATTTTACACAAGCTGGTAATTGCAAAGTGTGTGTAAAAAGAGAGAGAAAAGTGTGCAAGGAGCGGAAACTGTCCTAGAGTGTTATTAGAAAGTATGAAAGTGTCCTATAGTGTAATTGTTTCTTCAAAATATCTCTTCTTGTGAGAAAAGGGTCTAAACTCTAAAAGTGATAAAAGTACAATATACAAGATTTACTAGCAGTTTCCGTTTTACGCAAATGACTCATTTTCAATTGATATCCGGTTATAACAATAGATTTTCATGCTAATGTAAATTCGTATATGTTTATCAAGTTATGCTACATCTTGTTTTAGATGTAAGATTTCATATGTACAGAGCGAAGCTTTAGTGATGAGAATTACGGAGATCATTTTTTCAGAAATCGAAATTACGAACATCTAGAAGCAAAACTAAACCATGTAAATTCATAATTTTGTAATTAGTAATAACATCAACGGTAAACACATAACATTGCTGTTTTTTATATTATCTCAATCCGATACAGAGCAAATTTTAGATGGTAGATATATATACATGCTGTGTGGGACATGTCGTTTTAAGACAGTTCTGACATAAGTACAGTTAATTGTTGAAAAGTTTTAATGACTTTAGGACCCTCAAAAGGAAATGAATGCACGTGACCTTCAAGTTTCACCTAATTCATTTAACTTTACCGTCAGACATTATCACAACACATAACTGTAAAATACAAAGCCCAAAGGCATTTAATTTGATGGGCTTTAAACAAAAGCGGTCACCCATGTCAAAGCGAACAAAGCGTTGGTCACTAAAACTATTTTGTTTTCGGGTTTGATCTAACATTCCGATTCAAATTTTCTAACTATTTCGAACGTTGATCATTAAAACTATTAGTAGTTGTATTGGAATTGTTGATGATCAGAAGTTACTGCCAAGTGCCTAGAGGAATGCAATTTGTCTTTAATCCATGCTTTAGTGTTGACTCAAATTCTTTAAACAATTCTATAATCCGTAACGTATATAATCATTCATGTGATCAGTTCAAAAAAAGGTCACTAAAAGTCGATCTTACATTTATTAAAATGTTATGAACTATATGGACACATCATTTAATAATTCATCTTGCTGTAATAAAATAAGAGTGTACAGAGAGAGAGAGAGTATATGCGTGTAGGGCTGAGCTGTGAAAGACCTGTCTATCTCTCTCTAATAATTCTCTCTTCACACTGTTGTTTTCTAACTTCTTGTCTTCATTTTACCCTTCGCCATCTTTCAAATCTTCTCTCACTATCTGCCATCCTACTCAAATGTATGGTTCTTTGAAGCAATGAAGACGAAGAAGATGGCTCAGATCTACGTTCTTTTTGTTCTTCTCTTTACCTTGTTGTTTTTCACTACTCTCTCTCACTCTTATTCACTCACTAGCTCCAACAGCGATCTTTCAGACAAAGAAGTCCATCTGATCCGACAGCGACAGCTTCTCTATTACCGCGACGACTTTGGCGACCGTGGCGAGAATGTCGTCGTCGACCCATCTCTCGTTTTCGAGAACCCACGTCTTCGAAGTGCTTACATAGCTCTTCAAGCTTGGAAGCAAGCCATTCTCTCTGATCCAAACAACTTCACCACCAACTGGATCGGCTCCGACGTTTGCAGCTACACCGGAGTATACTGCGCTCCGGCGCTGGATAACCCACGGATCCGTACCGTCGCCGGGATAGATCTCAACCACGCTGACATTGCTGGATACTTGCCTCAAGAGCTCGGTTTGTTAACGGATCTTGCTCTGTTCCATGTTAACTCGAACCGGTTTTGTGGAACCGTACCGCATCGGTTTAACCGGCTTAAGCTTCTTTACGAGCTAGATCTCAGCAATAACCGGTTCGCCGGTATATTTCCCGCTGTTGTCCTCCAGTTACCGTCGTTGAAGTTTCTGGATCTACGGTTTAACGAGTTTGAAGGACCTGTACCGAGAGAGCTCTTCAGTAAAGATCTAGATGCGATTTTCATTAACCATAACCGGTTCCGGTTTGAGTTACCGGATAACTTGGGAGATTCACCGGTTTCCGTCATCGTCGTGGCGAACAATCAGTTCCACGGTTGTATCCCGACGAGTTTGGGCGATATGAGGAACTTGGAGGAAATCATCTTCATGAACAATGGGTTTAACTCTTGCTTGCCGTCGGAGATCGGACGGTTGAAAAACGTCACCGTTTTCGATTTCAGTTACAACGAGCTGGTGGGGTCGTTACCGGCGAGTACCGGCGGGATGGTTTCGTTGGAGCAGTTGAACGTGGCGCATAATAGATTCTCCGGGAAGATCCCGGCGAGTATCTGTCGGTTGCCGAGACTTGAGAACTTTAACTTCAGCTACAATTTCTTCACCGGAGAGCCGCCGGTGTGTGTCGGTTTTGCTGGGGTTGATGATCGGCGTAACTGTATACCGGCGAGACCTGCGCAGAGATCTCCGGGGCAATGTGCGGCTTTCTCGGCTTTACCGCCGGTGAACTGTGCGTCGTTTGGATGTGGGCGTTCTGTTACTCCTAGTCCTCGGCCGCCGACAACACCATCTCCTGGTGGTTCTCCTACTTCGCCAGCTAGTCCTCCGATAGTGGTGCCTCCGTCTCCGATTTCTCCAACTCCTGGTCCTGTTTCGCCGTCTACTCCTCCAAGCATTGGTCCGTCTCCTCCGTTAACTCCACCGTCACCGGGTTCTCAGTCACCGCCTGGTTCTCCTAGTCCTCCTGGTGTAGTACCATTTCCTCCTCCAACTCCGATTTACTCTCCTTCATCACCACCGCCGACAGGTCAATCTCCGCCATCACCACCGCCGTCCACAGGTCCTTCCCCTCCATCTCCACCA
Source organism: Hirschfeldia incana (assembly GCA_026261945.1). Classification (NCBI taxonomy): domain Eukaryota; kingdom Viridiplantae; phylum Streptophyta; class Magnoliopsida; order Brassicales; family Brassicaceae; genus Hirschfeldia; species Hirschfeldia incana. The sequence continues at coordinate 1,962,404 of JABCMI010000052.1, read as the reverse complement.
CCATCAACAGGTCACTCTCCTCCATCACCACCGCCGTCTACAGGTTACTCTCCTCCATCACCACCGCCATCAACAGGTTACTCTCCTCCATCACCACCACCGTCGACAGGTTACTCTCCTCCATCACCACCGCCGTCCACAGGTTACTCTCCACCAACACCACCACCATCGACAGGCTACTCTCCTCCACCACCACCGCCATCAACAGGATATTCTCCTCCATCACCTCCACCGTCGGCAGGTCACTCTCCTCCATCCCCTCCGCCGTCGGCAGGACACTCTCCTCCATCACCACCGACACCAACATATTCTCCTTCACAACCACCTCCGCCGCCGACATACTACCCACCGCAGCCATCTCCATCACAGCCACCACAATCTCCAGTTTACTGCACTCACCCTCCTCCTCCACCTCCTCACTCGCCTTCCCCACCTCAACTTTCACCACCATCAGCCCCATACTATTACAGCTCACCACCACCACCTCCACCGCCGCCACATTACTCATTACCTCCACCACCGCACTCACCACCACCACCGGTTTATCACTATCCATCCCCACCACCTCCACCAACGCCAGTATATTCTCCTCCACCACCTTGCGTAGAACACTCACCGCCTCCACCTCCAGCCGTACATTACACTCCTCCACCATCACCTGTTTACTACAACTCACCTCCACCACCACCGGTCGTCCAATATAGTCCGCCGCCATCTTCGCCACCTCCGCCGGTGATTCACCATAGCCCACCACCGCCACCCCCTGGTTACGAAGGACCACTACCGCCGATTCCCGGAGTATCATACGCTTCTCCTCCACCGCCTCCTTACTATTAATTTATTCTCAGGCTTTTTCTCGCATGGGTCCCATCAATTATGCCAAAACCCGAAACCGAAACGTTGTCGTCTCACATCGAAGGATAGATATAGACACGGCGTCGTTTATACCATTTATTTCAGGGGTGTGTGTTGTGGTGGACTGGTGAGAGATTTTCTGAAAGATATATATTCGCCAGGAGGAACATTATCTAAGAAGATAGATTAGGAGTTGCGGGGACAATTTTATGTATAAGAGAAATTATTATGAAACGGAGCAACTCATCTTTATGCTCCTTATATTTTTCATTAGTCTTGTGTAACTTATATAATAAAAGTCATTGTTGCTTAAATTGTCTTGTATTTTGTCTTATAAATTAAACTATCCCTTTTGAAATTTCTTTTTCATGTGCGTATTTTTTAATAAAAATCTGCATTCCGGTTTAGGCTTGGACATTTTACTCGGACTTGAGGATCCGAACCGGAACCGACTCGAAAATTCGAGTCCGGATCCGGATCTATGTAAAGTATTCAATGGATTTTTTTTGGACCCGCGGGTCTAGGTTCGGATCCAGGTCCTATCTGAGGACCCGTTCGGGTATCCGAAGTATCCACAAAATATTATATATATATTAGGTATGTTTGGGTAATTGAATATTTTTTTTGGTATTTCGGGTATTTTAAAAAGTTTCGGATTCAAGTTTTCGGTATAATTCAGATACCCAAATAAAATTTCGGGTATTTTTGGGTTTCTGGATCTAATTTTGGATAAATTTTTGGGTATTTTTGCGGTTCTTCATGTATTTCAGATATTTTTTTGGATTTTCGAGTTTAGTTTGGATATCTCGGATCCTTTTCAGTATATTTTACGAATATATGAAATGTGGATCCGAACCGACCCGTACCCGATAAGATCTGATCAAAGTATATTTGAAGTACCCATATGAGTCTAAAATTTACCTGAAAAACGCAGACCCAAAACATCCCGATCCGAACCCGATCCGAAGACCCGAGTACCCAGGCTTAGTCCTGTTTATTAGTATATATCTACACGAAATTTGTTTGTCATTTTTATCTATCCTAGCAGAATGTTATCGCCACCATTCGCAGCCGTACGTCGACATACGTTTGATATAACAATGTAATCCCCTAGAATGTAACGTATTACACCACACGTGTATGGGGTAAGGGGTACAAGAGTATCCGAGTCATAACCAAATCTGTAAGGTGTATAGCCTAATAGGATCCTACTCATATATATTAAGCTCAAAAACAAGAAAAAAAACACAATCTACTAAAATATTTTAGTAACTACGAACAAAATAAGAATTCAAAAACGAATATTAGACACTATATATAATGCCAAGATTACTGTAATCTTGTTGTTATTTTTCTCTATTACATGGTAACTTCCGAACTACAACGTTTACCCTCTGGAAAATACTCCACCGTAGTCACCACCACAAGTTTCAAGGCGGCGACGTTCTCTCAATCTTCCCCACTCATGCATCGACAAGTGAAGTTTCTTACCGGCGAGAAGAAAATCCGCCGCTTGAACCGCCGTTAAAATCTCAACGATTTTAGTTAACGTTGTTAACCTCAGCTTATCCGCTTCAGCTAATAAACGAGCCATTTCCTCTTCGTAGTTATCAAGAGCACGCTCCACCTCTACGTCGGCTTCTCCTATCCTTTCTTTGTAGAACGCCGCTACCGCGATAGGCATATCCGCCGTGTCTTCTTGTAAAGTTGCCGATTGCTTAGTCAGCTTGTTCTCTTCTTGCACCGTTTTCATATGTAGCTCGTTGATCTTGAATAATTGCTCAGCCGTTAGATCACTCATCGACTCGCCTCCTGCGTCGATCCTGCCTTGTGTCTCATCCAGAGCCATGCTAAGACCTACGGATGACATTTTTAAGATTACCTCTGCTGTGATATTAGGGAAAGAAGAACTATGAAAATTATTCAAAGATTATATATGACTTTCTTTTACGGAAAAAAGGAAAACAAAAATAACTTAAATCATTTTGAACTCACTTAAACAATGAATATAGTTGTATTCCAATAAACTGTATTCATGTAAAATATAGCATTCTTTTACGTTAGAAGTATAACTTTGAAGCAATACCTACATCTGTTTTATAGCCTTATCTGTTTTAGAAGAAAAAATAGAAATGAGTTTAAAATGCTCTAAGGAGCATGTACACCAATAATAGTACTTATATTTATAATCACGTGTCATAAATTTTTAAAGCTTTGTTATATGAGATATTAAAAAAAATAGGATGCAAATCTATCCCAAGTTTGGTGATTTCTTAAATTTTTGTTATATCTTTCTACTAGTTCACCCATCAAATAAATTTTATAGGTTCGTCCTTGTTAACAGCTGAATTTCGAACTATACATCAGGGCCCTTATCTTTAAAACGCAATTTCAGATTTTAAAATTCAAAGAAAAGTGGTCTCCTTCCCTGAATTATACCAAAAGTTTTATTTTTAGAACTCCAAGGAAGTAGACCATTTTGTTTGAATAGAAAACAAGACCATCCTAGAATATTTGTTAAACTACGTACACTCCGAACTATACATCCTAGTCCCTATCCAACTCACCATTCTTTAATCAGTAGATTAAGAGAATAGAAACATTTATGAAACCCTAATTAAAAACATATTAATCAGTAAGTCTTTCTGTTCTTGTTAACATGGTAGACATGCGCGCGTATGACCTTACCGCCGATGTTGTCGTCACGGAGGAAGTTAGCAAGACGGAGCTCGGTTTGAGATCCACAGATGGCGTATACGAGTCGTATAAACGAAGAAGGACGACAACCTCCCATCCAAAGAAGTGCGTTTTCAAGACAAGTGTTCCATGTCGGAGCAAAATAGTTTGAGCTAAATCGACGAGAATGTTCCGATCGTTTACCGGCGTAGTCTTTAAAATCTTCAATCACCGTCCGTATCAATTCTCGAAGCTCGCCTTCGTCTTTTTCACCGTTGGTTAACGCTCGTTTAAGATCAGTCATGCGTTCGGCTTGTAAACACATCCACTCATTATAACAATCTTGCTGAAGCTTTTCTATTTTTGATGACCTCGGATTCTCCATTTACTTTTTGTTTTTCTTGGGGGAGGGGGGGGGGGGGGGGTTGTATTCTCTATGTTTTGGATTCCTGAGGGTTTATTATATAGTGCCAAATTATGCACCAGTACGTAATCTACGATTTAATTTGTTAATATATTACTTTAAGCAAGTTACAAAAAAAATATATACACTGCATTACTTTAACGTATATGTGTTTAGAGTGGTTCAGGGGTGTGAACAAACAAAATAGTGCATGGATATGTAGAACCACGGTTACGGAGGATTTGATGTTTTTCAAAATAAAAAGAAATATTTATTTTGGCACTATATTAGTTGGTTTTGAAATTAGTTTATGTTCTTCTCTTGCTGCAAGTTGCCACTATATTAGACCCACGGTTATATACTTTACTGTATTTGTTTCCTTAAATAAAACAAACATTTGGTTTTATGTTCTTCTCTTGCTGCAAGTTGTCATCATTGTAGGCGGAAAAGAGTAAGCATCTTCCTCAAGTTACCGAGAGTCTATCTTCAGTTTGATGAAAAATAGAAGAGAAAGGACAAGAAGATAGCGACAAAGATCACTTCAGATTTTCTATTCAGAAGATACATTTTTTTTTTTTTTTTTTTTTTTTATTCAGAAGATACATGAAGGGGCTTTAACTATCAAAGACTAGATATATACTGAACGAAAAATGTCTTCGATATAGATAATAATATAGAGCTCTTAAACTTTATTTTTTTTTTAAACTAAACTGTTAGATATTCAATAATTTAAATTAATAAAACAATAAGATGGAAAAAGAGAGAATGGGATTCTAATCTACAAACTTTTTAGTCAATTTCCAATGATACACAATAATCTTGCCTTTGTTACTGTGATAAAACTTCATAATTATATCTAAAACGTATTTTTAATATATATGCAACATACAATATTATAGTATTATAAAACAAAAATAATATAAATTACATATATAATAAAACAACATACATACCGGCTAGCCAATAAATTATGGTATATTGGTACCACTTATAAAATGTGTATATTTAAATGTTTACATATATTTTTTTAATTTATCTTAAGTTTGTTTAATGTATTTTATTTTATGCGATCTTTACTTAAGGTATACTTCTATTTGTGTGAATTTTATTTTAATAGTAAAGTTTATTTTATTTTATTTTGATGTACTGAAGTTATTCTAGATAAAACTATTAGATGTATTTATGAATGAAAATAATTGTAAAAACTAAAATGAAATGATAGTAATTAGTTTGATTTTCCTGCTGCAGAACTATAATTCTTATTGTTCTGCTCACTACAATTACAGATACATCTGTATGAAAATCTTCGAGAGAATTAATTATTGTTCACTAGAGTTACAGATGTTATACTAATTTACAGTATTTAATAGGCTAATAGCAAGAGCTAGAACCCAGACAAAGCGCATGTCCACCTCTCAAACCAAATATAAGGAACTTAGAGCATCATTATCCACGTCTCTTAAGTAGCATCCCTTAGCGTAAAATCCCTTAGCGTAAAATTCCTTAACTTTTAACTAAAAACGCTAAGGGACGTTCCATAAATCCCTTATTTAAGAAACGTCCCTTAGCGTTTTTAGTTAAAGTTAAGGGACTTTACGCTTAAGGGACTTCAACTAAGAGACGGGGATAATGATGCTCTTAGTAGCAGGAGTATATCTATATTATTAAAATTAAAATATATTTTACTACTGTTTAGGAATATGAATAGTATTTTAAATGAAAGTTGTTTATAAACATGAATAATATTATTATATTAATTGTATGTTTATATTTCACTTAGCTTAACAATTTCATTATATATATATATATATATATATATATATATTACCTTTACAATAACTCACATCGCTAATTATATTAGAATAGTAATAATAATGTAAATATTTATTTATTAGTTAAACAATATAAATTTTGTGCCAATTAGAAAATCAAAAAAATGTACATAACTAGGTTTTGTATATGGCTAAACGTTCGGTTTAGTTTATTTTAATAAAACATTTTTTTTATTTTAGTTTCAATTGGTGCAAAATAACTTAACCAACAACATTATTCAAATACATGTTTTTGTAAATAAAATCTACACTATTAAAGCAGAATATTTCTTATGATTATGTCCGTGATTTTTTCAATTAATTACAAAAATTACATCTACGTTTTTGTCAGCAGTATTTGCAACCGATCAAACGTCATTATTTTGTAATTATATTAAACAACATTTAATATAATTTAGTTCTTAGCCTTTTAAAAATTTTGTTTCGCAATTATTTGCACCATATCTTTCCAAATAATCTTTCACGTTATTAATTATTTGAAAGCATTTATTAAATGAAATCTCAAAATAAAATCAAGTTGAAATAAAAAATGATTAAATCAACAAAATCGTAATACGGGTATGAATTTAAAAATTATAGATTTGTTTGAGGCGCACAAATGAATTTTTCAATACAGAGAATGTTAAAGATATAAATATATTTTTTAATTAAAAAAAATCTGTGTAAAATAAGTTTAACTACGGGTTAAATACATAAAATCATATTGCAAGTAAAATTATTTAGAGTTCAAAAATATAGTCATATTTAAAATAACAAAATAAGCCATATAAGTAAATTTATGATAAATTTCATAAAAATATATAATTTATCAAAAATCATAATTTTTATCACGTAAAATAAGTTTTCCAACAAAAAAATATATCTACCTTTTTAAAGACGGTTCAAAATCTAGTTAACAAATTAAAAACAAACCATATTTCCGCATTGATAAATAAAACCATATTTCCACTTTGAGACGTTTTTTTTTTCCTTTTTGAACCGTTGTCCTCCTCTTAATATAAACCTAAGCAAAGCTACTAGTACAACTAAATCAAAAGACCTCCAAAGACTACAAAAATCGAACTGAAAATACTCGAAATGTAAATAAAAAGCAAGTTCAAAATCGCTGCCGCATTGGAACCCGGGAGACCTGAAGAGTAAAGACACATCAACTTCACGGAGAAAAAAATATACTAGTATTTATTATCAATATCGGCCAAATAGCCACACTGGTGGCATTGTGATGCAGCAACTCCAATATATGTATAAACTTATGAACAGTAAGTTAATGTTATTTATTACTGAAACATTCACAAGATAATACTCCTTATGTTTCTTAATAAGTGTCATTTTAATTATTTTTTTTTGTTTAAAAAAAATATCATTTTACAATACCAATGCAATTTATATAAACTTTTAACTCAAAATTAATTAGAAAATGCATTGATTTTATAAATAAATTTATTTATCTAAAATACTATTGGTCAAAAAGATGTAATTAATAACAATTTACATATATTTTAGTGACTTTCTTAATTTGTGTAAAAATTGCCAGAGTGACATTTATTTGATAACGGAGGGAGTATATTCACTTCAGTTATCGTTTTAAAACAGATTAAGAGAAAAATTAATTTTGTACATTTTCAAAATAAAATATCATTATCCATTCATTTAACTATATTTTAATCAATATTAAAATAAAGTCATCTTGTTAATGAATTTTAAAATAATATTGTTAATAAGCATATCATTATCTATAAATTTAACCATATTTTAATCGATAGAAAAATAAACAAAAAATATATTTTTCAATTTATAGATACAGATTAAAAACATTTAATTTTATACATTTACAAAGTAAGAATATCATTATTCATATACCTAATCATATTTTAACTAATAAAAATATAAACAAACAAAATTGTTAACAAATACTGCATTGAAATTAAAAATAATACTTATTTTGAAATGAAAATTTCTCTCTATGACAGTTAATCTGAAATTGAGGAAATAATATATAAGTAGTACACTTTTTATTTTAATTAGTACATATTGTAAAATTTAAATGGTATGAAAAAAATAAGCACCGCATTTACGTAAATTTAGTGTTTAGGCACCGTTTAAGCGAAACCTCTATAAATTAATAATGTTGGGACTGTAATTTTTTATTAATTTATAGAGATATTAATTTATCGAGATACTAATTGAACCAAAAACTCAATTTAGGACTATGAAATGATATTAATTTATAGAGATATTAATTTATAGATTATTAATTTATAGAGGTTATACTGTATCCACCTAAAACATTTTTTAAACGCTTCTAACACCGATCTTTCATGCACTGCAGTGACGTGATCTTTTAGTTTCCAAATAGAGACCAATTCGTCTTTTTTTTTTTGTAAAAAAAAGCCTTCATATTAAAGTGCAAGAAAATACATGTATGAGCTTTCACTCATAAGTTTGATAAAGTTTAACACAAATTAAAGGGAATAAAGAGACCCTAGATAAAGATTCACATTTGAATCTTAGACAACAAGATAGTTAAGAGCATTAACTAGTGATTTTGGTTCCTTCGGCCACGACGACCTCGTTTACCTCTTCCACTAACCTTTGTCCATCTCATATCTTGAATTTTTTGTGTTGGTTTTATTGTCCTTCCACCTCTAGTTATGGTATAACTAGAAGAATCTCCAACCACATCAAAACCATTACCTTTTTCATATGCAGGCGGAGTATCTTCCGCATGGAATCTGTGATGATCAAGACTGAGAGGGGAACGAAGATCAATTGGTTGCTCAGTTTTAGAAGCCTCAGAGACTTCCAAAATGATAGAATTTGATGGAATGTTTTCCATAATAGGTGAATGAGTTGGCACAGCTTTCTCAGCTGCTAACAAAGGTAAAGTATTACCAATCTCTGAGCAAGGGGCCAAATGTACCTCATGCGAATGTGTAACCGGACTGGCAAATGCATCCGTAGAAGGAAGAGTGACCAATGGCTTTTTGAAAGTCTCATGTGTTTGCTGGGTAGTGGGTGAGCGTGCATTTGGCTCCTGGTGATCTACACGAGATGTGGAGGAATTTTGCAACAGCTTAACAATATCCACCGATGGGATCTCTGCATTTGTGACATGAGGCTCTTTTGTAACAAGAGCAGAATCATGTGGCTTAGGTGGTAATAAACACCTCTTCTCCTTGTGACCAAGAGCACCACACCTTTCACATGCACTAGGAATCCAAGAGTATTCAACATCTACCAAATAGATATTACCTTGCTTGTCATCAAGTGCAATGAGCTTTGGAAATGGTTTATCCAGCTCCACTTCAACTAGTATTTTCACTTCTCCCATGTTTATTGGATCCAAACGGGGCTTGTGTGTAAGAATAGGCTCTCCCAAGCCTGATGCTATGTGGCTGATTCCTAGTCTTGAGAAGCAAGAATCTGAAATATTCTTAAGGGTTACCCACACCGGTAAGGTAGAGATCTCAGGTGTTTTAAATGAGTCAACATGATTCCAAGGAGCCACAAAGAGGAGACAATCATCCACATGCCACACACCTCTTTGAATAACCCATTTATGAGTATTTGCATGAGGGATATGGAATAAATATGATGATTCTCCCAACTTCCGGCAGGAAATCATACACTCCCGACCCCATAACCTATTTAGAACTGCATGGATCAGACCCCCGGGCGGATTTGAACACCTATGAAACTGTCCCACAACATATTCTTCCCTGTTCTCTGGCCCTAATCTAAGAACCTTTGCGGGAATTGTCACTTGAGGTGTACCGTCCAGACGATAAGTTGGTTCAGTAGCACGAAAAAGATTTCTAGAAGACTGGTTCATACGTGCAGCCCATGGAAATCGAAGACTACCATCTTCCTTAAGAGCTGGAGGTGGAATTGTTTTCACCGGTAGTTGTGGCTTTGCTTGCTCAGGAGATAACATTTGTCCTCTCTTGGTATTGGGACCATTTACGATAGCCTCTCCAATCGTCGGCCAGAAATAATCTATCTGAGATTTAACGGACTGAGAGACTCCTAGTTTTGGTGGAGGAGGTGTGAAGTGAAGAGGTTTGGACCACGCACCCAAAGACTGAACAAAAGTATTTTTTTTTGTGCAGTATCTTCATCTTCATTAAGCTCATCCTTGTTATCTTCACCATTTAAGTCAGAGCTTGCTGGTGGTGGAGCTTCGTCTACAGTGACATCATTCCCAACAGCAGTGACCTGAACGGCAATGACGAGAGAAGAGTCGTTGATGGCAGAGGCGGAGGAGTCATGCTCGGCAACGGGAGAAGATTCCTGTTCGTAAGTCACAGAAGGAAGAGTTTCTGTAGCTGTTGGTGGAGCGCCACTGTCAGCCAGGGGAGTGACTTTGTTCAAGTCATCAAGCTGACCATCATTCCCAACAGTTTCAGTCAGAGAAGTACCAGACTCTGCTTCAACCACAATCAGAGGATGCAGTGAAACAAGCTCCAACGCAGCCGGTGCTGAAGTCTCATGAAGCACGTCCGATGACCACCGATTGAGGTAGGGCCATCTAGGATCTGGTAACTTAGCTTGTTTTCCATCAGGTTCGTCATCAACTACGTTGCCGGAGCTAGGTGGTACGCTTTCATCAACTCGTGTCGTCGAAGCTTCAATGGTCTTCTCCATGGTTGAAGCAACTGAGCTTAGAGACGATACAGAGGTTCCAGAGTAGAACACAGAACTAGCCGGCGACGATAATTCGACGGTGAGCTCGCCGATTGAAATCTGGATACAAAAACTAGGTCTCTTTTTTTGTCGCAAGATTGGGGGCGTGTGGCTTTCAAACGCACCTCCCAATTCGTCTTTCTTCCTCCTCTTCAACTCAAATAAGATTAAAACTAGATTTTGACCCGTCCTTGAATTATATAAAAATTGAAAAAATGGGTATTTTTTTGTTTGTTTTTCAATATAAAAATTAATAATTCTTTGTTTTAATTATATAAACTGTGACATGATCAAGTTTCAATTATGCGGGTTTGTTATACTGTGTACGTATGACGAAATTTAAAATGCATCACACAGCCGTTTTATGTCTGTAAATAAGTAAAACAATGGTTATATCAGAAATTCGTAATTGGATTATTATATAATTTTACAGAATTATAAATTATATAAAATATTGCTAAACATAGAAAGTGGCCAATAATATTTTTGATTAAGTTTTATCCTCGTGTAGTTACAAAATTTCAATCTCTAATACCAACTTTTTATAATTATTGCAGACTTTAATTTATGTTATTGATATTAAAAAAATATGAGATATGAAATTGATTATATAAAGAAATAACCCATTTTTGGAAACCCGAAAGACCCATTATTCAGAAAAACTCGAAAGACCCATTAATCAAAACAATAAAGTCGACATAATCATTTTAGTAAATTGGTGTGATACTTAAAAAAAATGATAATATAAAATACTTATTGATATGACAATATTATTTTATTTTTGTTTTTAATAACCTATTATAAGTTTTGCATTTTTTATTTTAGATTTAAAATTTAATTTTATGATACATAGATGTAAGAAAATAATATTATGATGTCATTATGTTTGTTGATTAATTTTTTGACAACTATTGATTAATTTAGTTTCATAATATATATGTATAATATTTAAATTTAAAGTATTTTTATTAAATAATAGTATATTTTATAAGTATGTGTAAGCTCATTGTTTATTGATCCATTTAAATACATAATCTGCTAGCCCAAAACCAAAAGATTCAATTACCATTAATGAATGTTATTAATCCTTTGTAAAAATAAGGACAATTTTGGAAAAATATAGTATTTCATTAAGGATATAAATCATGAATGTTTCTGTTTTAATAGTATTGATGAGAAAAAGTTGATCGTCCTCCGAAACTATTAACTAAATACTTAAAAACGGGGCTAGGCCTGTAGACAAAACCTATTTGGGCTAGGGATTATACATTTACTAAATATCAAAACCAAAAAAGAAATCCAATAATAATTCCAAGATCACAACAATGTGGTTGATTTCTAGAGGCTTTCTATTTTTGAATGTCTAACGAAAGGAATTTCAAGGACTTGGCAAATAAACCAGATCCAAAAATCTGAACCGACCCAAAAATCTGAACCAAGTCAAATAGTCCTAGGTATTTGGTTTTCTGTTAACCGGTTCAGTTTTTCTGCTCTTTGGTTCTAGAAGTTTAAGATCTATTAGTGTATTGAAAGTTCAGTTTGTTTCGATCTGATTATTTCGGTTTTTGGTTCGGTTTGAGTAACAAAGTTAGGAACCCATTTATACCCAAAGTAATTTAAGATTCCAATCGGTTTTAGTTTAATTTTTTGTTTTTTTCGATTAATTTGGATTAAAGTAAAAAAATTTGGGATTTTCAGATTTCTGGATGGGGAACGACCCCTTTGATGGGTGTTGCAATGGTGCTATTGAAGGGCTTCCCCTTCTTCTATGTGAGGTGGAGAATGTCAGAGCGGAACCTAGATAGAACGTGGAGCGCCGGCCCCTTAGCCGATACAGTAAATATTATATTTTTGAGTTTTGAATAATTCAAATAAATTTAAGTATTTTGGATAAAAAATATTAAAGTATTTTTTTTGAGCATTCTGACCTGTAAATGGTATTTTTAAATTATTTGATTATATTAGAACTAAATTTAGTTGGTATTTATAAATATATAAACTATATTATAGATATTCTGTTATCCACTCTGTTTTCAATTTGATTATGGTTCCATCCTGGTTTTCTGTTCTACAGATATATGATCCACTAATATAATTGATATGATCCAAACCAAACCAAACCTCGTTTTCTAATTCGGTTCTATGGTTTCGGATAAATGTGTCCATGACTATCTAGAAATACAAATTCAAAATGATTGAATCCAATACAAATATTAAAAGAATATTCTTTACGATATTTTGGACTATGGTTTTCACCCGAACAAAATTTGAATTCAAATAAATATCTAAAAAATTAAAAATCCAAAATCCCAAAAAGATTTGTGCTAAACTTTGTTTGAATCCTTAATACATATGCAAAATACATTGAGATATTATTGCATACTTCATATAATTATAATTTTCTATGGAATTTCGACTTATGAGAGTTCTCCGAACAAAATTCATATTCAAATAAATATCTTAACAGCTTTAAAATCAAAATCTCAAAAGCATGTGTTAAACATGATTTCAATCCTAATATGTATCCCAAATACAGTATTATATTATTGAATACTTTATATAATTATCTATTATCTAAATAATTAGCTCAAATACTTTAGTCTAATATATATTTTGTTATTTGGTTAGTATTAATGTTTTCATTTTAAATTTTAAATAGTGTTTAATTCTGAAGTTAAACAATTTTTTTAAATGAACTTTATATAGTGTTTCTTATGTTTATAAAAATGCTAGTTTTTAATTTTAATATGTTTATGTTTTATTATGCATGATGATGCTTGTTCGTACGGGTGTTGGTTCACCGAGAATATGATATGTACGATGCTATTACGTATAGTTCAAAGACGAATGTCGTATAACTGATAGTCGAGTCCCCCCATAATTTAATTTGCTGGAAAACAATATAAATTGAGAAACCACATAAATATATATATATATATATATATATATATATATATATATATATATATATATATATACTAAAAACACTAGAAATATATTGTGTCTAGTTAAATACAAAAAAAAATATTGTTAAAACTGATTATCCAATTAATTACCGACACTGAAACTATTTTGGTTCAACCGAATCTTGGATATGTAACTAAATCCGAACCAAATCCAATTAAAGTAAATCGAATCTAATTTGAACTTCTATAATATCTGAATAAAACTAAAATTTACGAGCCCAAAATTCTGAACTCTTTATGAACTTGAATCAAAACCCTATTAGAACTCTGATTACAAGCCTAAGAATTTTCTCTACTTAGGGTCAATTTGGGGCAAGAAATTCACTAGTGACAAAAAGTATGAGCTTTAAAAAAGTATAGGGTTTATGTTGATCTGATTTCTTATATGTTTGATTCAAAAATATTTTCCGAATACTAATATTTTTGCTTTAAGAGATTTTAGATTATATTCGCGTTGGAACATTTTTGTAATGTTTAGTACTTTGTATATAATATATTTGTAGATAACAAATTTTGAGATCTGATTAAATTTTATTTTTAGAATAAATGTATTATAGCGGAAAAGGTCTAGTGCATAGGAAAGTGCGTTAGAACCAGTTTGGGATTTAAGGATTCGAGTTTCCAGATCTACTATATGAGGTTTTTCTTCCATGAGCTTAAAGAGTTATCAGACCGATCTGCTGAGATCCGAATCCACAAAAAAGGTAAATGTGTTATATAATTTAAATAGCTATAGCATGTTCTAAAAAGAATGACTTTTTTCTTTTTACATATTTTATTTTAAATAAAATAATTTTTTGTCAAACATATAAAATGTATAATTATGGAAATTTATACTTCAGATGTTTCATAATTTTACTATAAATTATGATATTATATAGTTTATTAATTTATATAATAGAAGAAACTCTAAACCTTCTATCAGTTAAAATAGGAGAGTATGTTTCTAATTGCAAATATAGATCATGCGGAAATTTTATTTATTTGCGTTGTCAAATGATCTGTTTTATAAGTTTCCATATTTACCTTTAACAAAAAAAAGTTTCCATATTTACATGTGTTTTCTTTACATCTAATCTATTAATTTAGGGTTCTATTTGAAATTACCTTGGCATAATTTTTTTTGGACCTATTGAACAAGTTATCACTTAGTATACATACGCTTCTCATACAATAATTCATGATGACCAGTATATACTTAAATTAAATCGTTATGTCGTTCTCTTGATATCGATATATTTTATTCGAATTAAGCAGTTAAGTTTCACCTTGAAAATAACCATGAACATTATTAATATAGCGAAGATATGTAGGACCACTTTATTATTTACTAGGTATGGATCCGTGCGTTGCACGGGTTTTGATTGATATTTCAATTTCATAACAAACATAAAAATTAAAAAACTTTCTATTGCAATGTATTATTTTAAATTATATTTTGTATTTTGTAATTATCTTAAACCCACATTTTAAAAATTAATTTATTAATAATTATTTATATAGAAATATATATTTTCCATTTTTCTTGTTTACGACTTTTAGAAAAGTAAAAAAAAACTATATAAATTCTCTTGGTTTAAGTTAAAAAAACAAAAACTGCTGTTTAACACGTATGATAATCTTAAATATATAATTAACATGTGCATGATTATGCTTATTAGCAACTTTGAGTACTAAACTTTATATAACAAAAAACACACCTTGTAGATATTTATTTTACTAAGAAAATTATTTTCTTAAACCAATGTTTACTGATTTTGTAAAAACTTAAATCCATATATTTTTTTCAACCTTAAAAAACAAGGTTCTTTAAAAAGGAATACTACAATTAATTTAAACTTGAAAACTTTGAAGAATAAATTTTTATATAAGAATTTTTTTAAAAAAAAAATTAATTTATAAAGAATCATTTTTAATCTTATAATTATTTTAAATCCACGGTTAAAAAATATTATTAAATAATTATTTATATCAAAATATTTGTTTCTTACAGTTTCTTTTTTTGTTTAAGAATTTTTGAAAAAAAAGGAAAACTAACTTTTAAAATTATTTTAGTTTATCTTTTAAAAAAAATTATTAGTTAACACATATTAGATTAATGTCTTAATTTCATTGTATGGTTTTGTATGTACTGTGTTGAAATTATTCAAGGTATAAGAATTATTTTTCTTACATAACTTTTGGTTAATACTCTTATTTTAACAATTTTGGCGCAAAAGTGAAGTGAATTATTAGCAACTTTATATATAAGGTTAGAGGAAAAAATTATTCGCGTAAATTCAAATCGAACTCAACATAAATAAATACGAAATAAAGCAAAATAGAAAGAAATTAAAAGTTGAATCAAACCAATTGAGTTGAAGACAACGTCATACATATTTTAATGCTTCCATGACAATTTAGTAATGTTTTTTGTTGTTATTGAAGGATCTCGAATTTTTTTTGTGCATTCGTTAGCATATATATTTTGTTTTGTATGGTTTATTTATCTTAAAAATATATCAAGTTTCCAGCTCTATATATTTCTCTATGTTTTCTCGTAAATGTGAATCTCTCCACTGTATGATTTTGATATAGAGTTTTTATATTTTTTATGGAAAAAAATGTAATGGAATGACATTTTCATCTTTTTATTTATAAACAAAAATACCATATCTCTATATTTTCCTCTAAAAGTAAATGAACTCAATTGCATAATCACACATTCGAGCAAACCATTTATGTAAACTAATTTCTCTATTTTAGAAGAGAATATAGATATAAATATATATGAATTGGAAATAATGTTTGATGTTTTTTCAATAAATAACATTATGGATCAACATCTTATCATGCAATTAGAGGTATGGAATTTATACTTTATGCAGTTTGATACTGATTTAATTTTTTTGATATGTGTAATTGTGTATGTTAAAGACCATGTTTCTGAATCTCAATTGTGATGATAACTCTTTATAAAATAAATGTGTAATACATATTGTAATAGACATGAAATTGTAACAAATAAATCTGTATAAGATGTATGAGTATAATTTTTCATTAAAGAAATTCTAATTTTCCTTTTTAAAATCAAGACAAAACAGAATTATGCAAGAAAATAATAGTTTAAAATCAGGACAAAACGTAAAGTATTTTTCCTTATTAGAATTCTAAGCAAAAGGGAGTTGTAAAAAGGGAAATATTTTCTTGTAACTTTTACAATTTCTTTTTTTTTGGATATAAAAAACGAAAATAATATCAAATAATTACTTGTATGAATTATTTTTTGTTTAGAATATTTTGTAAAAATCAATTATTTTCTTATAACTTTTAAAATTTTCTTTTTTTTTGGATATAATAAACGAAAATAATATCAAATAAATACTTGTATGAAATTTTTTTTTGTTTAGAATTTTTGTTTCAAACTTAAAAAGAAAAAAATACTATTAAATTTGTGTGAAATTATTTTTTGTTTACAATATTTTGTTTAAAACTTAAAAAGGAAAAATACTATTAGCAACATTTTGTTTATCTTTTTATTTATAAACAAAAATACCATATCTCTATATTTTCCTCGAAAAGTAAATGAACTCTATTGCATAATCACACATTGGAGCAAATCCATTTCTATAAAATAATTTATCTATTTTAGAAGAGAATATATATATATAGGCAACTATTTTCTTGTAACTTTTAAATTTTTTTTTGGATATAAAAAACGAAAAATAATATCAAATAATTACATGTATGAAATTTAGAATATTTTTAAGGAATTATTTTCTTATAACTTTTATAATTTTCTTTTTTTTGGATATAAAAAACGAAAATAATATCAAATAATTACTTGTATGAATTTTTTTTCTTTATAATATTTTGTTTTAAACTTAAAAAGGAAAAATACTATCAAATTTGTATGAAATTATTTTTTATTTACAATATTATGTTTAAAACTTAAAAAGGAAAAATACTACTAATTAACTATTTATGTAAAGATTAATTATTTAACACATGTCACAATCTTATATATACAATTGCTTTATAAGACTAAAAGGACTAAAACTATTTTATTTTCTTAAAAATTTTACAATTTTATTTTTATTTTGGATATAAAAAACGAAAATAATATCAAATAATTACTTGTATGAATTTTTTTTTCTTTAGAATATTTTGTTTTAAACTTAAAAAGGAAAAATACTATCAAATTTGTATGAAATTATTTTTTTATTTACAATATTATGTTTAAAACTTAAAAAGGAAAAATACTACTAATTAACTATTTATGTAAGGATTAATTATTTAACACATGTCACAATTTTATATATACAATTGCTTTATAAGACTAAAAGAACAAAAACTAATTTTTGTGTGTTTTTTAAATGGATAATTACCAACTCGATAATCTGGTATATGGAATGAGAGGAACTAAATTATAAAGCAAAAACAAATAGATAGAAAAGGAAAAATTCTGAAAAATATATTAAATAATTTTTGCAAATAGATTATTAAAAATTCGTTTTTACTATATAAGTACATTATTTTTAATCATTATAAATGTGAAAACATCTAAAAATATTAGAAAGAAAATTACAATCTTAATTGTAAATAATTTTTTTATTTAGGATTCTAAAAAAGGAAAAATTATGAAAATTTATATTAATAATATTTATAATAAAATTTTTAATTATATGATAGATTAACACATGTCACAATCTTAAAGTTTTAATTGACATGTGTCGCGATCATGTTAATTAGTAACTTTGAAAACTAAGATATACACAAATTAGACTATATTAGCTATCAACTAGTTATATCGCTTACCAATTATTCGGGAATCAACCAATATTTTTACCAAATGACATTTAGTTTTGACATACAAAATATATAAATATATATATCCTTTATATATTATTTGCGAAGTGATTTTGCCACATGTCCTTTCTACAATCAATTTCACAAAAAAAATGGTGACATGGCCGATAATTAAATATGACATGGATGATTTTGCCACATGTACTTTCTACAATTAGTTTCACAAAAACAAATGGTGACATGACTTATGACTAAATATGACATGAACAATTATAATTAATGTAAATATATATATTTTTGGAAAGCTTTATAGAATATGGTAATAACTCATATATTACATTACATTAGTGTTAATTTATATTTTTGGAAATATTTTAAAAATATGATAATAACTCATATATCATCATTAAAATAAATATATTCATATATGGCATTAAGAATTTCGAAAATTTTAATTATACATTTTTAAATTATACAATTGTATTACAAAATTTTCCAAAAATCTATTCTTTTTTTTTTGAAAATTATTAAAATATAATCGTAAAATCATTAATTTCTTATATATTTAAAAATTTAATAAATATTGTCTAATTTTAATTTTTGATAATTTAAAATTTTCTACTACAATTTTTTTAATATATTTAATTAAAATAAATAGAATGAAAAATTTATCTAAGATTATAATTTTAAATATATACATGCATATTCTTAAATACAATTTAAAATAAATAAAAATAATATTATATTAATTTTTAAGTTTAATTAAAAACAATTGTACTAAAATAGTGATAATAAAATAAAATTTATAATATTAATAAAATTTTAGTTTTAAACATAATTTATACTTTATCCATTAAAAATGTTTTAATTTTTTTTACTGCACAATTTACAATTAGTTTCACAAAAAAATGGTGACATGTCTACTAAAATTGATGGCATGACCTATGATTAAATATAATATGATGGACAATTGTATTTAGTGTAAATATATATATATTTTTGGAAATTTTTATAGAATATAGTAATAACCTATATCTTACATTTAGTGTTGATTTATATTTTTGGAAATATTTTTAAAATATGGTAATAACTCATAAATAATTATTAAAATAAATATATTCAAATACGAATCGTAAAATTATTAATTTTTTATATATTTACAAATTTAAGAAATATTGTATGATTTAATTTTTGATAATTATTCTACTATAATTTTTTAATATATTTAATTAAAATAAAAAGAAAGAAAAATATATCTAAGATTATAATTTTAAATATATACATGCATATTCTTAAATATAATTCAAAATAAAAAATCTATTTTTATATTTATTTTATTTTAATTAAAAAATTGTATTAAAATCGTGATATGAAAAATAAAATTTAGAATATTAACAAAATTTTATTTTTAAACATAATTTATACTGTATCTATTAAAAAAATATTTAAATTTTTTTCACTGCACATGGTGCAGGAGAACACCTAGTATATATATATATATATCTTATTATATAAAGCTTAGTTTTCAAAGTTACTAATTAACATGATCGCGACACGTGGCGGTTATATATTTTAGATTGTGACATGTGTGAAATATATTTAACATTTATATAATAAGAATGATTTTCCTATTTTTCTACTTTCATAATTAAGAAAATATAATTTTCTTATTTTTCTACTCTTTGATTTTCCTATTTTCCTACTTTCATAATAAGGAAAAGATAATTTTCTTATTTTTTACATTGATATTTAAAATTGCTAATTAATATGATTAAACATTAGTGAGAACTAGAAAACTGATAAAATTTTATGATAAAAAAATATATTGATAACATTTTTTTTTTTGAAATTCGAAAGAAAAAATGACTATAATAGGTTGTATGAAACATTTTTCCTTTCCAAAATTTTCAACAGAAATGTAAAAGAGTATTTAATATTTTTTTTATTTTTATTGTAAATAAAAAGGAGATTTATAAACTAGAATGTTTTTTTTTTAAAATATCCTGGCACAATAAAATTTTAAAACTTATTTAATAAAACATTAAGTTAGTACATAAAAATCTGTATAATGTAATCATTGACTAAATTGGTGTATTTGACTTTCATTTTTTTTTACTTTTCATCAAAAAAAACAGTATTATGTGAGATTAATTTTTTTTTCACTTATTTTCATATTAAACTAAAATATCTAAAAAAAACCGTTGCAACGCAACATGCTCATATCTAGTATATATATAAATACGACATAAACAATACTACAACATAGTATACTGAAATCGTTTCATCTTATCTCTTTAAATTTTCCACTGCTATGTAAGACTAATTTGAACCTTTTATTATCAAGATTTTAATGTATGTGATGTTAATTAATAGTCGGTGCTATAAGTAAATGTATGTGATGTTAATGTATGTGATTTTAATGTATGTGATGTTAATTAACTATATGTAAATGTGTATACATATAGTTTACAAGTTTCCATATTTACATGTCTTTTCCTTACATCTAATCTATTAATTTAGGGTTCTATTTGAAATTACCTTGGCATAATTTTTTTTGGACCTATTGAACAAGTTATCACTTAGTATACACACGCTTCTTATACAATAATTCATGATGAGCAGTATATACTTAAATGAAACCGTTATGTTGTTTCCTTGATATCGATATATTTTATTCGAATTAAGCGGTTAAGTTTCACCTTGAAAATAACCATGAACATTATTAATATAGCAAAGATATCTAGGACCACTTTATTATTTATATACACAAATTAGACTATGTATTAGCTATCAACTATTTATATCGCTTACCAATTATTCGGGAATCAACCAATATTTTTACCAAATGACATTTAGTTTTGACATACAAATATATATATGTATATATATCTCTCTAAATACGACATAAACAATACTACAATATAGTATACTGAAATCGTTTCATCTTATCTTTTTAAATTTTCCACTGCTATGTAAGACTAATTTGAACCTTTTATTATCAAGATTTTAATGTATATGATGTTAATTAATAGTCGGTGCTATAAGGAATTGGTTTAACCAAATTTTGAAACTGGACCATATATTAAATCGGTATTGTAGCCAGATCGATGGTTGGACCATTCTTACCGGTTCAGGTTTTTAAAATTTTAATTTAATGTTAAATTAATTAACTATATGTAAATGTGTATAACCATAAAATTACTTTTATAAAACTTCATAATAAAAACAATAAGATTTTTTTATGAAAAAAATAAATGAAAACTTTAGAAATAATATAAAAATATTGTGAAAACAAATTTGTTTAGATATATATTAAAAAAAATAAGAAATTTAATGAAATTCTTTTAAATTGGAAAAAATTGAAACACCATTTTACAAAAGTAGTCTCATGTTTTAACGCGGGTTAGAATCTAGTTGATTTTTTATGTCGAAGTCGAACTAGTTAAAAAAACTGTTTTTTTAGAATTTACACAAATGCTGTAATTTTCAGAAATGGTTTCGGTTATTTATGTTTAAATCTCTGTATCGAATTAGCATAAATATTTAATATCAATGCTGGATTTTTAGTAATTTACATAAGGAGAAGAATATACTATATACATATAAATATATACTCCCTCGGTTCTATAATATAAAATGTTTTAGAGATGTTTTGATGTTTCAGAATATAAGATGTTTTGATATTTTTAAGATATTTTAACTTCATTGAAAATTGATTAACTAATAATAGTGTACTACTTTGTTTGTGATTGATTACTTTATATTTAATTTAGATTGTTTAATAATTGTTTTCTAAAAATAAAATTTTCTTAATTTTGTGCAATCATGCTAAAAATTTTATACTCTCTCTATTTCATAGTATTACTTAATGTTTTGTCATAATGTACAAATATTAAGAACATCTATTTTCTATTAAAAGTATTACTAAATTACAATTTTAAAATAATTTATTTAATTATAAATAAATTAGAATAATTATAAATAAATTAGAATAAAATTAAAAAGATTTGTGCAAATATCATCTATTATAAAACAACAAAATTATTTTAAAACATCAAATATATTGAAACATAGGAGTATTATAGAACTGATGGATTACATAGTAGTAGATGTTGACTGGCAACTTACGTGGGAGCTATGTTCCACGTTGATGATAAAGATGGCTAAAGAGCGACACGTGGATCCACGTGAGCCATCTGTTTCTCTGTGTAGTCTGCCGTTTCAGTTCACTCAGAGGTCGAAAATGTGTAAGCAATTTTTCGATTCTTCTTCACAGTGAAGAAAGATCATTTTATAGTAATAATAACAATCTTATTGATTTTACCGATACATCATTTTCTGTAGCTGTTGAATTTATGCATAAATATCCTCTCATCGCTTTAAAAAATAGAAAGGATTTACTAGAATTGCATGAGAATATTATTTTAAATTCATTATCATGAAAATAGCTAAAATAGTGCAAATTGACACGATATTAACTAATTTTGCAAAGCGTCACACATTTGCAGTCGGCGTGCGATGCGCGCAAGCCATGCAACTGTGATAATCTCTATTTCTCTTCCATCTGTTACGTCTTACCTTGAAATATTTTGATTTTTCTTTCATAAGAAAATCTTTAGTTAATTATTATTTTTTATTAAAATACACGTATACGTATTTCCGTACATTCGATTTATATATAAATAGATTTGTATGGTATACACTTAAAACATATAAGATACTTTCACATCTTGCATGCCGACATTTTCGAGGTCATATTTTTGGTCAATGTATCTAGTTTAGTTCAATGTGACTTCTCCAAGTTTAGTCATATCCAAACATTTCCATAGTGACAACATTCAATATTACTAGGTTTTGTTAGCAACCAACATATAGTGTAACGTAGTTTGACTACTCCTCAACTTTTCTCACTAGTCCCATGTAAAAATGTAGCCAACATATAGTGTAACATAGCTTCACTATTCTTCAACTTTTATCTCACTAATCTCAAGTAAAAGTACGAAATGGTAATGTGTTGATCGGTTATATGTTTAGAAGTGTAGGAGAATGTCAGCATTTGTTTTATTTTGTTTGTGGGATAAAGGTTCTGATTTAATTAGAGTAGTTATTTGGTTTAGTAATATAAACCCATGACGAGGTAATGGACTATAGATAAAATATGATTATATATACATTCACCCTATATATATTTATAACAGTGTATATATAGAGTCGTAGGTATATATATTGTCCCGAAACGCTACAATTTCATATGTATATCACAACCTAAAGGCTAAATGAGAAACCGAATAGAAGAAAAGTTCCTCGAGTTCTACGAGAGTTGGATATTTCAACTCGAGCAATATCTTCATCAACTCTTACTGGCTCATAACAACATCAACACTATGAGTGAGATCGAGCTTCGAGGTTTGATCTCGAAGCTTACTACACACCACAAAGCTTACTACACAGCGAAATGGGCAGCCATAGGAGAAGACGTTTTAGCCTTCTTTGGACCGGTTTGGCTAAACCCGTTAGAGAAATCTTGTTTTTGGTTAACCGGATGGAAACCGTCGACGGCGTTTCGGATGCTCGATAGGCTGAGGAAGTCGTGGAGGCCGACGGTGGTGCTTGTGGAGGCTCAGGTGAGGAGGTTGGAGGAGCTGCGAGTTATGACGAGGTTCGACGAAGAAAGAGTTGAGACAGAGATGGAGCGATATCAGGTGGGTCCACACTGGATTCGTACGGATTTCAGATTTTTAAATTATTTTTCTTTCTCTTGGGGTTAAATGTTCGAATACATTTGAAGTGGGAGTATATTATTATATGTTTTTTTGTTAGAATTAATCACCATAATTTTATATTTGCTTGATACTATTACCAATGAAAGCGAACGTCAAGTATGCAAAGAAGAAGTTATTTTTGATTAACAATCTGTACACTTTTGAGGTTGTCTCTAGGTGGCTATGGCTGATAGGAAAATGGTGGAGCTAGCGAGACTTGGATGTCATGTCGGTGGAGTAGAAGGAGAATCTGCAGTGCTGGTTGAGGCGGCGGTGAAGGGATTAGCGACCAGGCTAGAGAAGATGGTGAAGGCGGCAGATTGTGTGCGGTTGAAAACGCTTAAGGGTATTTTAGACGTTTTAGCTCCGCCCCAGTGTGTTGAGTTTTTGGCAGCGGCGGCTGCGTTTCAGGTTCAGTTACGTCGGTGGGGAAACGAAAGACATAATGTCACTCACTCCTATGGTTCCTGACACATTCTTAAGTACTGTTGTCTCGTCCTTGCCATGTACCTGTTTTATTTTCATATATATATATGAAAAAATGAAAATATAATTCCATTTCAGTTACCTCTTTTTCTTTTGTTGAAAACGTATTAAAAAATTGGAACTACAAAAGAAACATATGGATCCCCTGACTGGTTGTTAGTTGTTACTATTCAGCAGGTAAGTAAGCACTGATAATCACTTCTGCTCTATGTTGCATGGAAACTTGGTTGAAGGTCCGTTTCACGTTTCGGAAACGTTTCGGAAACGGAATCTCCCGGAAACTCGAGGAAACGCAATAGAAACATTGCCTTCGCTTTTTCTTTTACCTTAAATTTCCCTCGATCGTAGTTTAATTAGACGGAAAGGAAATTACATTGCCTTCGGTTTTTCTTTTACCTTTGATATTTTTTCTCTCCTCATTATACTAACTACTCGTTTACTACTAATCATGATCAGTCAAGTTATAATGAACTGTGTATGGCATGAAATATATTATTTTTCACAAACATCAAAGACCATAGAGTAAGCGAACAAATATATGAATAGTATGTTTACCAGAAAAATGCATCTCACATCATAAGAACTTAATGATGTGATTTTACTTTCTTCTTGCCGTCTGTATTTTTTTGACTAATTATCGTCTGTATTATTAAGAAAATAAAAGTCCTACAAGTCATAACAAGTTTGTTTGGGCTAAAAAAATTATACATGATAATTATAAACAGTCTAAGAGAATGTGAATTTTTTATCACGGTGTTTTGCAATGTACATTTTTAGATAACTATTTTAACACTTTTTTAAAAAATGTTTAAGAGGGCTGCGTCATCGATCTTGTTTTGCATAAGTATTTCGCTTAATAATAATATCAAAAATATAACTTAAAGTCTGATATATAAGGATATTTTCAATTTCATTATATTTTTCACTCTAAATAGAGTTTAGATTAAAAGTGCTACAATGATATTCTATTTTCACTATGTAACAGAATGAAAATATGTTTATTCCAAATATAGAATAAATTTTTTTTTTTGTTAATCACTCTATTTTTACTCTAAAATAGAATATTATTAAAAGAAACTTCAATTTTATTATGGAATTTTTCTATTTTAGAGCGGAAAATAAAATAAAGTTTTAGAGATGGTTTACCACACACTCAAACTTACCCTACCTACTTATTTTTTTACTCTGTTAGATGTACTATTGATTTATGAGTAATAAGACAAAAACATTGCTAATCCGCTAAGAGCTTCAAAGTCAATATGTAACAAACTAACAATGGCTAAAATCCTAACTAGTATCTTCTAGCAATCCAGGGACGGAAACGTCCTCCTTCCAAAATTTATCTAATTGCTCTAAAACTGGTTGCAGCGAATATTTCATTCATCTGCATGTTTTGACAGCTCAACAGCACTTATCCACGTCGCCTTCAGCGTCCGTGGCAGCTTTAGATTCGTGATGCATCTTCTGCCTCATCAATCGTTCGGTCCATCTACCAAGGTTCAAAATATATATTTGTATATTTTGAGAACTTGTGTAGAACACCTGCCTCACATCAGGAGGAAGAAAAGCATAAAAAGTGAAACAGAGGGAAAACAGATGCCTCACATCAGCTAGTTTCGCCAGCATATGTCTTCAGCTGCTGCTCTTTTTTAGTTTATTTGGGATGTGTTTTGGGGGTTTTCATACAAGAAAAATTAATAGTAACAATAAAAGAAGAAACTATACTCACATATATTTCAGCACAACACGTGAATACGATATATGCCTATACTATGCCTCATCATACAAAAACACATATCGAAACTCGTATATACCAATTCCATCGAGAAGCAAACACTAATCAAAACGAACTCAATGTGAAGAATCAAGAACCAAAAGCTCGTACTTTTGTTTTTTTTTTCTTTAACCATCATTTAATTTTAATTTGATTGCTTTATTATTGTACTAGTATTAACGCCGCCTGTTGCAACACGAGCTAGTTTTTGCTTGCATTTTTTTAATTATTCTTGTATCAAATTCATTATGTTCTGTTTTTACTAAAACTAAACACTGTTAGAAGCAAATTTTGTGTTGGTCTTTGATGGCAAAACTTCTATTCGTTTTTAGGGAAAAGAGATACATATTTGATCAATAAAGTTTATATTTAAATACCAACACATAAAATATAGCTAAAATACTAAATTTGGGAAATGATAAAACACTCATTTACGTTTTTCATAACAAGGTTAATGACGTTTTCAGATTGATATTTATTTCCTTCCATTTTCACTCATGGTGCCCATAAAATCGTTTGTGGTCAATGGATATTTTGTAAAAAAATAAAAACAAATGATTATTTAGTCTTTGACAAAAGAATGATTTTGTTCAGATCACAGAGTACTAGGGTCTTTGAAGTGTATAAATAGGACTTCTAAAGATGGAGAGTTATTTGAAGTGTAAAATAATGTCTCTCATAGAATTTTGCTAAACCTCAAATTATACTAGTGTACACATTTGCCCAAAGTAATTCGCAGCAACACACATGACTGCTCAAAGACACTGGGTTAAAGAGATTACTCGCTAAAAACCAAATTATACAGTAGAACATAGTAGTAGCTAACGATCGATGAGATGTGAACGAAGACGGTGTCATGAACTCAACTCTATTAACTTCCATTAGTTCAGCGTTTCTGACCTGTGTTTTTAATAAGAAAGCAAACCATGTTAAGAACATGTAAAACACTAAGAGACTGATTTGAATCAGATTGAAATTAGAAACAAAGAGTAAATAAACAAAATAGGCTGTTGAGGCTTCAAAAGTCCAATTAGTTAAATATCACGAACTTGAAAAGATCCAAAATTTAAGTAGTCTAGTAACAAACTTGAAAGGGTCCAGAATCTGGCAATTTATCCGATACCCGAAGTGGCATCCGAATCCGACCTGAAAAATCCGAACCGAAATCCGAACGGATATTAAGTTAGGAGAAATTGGATATCCGAACCCAAATGAATATCCAAAAATAACCAAATATGCATATACTAACTCTTATATTTCTAATTTATATATCTCATTTTATTTTAAATATTAATATTTATGTTATACATATTTTAAGATCATATAGTATATAAATATGGAAAAAATGATTCAATGATCAATTTAAATGCATGTAAAATTTTTGGTTTCATGTATTAACAAAATTTACGTCCAACGTTTAAAAACAATAGCCAAATTAATATATATATTTGTTTTCGAAATGTTTTTTCTATATCTATTAATCATTTAATCTGCGAAAAATAAAAAAATCTGTTAAGTGAAATTTGTATTTGTTATATAAAAACATAAAAATGAAAAAAAATATTTTTTGTTCTTTTAAAAGTTAAATATCTGAACCCGATCCGAAATAACCGAACTCGAACTGAAAATACCCGAATCCGACCGAAGTATAGAAATACCCGAACAAATTTTATATCTCATGCCGAAATATCCGAAAATCCGAAATAAATCTGAACCTGAACGGATACCCGAACGCCCATCCCTAATTCAGACTTAAAAACAACTTTAAATGGTAGATAAAAATAGATTAGATGCTAACTGAACAAAAAAAAATCTTTGATTAAACACCCTAAGAAAAAAATCTGGATACATCTTTATTCTTAAACACCTTAATAGATATACCAAAATTTCCCAAACTTAACTTTTGAATCTAAATCAGGAAAAGGAGATATGAAAGATTTTAATAATAGATTACCAGAAAACCTGACTCATCAGAGTTAATAGCTATACAGCAATGGAAAATGTGTAATGACAACAACAACAATAACAAGACGGATTAAAAATATTTAGGCACATTAAGAAGATAAGATGACCCAAGATGGGTCTTGTCTGAGAGAAAAAGACACTGATTCAAGAAAGTTTTTTTTCGTTCTTGAAATGAAATGATCGCATCATCATCATCATCATCATCAATACTGATGGTCTTGATATATGGCTCCAAACTCAGCTCTCCATGCCTGATCGTCTGCATAATCGTCATAGCTGACCACACCACCGGTTCTGTTCCATGTTCTTCATTCTCCTTGAGCAAACCGGTTCTGTGTTCTGTTTCATTTTCCTCACTCTACCTGAACCATGGCTGTAATGCAGACCCTGGCAGTCTGCTTTCTGCAAGATATTGCTTCATCGTGCTCATTTCTGTCGTGTGCTTGCTCTTTAGCTTCTCGATCTGCATCTTTAGGCTCGACATCTGCACAATGATTTAGAATTGGAAAACTGATGAAAGTAAGGAATATTGCGATACATATATAACCCCGATAAAAAGCAGGGGAATTTGATATAGCGATGTACGAAAACTAAGGCAATATTCGCTTGCTTGTCATGGAAAATTTAGCATTTACAGCGACTTATTATCGTTTGTTTTTTTAACTTACTTTTTTGGCATGACTTAAAACACAATCTGACAACCGAACCAAAACACAATCTGAACTAGGATAAAAAAAAGTTCTGAAATTAGTTAAATAAGATTTTTTGCATAATTTGTATATTTTCCAACATTAATCTAAACCAAAAAAAACAACTTTAATGTTGGAACTTCAGCTTAGAGTTAAAAAAAGCCAATGCTTAATTAGGATCTTAATCTGAACAAAGACTTGTTTACCTACAAATTTCATGACCAGAGATAATTTCAGTGGGTATAATTAACAGGTTAATCAATATGATCGTTATATTAATTAAATTCATAGTCAAAATAGTCTAATAACGTATAAAAAGATAATGGAACAAATGCAGCAATACCAATCTCAAACGGAATACTCTCTTCTCTTCCAAAACTTAAAACAACACTAATCTTTTACACCTGTGCAATCGATCTGCTTTTTAACCGTGGAGGATAATTTCCGACTTCAATTCAGACTAGTCTACTATATTTTGAGGTGGAATATAGTAAGGAGCGGGGTTTTTTTTAACCAAACCAAGGAAGGGGCAACCATCCAGCTCCACATCGACAAATGTGGTTTCGTCAAAATCCTTGATGTAAACCCAGTTAGGCCGAAAACCAGGAAAGGAAGTAGAAGGGATACAGAAAGGTTCAGACTTTGAGAGGAACATGGTCAGATCTCCCATGTCTTGAGTGTAGACCGCGTTTCCTTCTTCGTCTATCTTGTACACCATTAAATATTCTGTCTTCATTTTTGCAACACCTTCCACGATATCGGCTGTCTTCCTGTACTGCTTAACCAAGAAAATCTCACCGGTGGATGTTGACTCCACCAAGTGTTGGCTCATGCAGCACGAATCCATAAGCTCGCGGATGTTAGTGGGCAGCTTGGGAGGGTTTTCAAATCGCAGGCTCTTATACACAAGGTCATCGCTGGGATCACAGGGGTCCCATGCACAGATGAGATGGCCTCCGGATCCAAAAATAAGAAACATGTTGTAATTCTTGGAAAACATGACACGGGAGGAGTAGAAGCAGGGGTATTCGATTTTGACGTTGGTCCACTCTGGTTTACTCTTACCAGCTGGTTTGCAGAAGCTGAGCTGAGGACCCAAGAACTTGACAGCAACGACACAGTCCTCATCATCCTCCGGAGAAGATGATGACATCGACACGTTGGTGATTATTTTGGTTTGACAATGTGGAAGAGTCACAAGAGGAGGCAGTGGGATGCAAATGGGATCTTTATACAATGCATATGGGTTTAGATCGTCATGGAGACGCAGGATTCCATCGTCCTTCAGACTAGCTACCCACCCATGAGATGCTCCGATCGTAACCACAGTATCACTGAGATCATTGTGCACCAAATCCACACACACCTTCTTTTCCAAACGAGTGACGCAATATTTTTCTGGATTGACATCGCCAATGCTGAGTGTTCCAAGGCGATTATGATGGGAAAACTCGAGGCAAGGTCTGGCGCCGAGGACGTAACAAGGAGAGGTTTGACGCAAGGAGGTTGAGAAGCCGTTAGAGAGAAGAAAAGAAACAGAAGATCTTCTCACCCCAACGCGGAGCCGACTGAAAAAGAGAGACATGAGAATTCTATAAGCAAATAGCTGAGAGAGATTGAGAGAATTGATGATGTTCAATCTTCTCCACCTAAAATCTTTCCATTAATACAGAGAAATAAATAGCCTTGCCCCCCACGGCAAGTTTTTTCGTTGAATATTTACTATTTATTTGTATTTATTACTCTTTGCTTCATGTTATAAACGAATTACTGTATTTGAATATATTTGGTAATTTATTATTGGATCTTCTTTGCGGAAAGCAAATATATTGATTAATTTACTATTTATTTGTATTGCCTTACCCACCAAGTTTACTTGGTCGGTAATTTACGATTTACTTTTATTTATACACTTTACTCCTTCATGAATTTCCCTTGTTGAATATTTGGTAATTCATTTTGGATGATCTTAGTCGAAAGCGAGGTATTTGTTTTTTTTTTCCTTTGGAAAATATTTTCCCTTAATGTTTTAAGTTCAAAACTGGGAATTCTTCAACTTAGGGTCAGTGATGTTAATGTTAATTTTTGTTTCTATTTTTATGATTTAATAGTGGGAAACAAATTCAAAACTATAAATTTTAGTACAAGATGTCCATTTTCAAAAATATATTTTTTCTTTAAAAGAAAATATTATAGTTTTGTTATTATATTTTATTTTCTAATCATTTTTTAATCTTGAGAAATTTCATATTTTTTCTTCTTTTTAAAGAATAATATTTATTATTGATCAACTATCTGTAAGCTTGTTCATATTATGATTATATGTGAAACCAAACAAAATGAAATATTACATAACATATTTATCATTTGATCATTTATACTATGTAGATCATTTTTCAATTGCATTTGTTTATAAATCTAATCAACTAGTTTTTCTTAACACTGTTTTTATTAAGATAGAAAAGGACTACAACTCAAAGTCATACAATACTAAAATTAGAGAAGAAGACCTATACAATAGGCAAAATATAAATAGCTAAATGAAAAACGCCAATAAGCGTTCATACAACCATCCTCAATAGAGGGGTAGAAAAAATCCCAGCGACTCACACACCAAAGCAGGCGAGACAGGATAGAGAATGCTCAAAAGACCTGTTAGATAACCAAGTAGTATACCTGAGATGCATTCACATCTTAAATGGAGATTCTTGAATCCTGATACGAGAGAGCCAACGCAGAATTCCCACAGCTACATATGATTGAAATCAATGACTTTTAGGAGCAATAAGATTAGTTGTATTATTCCTTACATGACTAATCACCACTCTTCGAAAGAACTAAAACTTAACAAACCAACAACGACACATCATAATGAATGTCGAGCGGATAGAATTCTCCAAAAACAAGCGGATAGAAGACAAGCTATCCCAATACCGAGAAAATAACACTTTCCACATGAGGACCACCACTAATAGATCCAAAACTAACAGAAACAGGAACAAAACAGAACCATCTACTTGAATGGAGACACATACGAAGGCCGGAGACGAGCACAATTCTTAGACTCCATAAACATCCACTGCTCCACAACGCTATATCTGTACAAGGGCCACCGGGTCTAAATACCGCCAGAATTCACCCAGAAAACGACACTCATGGCAGAGAAACAGCCCAAACACTTAAAGAATCAACATAAACCAAACCATAGACCCAACTGGAGAAGTAGAAAAGCTTCCTCCTCTAGAGACAGAAAACAACAAAAAGAATTAAAGAGGTGAACAAGGATAACTGAGATCGAGAGAAGCCTCTCCAGGCGACGGCGAGGAGCGCCAAACGCCGGAGAAGCAAGGATCTGTCAAGAAAGTTCGACGGCGGCTGATAGGTTAGAGCGAGAAAAATAATCAACTAGTTATATTTTTATATATTAGTACATTTATTAGTTTATCCTTTTTTTTTTTTTTTTTTGTCAACCCTTTTTCTTATTAAGAAGACCAACTTATTACATAGTTTGCTCTCTTTTTCCTAGCCATCTTTGCCATTACATCAACAGATGAGAGCAATGAACGATTTACAAACCGAAACGTAAAGCCCATTGGTTTAGAGATTTCAATTATATCTTGTATCATAGAGTTTGCCTCCGTGATACACTTCCTGCTGATGGTTTGTTCAGCTTGATGCTGATATAACTCATCAATTAAGTTCCTGCAGTCACTCATAAATGTCACATGCTCATATCCAAGTCTTCTCATTTGCTGGACTGCCATAAGTAACGCCATTGCTTCCGCTTCTAATGATGAATTCGTTGGGTTAATCATTGAGGACCCATTAATAAGTTGGATGCCTTCTTTGCTAAGTAAGGACCATCCTATTCCTGCACACTCATTTGGATCCTTCCAAGACGCATCTACCAGACAATAACGAGAAAGAACTGGTGGCATTACTATAGGATTTGTTATTAAATTCGAACCTGTTTCATTCTCTCCAGGCTGACATTTTTCATCATGATCCACAGCTTCCTTCCACTGATTATAATCTCTTATTGCCGCATGGATCACTTGTATTATATGCTCCCTTTGGTGCTCAAAGATCAGCTTATTCCTCATCTTCCAAATCTTCCATCCTACAAAAAAATTCAAAATGTTTCTAATATCTTTGTTAACCATGTCTAACAGTATGTCAACATTTTGTAGGAAAGTTGCTTGTTCTGTTAGCTGACTCTGAAAAAGGGATGGCACCATAGACCAAATCTCTTTTGTAACTCTGCATTGAAATAGAAGATGGTCTATTGTCTCCTCCATTTCTCCACATGTTTGGCAAATGGGATCAACTTGTGAAACTCTTATTTTCATGTTTGTTGCCACTGGGAGACCATTTTGAAGAGCTCTCCACCAGAAAATTTTTATCTTTGGAGGAATATTAAGTTTCCAAAGCCGACTACAACATCTTTTCATCATCTCTGATAGAAAATCTCTTGGATTAGCTGGAGGAAGATTACGAGTTCAAAGCAAGAAGGAGGATTGGGAATTAGGGATATGGAAGATTTCAATATTGCTTTATTGGCTAAGCAAGGTTGGAGAATCATGAAAAATCCCTGTAGTTTGCTTGCAAGAGTCTTTAAGGCAAAATACATTTATTAGTTTATCCAAAATACAATATATTAGCAATATAATATGTTATTTTTAAAAAATTATATATTCCTTAATTCCTTTACATCTTATTATATAAAACTTAGTTTTTCAAAGTTACTAATTAACATGATTGCGACATGTGTTATTAAATTTACTAAGATGGTGACATGTGTCAAAAATATTATATAATTTTTTTTTGTTTATGATTTAAAAGAAATCTAAAAAAGGAAAATTCTTTTACAAAATTTCAAATTGCAAAAATTATTAAATAAAATATTAAAGTTCAAAAATTATTAAATAAAATATTAAATTAGTACTATACTAAAATAATCTATTAGTATATTTTTATTAAATTAAAATATAAAAAACCTGTTGCAACGCAACGAGCTCATATCTAGCTCCAAAAAAAATTAAAATTTAAAACACTTATAAAAACAAACAAATAAAGTCTTAAACATATAGGAGTATTAAAGTTGATAAATTTCTTAAGCTTTATATTTTATTATACTAAAAATTTCATTAGTTACATTCAACATTCTTAAATTTAATATTTCTGTTTTCTTATAATTCAAACAAGATCTTGACACGCACAACCGTGCGGTGATTATTTTTATTTTTATACATATACCTATTTGGTTTACATGATTAGTGATATATAATTTTAATATTTTCATATTATTAATAGTTTATTATAGAATTTTCGAATATAATAATTTTATATATTTTTAATTTATTTATTTTTAAAAAATTATTAGTGATATCACTCTTATTAATACATGAACAGTAACTAAATCTTACATTCTTTGATATTTACGAGAAAATCCATTCAATTTAATATTAATTTAGATACTAATTTTCGTAAGAGTATAATTGTATTTTAGGTTTTTATCATACATATATATTAATTGAACTGTTTGTATGGTTTAAATATTTGACTAAATAACCTACATTAAGAGTAATTTATGCTAATGACAAAAAGTATTCTAAAATCTATCGCATTTTCAAAATTTAACAAGATAAAAAATACAAAACAAACACATTAATAAATAATATATGAATATGGACCATATTATATGGTCTATACTTTTCAAAGCTTGATTATCTTTTTGTAAACAAAGCAGTCATATATTTCTATTATCGAAATATAAAACAAAACCATCTATTATATTTAATAACAGAAACTGAATGAACTTTCAAAATCGTATTTGTAGAATTAAATTGAGGAACTGAACTGAAGCAGTTTATATACATACGATAACAAAAAGTTAATTTAATTATGAATAAAAATTGTATTTGTAGAATTATATTTATATACATCTTAAATAAAAATATATAAAAAGATATTATTAAAATGAAATCTAGGAAAATAATACTTGAGAATATCTTTTTAAATATCTTATTTTGAAAATATTAAAATAATAGATTGGATATGGTATGTATTTAATAATAATTAAGTTAGTTGTAAAATAAATAAAAAATAGGAGGGTGAGTAAATGAAATAATCCAACCTAGACTACTTGCAAGTAGATAAAAAATTCTTCTATTTTAATAGTATTGATGAGAGTTTGACCCACCATTTTAAAGGACGGGTAAAAAAATTTTGTGTCATAATCCTATATATTGATCTTCCTCAATTGTTAAATTTCTGAGATTGGTTTAGTTAACAAATTTATAAACATGTCTTTTTGTTCACCAATATGTTTAAATATACGTTTGGTTTTTGGTAATTATCTTAGGTCATTTTTCTTTTTGGATTTCGGTTTCAGTTTGATTATGTTTTTTTTTTTTGGCTCAAGAAATATATAAACCATTCAGTTATTTATGAAATAACTTAATATATTTATACTTGTGTTTAGCCGACCCGTATCAATGGGATTAATCTTTTTTTCAATGTTTTATTTACTGAAATTAGAAATTTTCATTCATTAAATTTTTTTTAAAAATATGTTTATAGATAATTAAATTAAAATTAATAAATATACTTTGTTAAAAATAAGATAATTCATTTATAAAATCCATCATTATTCATTTTACTTGTATTTTAAAAGTGTAAATTATAGTAAAATTTTGTTTTTAATTTTTATATTGGTAAAAAAAATATTTTATTATTACAAAAATAAAATATATTTCATTCAACCCATTTCATACTTGTATATCGAATTATTTTTAATATTCAAATTTAAATATGTAATTATTTATTATTTTATATATCTTACTTTACTATTTTATTTTAATACGTTGAAGTATGTGGTAAAATAATCTTTAATTTTATGAAATATAAATATTTAATAAATGAATTAGTTAATTTATATTTATATAGTTGATGTATTAATTTAATTATGAATATAAATATCAAGGTAATATTATTTATTATTCAATAATGAAAGGATTAATATTGGTTAATAATTTATTTAAAATTTATTACGAATTTCAGTATTTAAAAAATAAATATTAAAAATAATTTATGTTTACATCTTAAATTAAAATATATTAAAATATATTTTAAAAATGAATCTTAGAAAAGGATACTTGACAATATCTATTTAGATATCTTTTTTGAAAATATTAAAAGAAAAGATTGAATATAGTATATATTTAATAATAATTATGTTATTTGTAAGAGAAAAATAGGTGGTTAAATAAATTGTATTTTATAAATCTTGAAATATTAATAGATATTTGTTAGATTAGAAAAACATTATAATATTATTTGAGAAGTCAGTTTCAAAACATAGCCGATAAAAAGTTTTTTGTTATAATCTCTATACTATTATTTGAGAAGTCAGTTTCCTATGTGTCGCTCTCATGTTAATGGTTGATTACATTGAAACTTTTAATGAAAAAAATATTAATTTAAATAATATTATTGATTTTTACTTAAATTCCTTTTTAATATTTTCCAAAAAACATATCTAATAAAAAAAAATATTTATAAAGTTTAGAAAACGAATTTAAAAACAAAAATATACGTATAAATAATATAATTTTATTAAAAGAAAAGTTCATAAAATAGTAATATTCTATTTAAAATAATTCAAAATAACATAATAAATACATTTTTATAGTAACAATATATATTTTCAAAGTAACAGAAATATTTTTTATATATCTATCTATTTTTAGATGATTATATAATATAATTAAATAACATAGACTGATATATAATTTATTGACTAAAATAGTTTTAAATTAGTCTTATTGAAATGTTATTTATATTTCTTATATCTAGTTGACTATAATATTTTTCAAACACAGAAAAAATATCTATAAATTATAATTTACTTATTTAATATGCTTTCTTAAATACAAACACAATTTTTACTGCTTATTTTTAAGAGATATTAAGAAAACAAAAAAATATTATATTTTACATTATTAAAATTATATAATTTCTCAATATGAAATTTAATTTTAAATTTTATGTTTTTATTCTGGTGGAACTTAATATAACCATAATCAAAAGGCATAAAATTATATAGAATTTATAAAAATATTTTAGTTATTGTAATATTGATATATGTATGTAACTTCCTATAGATCATCATTTTGTTTTCTAATATCATTAAAAATCAAATAATTAATTTTATAGACATTATTAAAATACATGCATATTTAAACGATAAATAAAATTACTTTGATTTGGTTTAATTATAATAAAACTAATTATATTCCAGTTTTGAATTTGAAAAATATATGTAACTTAATATACTCACAACATGAGTGATTCGACTTATCAACTTATATCTAAAATCACAAATTTAACCACAATAAGAAAATATAATTTTATAATAAAAATAATTTATTTTATATCTATAAATTATAAAATTACTTAAAACACATTAACAAATGAAAATAAAATATTAACCAACTGTGATAATTTACATATCTAAGACAACAACCATCCTAAATACAAATAAGAAAATTAATAAATTTTTTAATATAATTAAAATTAAAAATATTATAGTTAAATTCAGAGAAATAAATACAATTCAATATATTCAAATGATAATTAAATCGACTGTAAAAACAACAAACCCGAATAGATATAATATATCTAAAATCATATGTTTAATTAAATTAATATAATGTTATTAATATAAATTCTGCATAAAATTATAAAGTAATTTAAAATTAGAAGTAAATAGCAATAAATTATTATAATATATGTTTGATTTATCAATATTTATACCCGTGCATGAGCACGGGACAATCACCTAGTAGTATTGATATATTTTGTGAAATATATTTATATGGAAATTATTTTAACATAATTTCTTTAAAAGATCCTTAATATGTTTATATATACTCTTTTGATATCCGAACTCATCGCTCTAAACTTAGTTCCGTTTAAAATCTGAAACAAAAACCATCCATGTTACTTTTGTTACGATTTTCATTACTAACCACTTGATTGTTACAGCTTGATATTGTTCTCACAGAAAGGAAGTGTACATGTTTCACTTGTCACTTACTGATTTTAGCCTTTGGTTGGTATCATTGTATATCTCTGCCAATGGTTAAAGCATTTGTTTCATGTTCGATCAGTTTGTCTCTGTGTGCTTTTGTGCTTATATCAGCTTATCTGGATGCTTCAGGCCCTATCGTAATAGTTGTTTTCAGTGTGATCTTGTTAGAACACTCTTTTTTTTCTGCAAAGTCTTGTTAGAACACTCATTATACAAATTAAATTGCAGGTTCAAAGAAGAGTAAACATAAGAGTGAAGTAGGATCACTGGATGTTTCAGCCATTGCCAGTGTGTTATATACGTTTCTTATGTGAAGCACAAAACAAAAAGGGTTCAAGTCTTGGATAACTTGATGTATTCGGCTATGTTCAAAAGAATCATGTAATGGCATTCGAAAAATTATTGAATTATTTTTGTACTTTTTTTTCTTATGCATATCAACTTTATGAATCTTGGTTTTAAACATGAGTTCTTAAACTAGCGGTACTGATTAACAAAAAGTAAAACAGTAAGTATAATAGTGGAATTGATCAAAATAATACCAACTTAAAAATGTACATATAAATTTTCAAGAGCAACCAACTAATTAACAGTAAAACTCATTTTATTTTGAATTAAATCAACCAACCCAAAATTATGCTAATTTCAAAAATTAAATTTCAGTAAAACTCTTTTTATTTATTTAAAGTACAATTTTAAGCTAAATTTTACAAATTTTATTTAAACTACAATTTTTATTGATGTAAATATATTTAAGACTATATTTTATTAAGTTAAAATATAATTTTACAAATTTTTAAAAATAAAATATGAATTATGAAATAGCTGATGCGTCAACCAAACGAACATGGTTCATATTTGTTTTCCGCGTCAGCGTCTGCGTCAACTTTCTGTGTCTTCAAAACGAACAAGAATATGCGTCGGCGTCAGCGTCTGCAAAACGAACAACAATCAAATGAGTTTGACACAGCCGCTCACGCTGACGCCGACGCCGACGCAGAAACCTGCGACAACCAAACGAACAGGGCCAAAGTATGCTAATAGGAGCAAAGGGATGGCCGCAAACACTATTTACTGCATACAGAAGCAAAAGCTTTACTATGGGCAATGCATGAAGTCTTAGCACATGGTTTTCATTCGGTACACTTCGAATCGGATTGCGCTCAGCTGGTTAAATCATTCATGAGGACTCCGCCATTGATGGAACTTGAACTAGATGCAATCTGACATCTTAGAAATGAGTTTTCTGAGTTTAATATCTCTTATATATTGTTCTCGTACTATGAATGTTAAAGCTGATTCCCTCTCTAAAGGACAACGTGCTCGAACTGCAAGTTACTATACTACTTGTAAGCGAAGTTGAACCTGTTTGGATAGCTCATATAATTAGCTTGCCTAGAGAAAACTGTTTGATTGATTATGGAATGAAATCGATGACATAAAAAATTAGACACAAGAAATATTGTAATACTTTTATAAAAATTTTGTTTTAATTATTTTCTATATTATTAGATCATAATATTTGCATCAGAAACTGTTGGCACGGCACTGATAGAATGTGTGAAATTAAAACCGAGTTTTGTATATAACACATCACATGTTAAAATATGAATATATCTTCGGTGTGCTTTAAAACAGGGAGGATTTGAGCATTACACTTGGAATACTTGTTGCAACTTGGACTACATGGAGAAGGGTGACGTTAAAGGGCTTTTGAAGAAAAGTTGTTCTGTAGCAGTGGAAAACAGGTTTTGATTTTGAGCAGCCTAATCATATCAGGGAACATAATTATGATTTCGTTAGGCAGGTTCTTGCGAGTCAAGGATTGTAAGAAAACAGAACAAAAACATCATCATCAACTTATGATTATTTTTGTCTTAAGATTAAAATTTCTCCAAAGAGAATACATTTAACATCTCACAGATAACATAAACAAAGACAGTTGCAAAACTAGTTGCGGATATCTTGTGGGGGAATATGATAAGGGGAATAAAGTGGACCTTCTGCACTAACGATGTCGAAAGGGGTGCGAGCCAGATCCACATATCCGTGCTCATCATAATCCAAGATGTAAACGTTGTTAGTATACATCCCAGGGAAGGCAGTAGAAGGGACACAGAAAGGTTCAGACATTGAGATGAACATGACGAGATCTCCCATGTCTTGTGTGCGAATTGCGTTTCCTTCATCGTCGAGATTGTACACCATTAAAAGTTCTGTTTTCATTATGGCAGCACCTTCCTTGTTCTCAGCTATCTTCTTGTACTGCTTAACCAAGAATGTCTCACCAGTGGGTCGTGACTCCACCAAGTGCTCGCTCTTGGTGCACGAATCTATAAGGTTCTGTTCATCGTTGGTCAGCTTGGGAATGTCTGTAAATCGCACGCTCTGAAGCTTAGGGTCATCGCTTGGATTGCATGGGTCCCATGACCCGATGAGGTGGCCTCCAGATCCGGGCATACGAAACATGTTATCTTTCTTGGAGAACATGACACGGGAGGAGTAGAAGCAAGGGTTTTTGATCTTGATGTTGGTCCACTCTGGTTTACTCTTACCAGCTGGTTTGCAAAAGCTAAGCTGAGGTCCTAAGAACTTGACAGCCACGACACAGTCCTCATCATCCTCTGGAGAAGATGATGTCATTGAAACATTGGTGATGATTTCGGTTTGGCAATGAGGTAGAGTCACGAGAGGAGGCAGAGGGATACGTTTAGGATTCGTATCAGATGCAACAGGGTTGAGATCATCTTGTAGACGCAGGATTCCATCTTCCTTCAGAGTAGCTACCCACCCATGAGATGCCCCGATCGTTTGCGTTTTCCCATGATTTAAACTGTTACACACCAACTCCAGAAGTACAATCTTGTCCATTTCAGTCCAGGCATGTTGATTTGCATAGGCAACTATGAGTCCTCCGTCAGCTTCTCCACGTGGTCTAGCGCCGATGACGGAACAAGGAGGGGTTTGCCGCAAGGAAGTTGAGAAGCCGTTAGAGATAAGAAGAGAAACAGAGGAGGATCTTCTCACCAACGCAGGTTTCACAAGGCGGCTGAGAAAGAGAGCCATGAATGTTCTTTAAAAAAAATCGAAACAGCTCTCAGAGCTTGTTTTGAGAAAACCTAAAACCTTTCCATTAATACAGAGAATGGCCTTGCCCACCACGGCAAGTTTTTGGACGGATATTTACTTTTTATTACTTTTTCCTTCATGATATTAATGAATCAATACAATTAAAAAAGTACGAGTTTTTTTTTTTATTTCTTTATAATAAAAATGTGCGAGCCGCAGCAGAACCAGCAGATTCTTATTTACCAGATTCGCCCTGAATGCACCGATGTCCCCAACACCAGATTCATTATGTGATTTGACCATTCTCTTGTGTTGTTTGGATTCTTCTTGAACGTTTAAGCTGAGTGTGTAGCAATAATCATTATTTGGAACTCTTTATAATGAAGAGAACATTATTAGCTATGATGCAGATGCCCCAGTTGATGTCTTTTTCTTATTGGTCATTCAAATGCTCTGAGGATTACTGATTCCTACTGCTCTTTTAACTAAGTTTATAATCTCATGATTGTCTTTACAGAAAACCAGAATTTTCTCATTTGATTTGTAACATTTTGGTGGCTTATGTGTTGTGTTAATTGTCTTGATATGATCAGACAAGATAGCATAACTAGTTATGTGCTTAATGGGGTTTTGGTAAACACAAATACTATATTAATGATCTGACAGCCACGACAAATTCATCTAGAAATTGGAAACTTAAAAGAAAAGTTAAAAACAATAAAAAGGAAACTTGAAACAAAGCCGACATAGAACAGAGGTTGCTTGGTGGTGAAGGTATTATGCTGCTGCATCAGCGTCACTCTCAGCACTCTGAGCATCACTCTCAGTACCTGAGCCACTCTCAACTGAGCCACTCCCAGAGCCTGAGGGTGTTCGAGAGCCTGAGGGTGTTCCAGAGCGTGAGGATGTGGTGTTCCACCCCGTTTCGTAGTTGGGAAACACCGAAACCCTGTCCCACTTCCAAGCCACGTAGTCCTCCATCCGCTTTTCCTCTGCACCCAACCTCTGCACCATCATGCCTGTTAACTCTACTGCCTCAAGATACTCAGCCTCCTTCGTCTTGTTTCCTTTCTTCCTTGCATCTTCTGCCTTAGCTAGATACCCCTCTCTACGCTCAACTGCATCCTCACGCATTCTCTTGACCCTTGCCAAATTGGAAGGGTCGTAGCTCTTCTGGTAACGGTTTAGCGCATTTGAGAGTTCGAGAGCAGTAGCTGCTGGGGAATGACGGAAAATCGTGTTTATCTCTGGGTACAACTGTTTCTTAGCCTTGTACATGGGTATGTCCGGAAAAAGGTCTCCCTTTCGGAATGCCGTTTTGTACTTTTTGAACAAGGCT
Organism: Hirschfeldia incana; assembly: GCA_026261945.1. Classification (NCBI taxonomy): domain Eukaryota; kingdom Viridiplantae; phylum Streptophyta; class Magnoliopsida; order Brassicales; family Brassicaceae; genus Hirschfeldia; species Hirschfeldia incana. The sequence goes on along the minus strand of JABCMI010000052.1, from coordinate 1,920,023 downwards.
CCGAAACTTATGCGACCCATTTGTGATTTGTGTGTGAGTTTGAGAGAGCGAGATAAAGATTGTGTTTCTTTGCAAAAGCTAGAGAGGGTGCGTGGTATTTATAGAGATGCCATGCACACAAAGTTTTTAAATACTTCACCTAAAATTCAATTTTTTTACAGAGTTAAAACCGACGTCTCAACTGCATTGTGCTTACATTCAGAGCGTAACAAAAATTGATTGTAGTAAAACTATAGGGATCAGTCTAGGAAATTGACTCCCTCAACATCTAATTAATTTTTTTACAGAGTTAAAACCGACGTCTCAACTGCATGCAAAGTACATGCCAAACAAAATTGATTAAGTACTGTAAAACTGAACTCTCATGCAGAGCGTAACAAAAAAAATGATTATGTAGTAAAACTATAGGGATCAGTCTAGGAAATTGACTCCCTCAACATCAAATTAAATTTTTTACAGAGTTAAAACCGACGTCTCAACTGCATGCAAATTGACTCCCTCAACATCAAAATAAAATTTCTACAAAATTGATTAAGTTCTGTAAAATTGAACTCTCACTGTTTTTTTTTCTAATTAATACAACATTTCGAAAATTCTGAACCAAAAGTAAACATAGGTACCTATTTTATTAATGCTGTGTCATTTTTTCAAAAGTGAAAATATTTTTATTTTCTTTATGTAATAACTAAAGATGATGTTAAAAGAAAAAACTAGTTCATTAACTGATTTTAAAATGTTAACAAATTTGATATTTATTAGATTTTTTAAAAATAGGTAAATAAGAAAAACATTAATTTTTTATTATTATTATTATTATTATTATTATTATTCACATTTAAATTTGATTTCTTGATTTTTTATTTCATTATTATTAAAAGTTGCTATCAGTAAATATTTATGATAGAGCAATTAATAAGCAAAAGCTCTGCGAAGCCGCAGCAGAGAACCAAAGCATTAATTTTAGAATATGAAACATTAACTATTCATTACTCCCTCTCTTTTATTTAATATGTCGTCATATAAATTTTATGCACTAAGTACAAATACCTAAGTTAATACTTATGAAACAGATTTGTTTTCGCATGTTTTTTCTTATTTTTATTACACTTAACCGGAATGGTTATTGCAAAACTCTAAACCACAAAATATTATGATTTGGTACTTTTGGTTTTTTTTTTAACCATCATTTAGTTTTAATTTGATTGCTTTATTATTGTACTAGTATTATCGCCGCATGTTGCAACACGAGCTAGTTTTTGCTTGCATTTTTTTAATTATTCTTTTATCAAATTCATTATGTTCTGTTTTTTACTAAAACTAAACACTGCTAGAAGCAAATTTTGCGTTGGTCTTTGATGGCAAAACTTCTATTTTTTTAGGGAAAAGAGATACATATTTGATCAATAAAAATTTATATTTAAATGTTTGGAACCCCATCTAAGGAGTTCGATGGAGGTGGTATAAGTAGATTATCTGTTGCATATACGTCAAAAGAAGACAAATTAATTCGGCTGAATTTCTACGATCAGATTTAAAAGGTTAGGGCTGCGTCATCAATCTTTGTTTTGCATAAGTATTTTGCTTAATAATAATATCAAAAATATAACAGAAGGTCTGATATATAAGAATATTTTCAATTTTATTATGAAACTATTCTATTTTAGAACGAAAAATAAAGTAAACTTTTGGAGATGATTTACCACACACTCAAACTTCCCTACTTATTTTTTTATTCTGTTAGATGTACTATTAATTTATGAACAATGAGACAAGAACATTGCTAATCCGCTAAGAACTTCAAGGTCAGCATGTAACAAATGACAAGAACATTGCTAATCCGCTAAGAACTTCAGGGTCAACATGTAACAAACTAACAATGCCTTAAGTCCTAACTCTAGTATCTTCTAGCAATCCAGGGATGGAAACGTACTCCTTCCAAAATTTATCCACTTGCTCTAAAACTGGTTGCAGCGAATATTTCATTCATCTACATGTTTTGACAGCTAAACAGCACCTATCCACGTCGCCTTCAGCGTCCGTGGCAGCTTTAGATTTGTGATGCAGCTTCTTGTTAAGGTATCAGTACTAAGTTCGAATGCTCGATCAACCAAATAACCAAACGCTTTGCACTTTAAACCTTGATCAATCTAGCTACTTAACTAGTGATAGATCAGATAATGAAATGCGATTGACACAGGCTATTTGTTTACCCAGTCTTCATTTCCTACTGACTGGAGAGAGAAGCAAACTCTCATGCTTTCACTATGATCAATGCGATACAAATAGTGTCAAGATCTAATCCGATCTTTCTCTGTTACACATGTATTACAAGAGGATCTATCTGGAGATGTTCGGAGAAGAATACCAGAGCGACTGTGACGAAGATGACTCACTATCAACCTTCAGATCTTCCGACGACGACGGATCACAGACTGAACCGAAGAAAGCTTCGCAACCTCAAGAGCTATGATCACTCCTCTAGGATCTCTCTATCTTGGTTAAGCTTTCTTCTCCAGCTCGTGTACTCTTCTCTATCTCTCCTCTGTAACTCGATCGCTTCTTCTCTCTCTAGATGAGGAAGACGACTCTGTTTTCACTCAGCGTAACAAACTGTAACGGCCTCAACGGCTTCTTCTTATCCCGCTTTTAACTTGAATCGAACCGGTTCCAACCGGATATTTTTCTTTGGTTTAATCACAATCGATTTCGGCCCAATAGCCCAAACCTAAAACGACAACACTTCACAAATCTCCACCTTTGTCGACTAGGTCAAGTCTTAGCTCCGCCGAAAGCCAACCACAGTCACAACCAAACCGAAACCACCACCATGCCTGAATCCAATCCATCCAGCCAAAACAGCTCCGATCACCCTGATCACAACCATGTCTACTCCTTTCTGAAACCTCTGACTCCAATAAGAAGCCCTGACCTGCTCTTACCCGAGTCAGAACCCGTGAGATCACCAACTCTCACACTCCCAGCTGATTACAAAATTCCAGAACCAGAACCAGCTCCTCCAACAGCTTCTGAGAACATTCCCACTCTGATTCAACCTGAACCAACTGTTGCAGAAGAACCACGACGCCTCACCAACCTCGAATACTGTAAGTATCATTCACTGAACCTTTCTGAATACATCCTTCAGATGTTTACTAACCTGAAGACTTGCAGATAACCAGAATCTTAGCTTTTTCGGCGATGCTCCAGTGACCCCAGCGTAAGATCACTGCTTCTCTAAATCCTCGTTAGTACCTTGTTGTTTTAACACAAGAACAGTTTACTAACTTGACTGTTCTTTGTTTCATGAACTCCACCTGAGACGCCCAAACAACAGAGCAATCTCGGAGTTTCTCCTGGAACGCTCAGGCGACGATCCCCAGCGTTATGAGGCACTTCTCGAACGCACTTACAGGTAACGTCTTCGTCAACATATCTGCTGGATTTAGGCTAGTGTGAATCTTTTGGACTTTGACTAGGCCGAACTCAATGATGTCTCTGATAAAATGAATCTTCCTCGCTATGTGTTTAGTTCGATCATGATGAACCGGGTTTTTAGCTAGGCAAATTGCACTCTGTGAATCACAATGTAGCTTGAAAAACTCTGAATCAAACCCAAGTTCACTGCAAAACTCCCTTAACCACAACCCCTCCTTGGTAGCTTCGGATAGAGCCTTGTACTCAGCCTCTGTTGTAGATAACGCAACAACATGCTGCAGTGACGATCTCCAGCTTACCGTGTTGCCTCCAACTTTAAACACATATCCAGTCACTGATCTTTGCTTATCGAGATCAGTCGAGTAATCAGAATCACAAAATACCTCAACATCAAAATGATCATGCTTAGAAAACACCAAACACACTTCTTTAGCTCCCTGTAGATAACGAAGTATCCACTTCACTGCTTCCCAGTGCTCTCTGCTCGGCTTAGACATGAACCTACTAACCAATCCAACCGCAAACGCTAAGTCAGGTCTTGTGCCGACCATAATATACATTAAACTCCCCACGACACTTGCATAAGGAACTGAATCCATAATGCTAGCTTCAACTAACCATTCCTTATCAGTTAAGCTTCTCAACTTAAACTGAGAATTCGTCGGGTTATTACTGCCTTGCAGAACTCCATTCCAAAGGTCTTTAAAACCTGTCCAATGTATCTGCTCTGTGTCAACTTTATCACCCCTTTAGATATGTCCCTTACGATATCCATCCCAAGAATCCTAGACGCAGAGCCAAGATCCTTCATCTCAAATTCTGAACTCAAACTCTTCTTCAGAACTTGAATATCCTTCTTGCTCTTAGCTGCTATTAACATATCATCCACGTAGAGCAGTAGGTATATGCAATCTATTAACACAATGATCTTTCACACATCTCGTGAAACCAATCTTCTTAATGAATGAGTCAAACCTCAGATTCCACTGTCTAGGTGACTGCTTCAACCCGTAAAGAGATTTCCTGAGAAGACACACTTTTCCCTCATCCCCTTTAGCAATGAAACCCTCTGGTTGTTCCATGTAGATGGTCTCATCGAGATTACCATGTAGAAACGCCGTTTTAACATCCATATGTTCTAACTCAGCATCCACGTTTACTACAAATGATAGAATGATCCTGATAGATACATGTTTTACCACTGGTGCAAAGATCTCGTTGTAGTCAACACCTTCAATTTGAGTGAAACCCTTTGCTACCAGTCTAGACTTGTGTCTCGGATCTTCTACATCAGGAATCCCTTCTTTGTACTTGTAAATCCACTTGCATTGAATGACTCTCTGTCTCGGAGGTCTTTCCACAATATCCCAAGTGTGATTTCTGTCCAACGAATCCTTTTCCTCTTTCATAGACGCATGCCACTTATCCCAATCCTTGCTCTTCATTGCTTCTGCCAATGACTTTGGCTCAGCATTGATCACATCATCAGCACATGCTAACGCATATGCTACGAAATCTCTACTTTCAAACATAGCTGGAGGCTTGGTCTGTCTCCTTACTCGATCTCTAGCGAGTTGATAGTCTTTCAAAGACTCCTCCTGATCTTCTGCCTCAACCTCTGTATCACTTTCTGAATCTGAACTTTCTTTCTGACTCGAAGTAGCTCCACCTTGTCCGGTACTTCCTGATTCAGAGGTAGAGCCTTGTTCGAAAGTGGATCTTTTCTGGGTAGGACCTTGAATCAAATCAGCTCTAAACGTGACCTTCTTTCCCTTAGCATCACCTTTTTTCTCACTGTCTTTAGACTTCATGAACATGACACTCTCATCAAAGACCACATTCCTACTGATTGTTGTCTTTCCCTCGTCATCCAACCACACTCTGTAACCTTTAGTGCCTTGAGGTTAACCCACAAACACACCTTTTAACGCTCTAGGACTCATCTTATCTTGAATAGTGTGAACGTAAGCAACACACCCAAATCTCTTCAAATGACCAAACTCCACCTTAACCCCAGACCACACTTCTTCTGGAATCTTAAACCCGATTGAAGAGTGTGGGGTTCTGTTGATCAAATACACAGCTGTGGCTGCAACCTCTGCCCAGAACTTTTTCTCTATCCCTGACTCTGCCAACATACAACGGATCTTGTCTGCAATCGTCCTGTTCATCCTCTCTGCAACTCCATTCTGTTGCGAGGTGTATGTGCAGGTTCGGTGTCTCCTGATCGCAGCTTCCTTAGACATAGTATCCATCTACTTGTTGCAGAACTCAAGACCGTTATCAGTGCGCAAGCACTTGATCTTCTTTCTGGTTTGGTTCTCAACCATCTTCTTCCACTCCGCAATGTTCTCATATGTTTCATCTTTAGAGATTAGGAACCTGATCCACACCTTCTTTGATAAATCATCTATAAACGTAAGAAAATACTTGCAGGCCGATAAGCTTTCCGCATTAGACACTGAACCCCACAGATCTGTATGAACATAAGCAAGTGTCTCCGTAGTTACATGTTTAGCAGTAGGGAATGGGAGCTTATGAGCTTTACCTAGAACACAATCTTCACAGAAATCCAACGTGTGAACATCTTTCTTCTTTAGATACTCATTCTTAACCAGTAGATCCATGTTCTTCAAGCTCATATGACCCAATTTAGAGTGCCATAGGTTAGTGAGATTCTCTTCTGCTCTTGAAACGTTCACTTCAGCCTTAAGAACCTTCCCATCAAGGAAATAGAGCCCATTCCTGTACTGACCCGTGATCACTTGCTTGCCATTTAGAGTGAATATAACTTTGAAACCTTCTCCTTTATACTTGCAGCCACACTTCTCCAACTGTCCATAGGAGATTAGGTTTATCCCCATAGTAGGCATGTACCTTACATCAGTCAACACCACAGTAGACTGATCTGGATTTACAATCGTCAGCTTTCCTATTTCTTTCACCTCGCTGACTGTATTGTTTCCCATTAGAACTTTACCTCCTTCCACTTCCTGGAAGTCAAATAGAACTTCTCTATTTGGAGTTATGTGAAACGTACAACCTGAGTCAAGAACCCATTCGTCTTTAGTGTTGTGCACACTCGTTGTTAGGATCATAGGAAACTCTTTGTCTTGAGCCACGTTAGCACCATCATGAGACTTCTGGTCTTTCTTTTTGGGGCATTCTCTTTTGAAATGTCCTTCTTTTGCACAACTCCAACACTCACGAGTCTTCGGTTTACCCCGACCTTTAGACTTAGATCGATGGCCTTTACTTTTAGACCTGCTCCCTCCTTGACTTCCTGACCTCTTATCACTTCTTCCTCTAGTAACTACAAGCCCTTCAGAATCAGACTTCGGTCGCTTGTATAAGCCCTTTTGTTTGAGCTCAGCCTCTTTAGCATAAGCCGATGAAGTCACTTCCTTTACTGTAAGAGTTTCCTTGCCATTACCATACTTCAGTGTATGCACCAATGAGTCAAACTGAGGTGGAAGACTCGTTAGGATTTGTATAGCTTGATCTTCATCTGAAACTTGAATGTTTAGACTCGCTAGATCATCAACTAGCTTCAGGAAAGTGTCCAGATTCTCCTCAATACTCTTGCCCTCAACCATTCTATAACTCGCAAACCTTTGCTTCAAGTAGATTCGGTTTGGTAGAGTCTTGGTCTGATAATCTGCTTCAAGTGCTTTCCAAACACCCATTGTTGTAGCTTCTCTCATAACTTTCCTCAGCACCATGTTAGAAAGACTCGAACAGATTAGATTTCGTGCTCTTGTATCCTTCTCCTTAGCCAACGGATCCTTCTTGACATCTTGATCTTTAACATCTGTGGGATCCGAATCAGGATCCTCCTTAGGTGACTTCTCCTCCTGAGTCAAGATGTGTCCCAGTCCTTGCAGCTCTAGCTGCATTAACATCTTGAACTTCCATAAACCAAAATCACCTGATCCATCAAACTTCTCCATCTCAAACTTAGTATGAATCTTCTCCATACTGTAATACCAGATAAAGAACAGCAACGCAGTAACTCAGCACACACACAACTCACAACCCTGAACCACTGAACCGTAGCTCAATCACGCAGCCCTGATCTTGAACTGCTACACCGCAGAACTCTCTCAGTCGAACCTAGTTCTCTTAACCGAGAACCTGGCTCTGATACCACTTGTTAAGGTATCAGTACTAGGTTCGAATGCTCGATCAACCAAATAACCAAACGCTTTGCACTTTAGACCTTGATCAATCTAGCTACTTAACTAGTGATAGTTCAGTTAATGAAATGCGATTGACACAGGCTATTTGTTTACCCAGTCTTTGTTTCCTACTGACTGGAGAGAGAAGCAAACTCTCATGCTTTCACTATGATCAATGCGATACAAATAGTGTCAAGATCTAATCCGATCTTTCTCTGTTACACATGTATTACAAGAGCATCTATCTGGAGATGTTTAGAGAAGAATACCAGAGCGACTGTGACGACGATGACTTGCTATCAACCTCCGGATCTTCCGACGACGACGACGGATCACAGACTGAACCGAAGAAAGCTTTGCAACCTCAAGAGCTATGATCGCTCTTCTAGGATCTCTCTATCTTGGTTAAGCTTTCTTCTCCAGCTCGTGTACTCTTCTCTATCTCTCCTCTGTAATTCGATCGCTTCTTCTCTCTCTAGATGAGGAAGACGACTATGTTTTCACTCAGCGTAACAAACTGTAACGGCCTCAACGGCTTCTTCTTATCCCGCTTTTAACTTGAATCGAACCGGTTCCAACCGGATATTTGTCTTTGGTTTAATCACAATCGATTTCGGCCCAATAGCCCAAACCTAAAACGACAACACTTCACACTTCTGCCTCATCAATTGTTCGGTCCATCTACCAAGGTTCAAAATATATATTTGTATATTCTGAGAACTTGTGTAGAACACCTCAATAAGGAAGAAGAAAAGCATAAAAAGTCAAACAGAGAAAACAGATGTCTCACATCAGCTAGTTTCGCCAGCATATGTCTTCAGCTGCTGCTCTTTTTAGTTTATTTGGGATGTGTTTTGGGGTTTTTCATACAAGAAAAATTAGTAGTAACAATAAAAGAAGAAACTATACCACACATATTTCATCACAAATAAACACGTGAATACGATATATGCCTATACTATGCCTCATCATACAAACACATATCGAAACTCGTATATACCAAATCCATCGAGAAGCAAACACTAATCAAAACAAACTCAATGTGAAGAATCAAGAACCAAAAGCTCGTACAAAAATAATGATACAAGAAACCAGAAGAAAAAAAAAGAAATTGGCACAACGTATAAGAGAGAGACCATTTCATTGAGGGCCAGGTCAAGTTGCTTCAGAGGACAAGATCTCGAGTTCTGCCCACCAAAGAGGAGATGATCTTGGAGTAGCTTTTTCAGGAGTTATGTTAATAACTTGTTTTAGCTGTTCCGCTACGTCTTTCATTGAAGGTCGATGTCTCTGGTCTGGTTTCAGACATTCTCGTATCACATCACATATTACTTCAAGCTCTTCTTCTTTGAATGTCTTTAACGATGGATCTACAATCTCTCCTAGATCGTCCTTTTCCAGATATTTTGACGCCTGAAACATTGCCAAGACCGTTAATATACGGATCATATCAGAATAGAAAGCGATTTAGATGCGTACCCATTGTTCGATAGATCCGTATTCGTCTGAAAATGAGAGCTTTCCGGAGATGATTTCGAGCATTAAGAGTCCAAAGCTATGTACGTTAGTCTCTGGTTCTGGAGGTAGTAGTAATGATGCTTGCTCTAAGTCACCACTCACGTGTTTCTTTGGGTTTAATCTCGCCTCTAAGTTGAAAGGAATCTCCGAGACCTGCAAAGTTTGGTTAATCAAAGCTTAATGACATGAACATCTTCTTGAGCAACTATGTAGTATAAACATCTAATAAGTTTCATAGCTTCTTGGTGCATATACTACTTCCTTTCCACAAAAAGAAACGTCTTGGGAAGAAAAAAAAATGTTGCATAAAAGATATTAATTTTTGTTTTTTCTATAAATTTATATTATTTAATTATTGTAAATTTGAAGAAAATTAATTGAATTGCTATTAACTTAAGTTTATTGAATATTTTTATCACAAAAATGATGATTTTTATGATACAAAATAAATTATTTTATTTCTTATATATGAATAAATGAACAAACCTTGGCTGCGTAGTCATCTGTTAGGTATATTTCAGACGAGTTGAAATCAGAATGTGCCATGGGAGGGTTCATCTCGTGCATATGTTGTAGACAATAAGCAGTTCCCATTATTATTCTCATACGTGCGCTCCAATCAAGATGCTCCATCTCCTTATCTGATAGGGTCAGAAAACGTTATCAACTGAGAGAATATAGACAAGAGAACATCATGAGACCGAGACCAATGTTTTTATCTTACCATGCAAATGTTCGAAAAGGGTTCCGTTAGGAGCATATTCGAAGACCATCATCCTGTTAAAAGGCTCATCCTCTTCACAGTATCCAATCAGATTCACAAAGTTCTTGTGGTTTATCCGCGACAGTGCATCAATCTACAAAAAAAAAGGTTATATCTTGCACTAACTCGAGCCCAAAATGATTTTCTTTAAGTCGATTTTATTTTTAAAAAGGTGTATAACTAACCTTTCTACGGTAAGCCATTTCCATGGCTCTAGTCCATTCTTTAGATTCACAAACCGCGGTAGAAGCCACAGCTATCTCAACACCACTTGACAAAGTTCCTTTATAAACAGTGTAACCATCAAACGTCTCGATGATATTGCTGAAATCTTCACATGCTGTTTCTAGCTCAGCCCTATTCAGCTTTGGTACTCCTATGAAGTTTCATTTTCAACGTTAATGTTCCTAAACGAAACAGAGTTATGAGAATAGAAACAGAGATAACTAGGATTCTTACCGGTGACAAAAGCTTTCTGTAACTGTCCACTAATACCAGTTTTCCAAGGACCTATGCTCTTTACAGCTCTTTTCCGGCACATGAATATAACAGCTACTATAATCAGTAAACCGATGAAAGAAGCAACCGCGATAACCACATAGATCCATACATGTTTTGATCCTTTCGAGTGATTATTATCTTGCGGCTGATTCTTGGAGAATTCAGAACTAGTGTCCTCATCAGGAGAAGGTGGAGGAGGGAGTAAAGGTGGTATTCTCTTCTTTGCATTGGTTACTGCAGGGAAAGACCCGCTGCTTCGAGGAGAGGCTTCAGTTACAGTCTCAGGAGAAGGACTAGGAGCTTGTGGAGCAGGCTCAGCCGCCAAGTTACTTGTCTCCTCAAGTAACTCACGTCGTTTGAAGATATCAGTTTGGTCCAAAAAGCCTGCAAGAATCAGACTGAACTATAAGTACTGTTCTTTTGTCTCTACGCTAAGCAAATGCTGAGATGGAACTTACTTGGGAGTGCTTTCAAGAAACGTCTTGAAGTTGCTTTGATACGGAATACAAATGCTTCAACCTTTTTTACTCGGATGATACGGTTTCCTGAAATACTGTCAAGAGAGAATCTCCATTTTTCAGAAGATCCTAATATAGTGTGACATGAATAAAATATTATAGAGCTTACCAGTGTCCAAGTTTTCTATTTGCACAGCCAAGAACAGCAAAAGGAGAGTGCAGCGGCTGCACTCTCAGGATCTTTATACTCATATCACTTGAAAATTTGTTTCCAGAAAGCAACCTGGATCAGTTTAACAAGGTCATATTCAAAATATGTTTAACTAACATTCTTTAATGCATTTTGTTAAGCGTTGAACTATAAACTCACAACTGTTTTAGCGATAAGACACTGCTTAGCTCAGGTGGAATTGTTCCGGTTAAATCATTATCTCTCAAATCTAAGACTTCAAGTTTTGAGAAACTCCCATACTCCTTTGGAATCTCTCCAGAGAAATGGTTCTTGGAGAGTATTCTATAGGAACAAGAACTGGTTTAGTTCATAAACCAACCATAAGTCAAACAAGTTTGGAGTTTGACTATTATAGAGATCCTTACAGAGATCTTAGTTCACTTAGTTGGTTAAGCTCAGGAGCTAACATTCCACCCAAAGAATATCCGCTAAGATCCCTATTAAATACACATCGACATAACTTATCAAAACATTAAAAGATAGTAATGATCTTGCAGCTTTGTGGAACAGAGGAACTTACAGAATCTGCACGTTACCGTCAACACAAGTTACCCCTGACCATGAACAGAGATCACTACTAACATTCCAGTTTGCAAGAGTTCCATGAGGATCCGAGACTCTTGCCCGGAACTTCAACAATGCGTATCCTAGATTTTCACCAACAAATATTAGAACCAAAACCCTAAACAAATCTTGAAAACAATAAGAAAACTATGGGATTTACAAAAATCTGACCTTGGGTAGTGATAGAAAATGAGAGAGGAGCTTGAAGGCTAATGATCAAGAAGAGGATGCAAGAGTAGTGGAATCCACAACCCATCATAAGGTGTTTTTTACAAACAACACTATACTATTTTTTTCCTAATTACAAATCAAAATCCGAAAAAATCTCGAATATCAGGGTCCTTGATCATTTCCAGGTTTTGAAAATTTAGTCACAAAACCCTTTTGATCACAGTATACATCTCTTGGATCTATACAGCTCGTTTTTTCTTAATACCTGACAAGAAAAAAAGAAAGAAAGTAAATGAACATGATAAACAATAATTATGAAAGGGATACCTTCTACAACAAGCAATGTATAGAAAAAGCCCTAAAATATATATTTTTAATCTATTTCCTCTTTAAATGAAGAACATTGCAAATTACGTAAAGGAATAAATCAAATGATTAGAAGGTTAAGAAAAACTTACTGTAAAACGGAATTGCGTATAATGCGTTTTGTAATGTTTCTGGAAAAAGAAGAAATCAAGAAGCAGGTAGGGCAAGAAAAATGTTGGTGTGGGGGATTTAAGAAATCAAAATATTTTCCAGAAAAATCGAAAACATTTAAATATAAACAAAGCCAATCTTTTAATAAAGTAATAATCGGATTCTTGTTTTTTGCAGGATGATGATGATGATCTCAGAGTATTCTCTCTTCGATCATCTTTGGTCTCTCTAGGGGCGAAAGGGTGGTGGTGTCTTCTCTCTCCTCCCTCTCCCTTTTCTTCCCCTATCTCTCTCTGCAGAATTTTTGTATTCCTTTTAAAATATTTTGGCATAAAAATTCCAGTTTCTTCAATCCTAATTCCTTGTAATTTTTCTTTTAGTTTAAAATGGTACATAATTATAGATGCTTAATTCTTCTAATAAAATCATAAGTGCTTATTGTAATTAAGACACGTCACCTAGTTGTGTACATATTCTAAAGCAAATTAAAATAAATTATGTTTTGTATTTCTTCTATTATAAGAAGTAGTGTATAGTAGGACCAATGAGACGTGCCTGCCTTATACTTTACTACTAGTAGTAGGGCCGGTAATAAAATTGTAAATATCTCTGACCGTCAGATATCATATCACTTAATTAACGGTGAGTACCGATTTTCAAGTCGTCATCTATAACTAGCCCTGTCACACAAGATAAATGTCTTTTTTTTAGTTGATGTCATGTGCACTTGTGCATGAACCATCATTATTCATCACGACATGCCCCCCATAACTTCTTATTCTCTTAATATATATTTACAGTCAAAATCAAATTTCAAATATGTTAAGACAAAAAAGTCAAATACGGCATAAATGTATATGAGACTAAACTCTCTTTTTTTGTCAAACATGAGACTAAACTCTCTTTTTTTGTCAAACATGAGACTAAACTCTATTACTTTATTTTCCTATATGGGCATTTTAATTATTCTAAAGCAAATGATATAATCATATAAACCGGGATATAGACTAAATATTTTCATTGTAGAGGCAAAATACTCAAATCGAAGCTGTCAAATTCTTGAACCAATGCTATGAACCAGCTTGGTTATGTTGTGTAAATGTCATAACTGGTTATCCACATAATGCATGTTTTATCAAACATCAATAGTAATATTTAGGTCTTCAATTACAAAACATGTGGTCGGAAAACAAACGCCGGCCACAATCATGATACACACACACACTCACACACAAAATTCCAGGTAAATTTGTGTTGCCTGCAAAAAAAGAGAGGCAAATTCTAAAGCTATTTATTATATTTTATAAAAGAAGTAATCTTTGGTTTTTATGTATTTTGCTGACGAGAGGGATGAACAACCAGCTCCTGCATTAGATTTCACAAAATGAAGATATATAAATCAGATGCTCACAAATACAAATTTCTATAAATTAAATTAAATTTTGGTTGAAAAAATAAATGTGCAAAGAGTATTTTATTTAATACCTGAGAATAACGAACGTGATCGTTGTGAACATATGATGTTTTAACGATCGTTTCCCACTTCGTAGATTCAATAATTTCTTGATCCGGTTTATTTTTTCCAAGTTGACCTAAAACGACGCCGTGAAGTCTAGGGCTCGCCGGCGGGAGGAGTGTTTTTCTGAGCCAAGGACGAGACGGGGTTTCTGGTAACGGTGGAGGAGAGATCGCCGCCGTGTATTCCGGCGATGTTTTCAAAAGACTCCCTGACCTGTTGATGCTGCTGCTTTTTCTTCTATTTACTTCCTCCACAAGGAACCTCGAGTCGTGCATTGTCGTCCGTTGGATCCTCGAAGGAGTCGAGGTCGAGTTTCTGAACATCGTAACTTCTCCAGAATGTGAGTGATTAGGAAGAAGATCTCTTCTTGTTCTTGGTGGATACAGTTCTTGAGACTTGCTTATTCCTCTGTTCAGCCTCTTGAAGCTCTCCGGTTTAACCGGAGCTCCGAGAAAACCGGTTTCCGCACAAGAGGTTCGGTACGGAGAGATAAAACCGGAAAGACGCCTAGTCGACCAGTTTGGCGTCCCGGTTTGCTCACCCGAATGTTTCAAACTCCGGTTTAGTCTTGAATCCAGAGGAACCGGGTTTGAAAACTTGAATGAGTTTCTAGCACAAAGCCTTGGCAAGAATCCACAAGCCTTCTTGATAGTGACTTCTGGGAGGATCCGGTGATCACCATCTTCATCATCATCGTTGCTTTCATCATCATCTTCGATGTCTAAATCATCGTAAAGACTCTGAACAATAGCGAAATGCTCATGCTCAGCTACTAATTGACGTCTTTGGCGAGTTACAAGATCTTCTTTGTTTTGTACGGTTTGCTTCTGCTCTGAGGAGTTGTAAGAAGAAGGAGATTGGTGTTTCTGATGTGTGAAAGCCATTGCTTTAGCAGCTGGTAAGAACCTCGACATCATCAGATCGAGACTTTCTCTAGAGGAGGTATCTTCAGATCTCTCACCGTTCATCTCGATTTCGCTCACTCCACTTGTGCTGCAGTTAACAGAGAAGCTTCCAGTAGAAGAAACAGTATCTTCATCTTCTTCATCTTCGTCTTCATCTTCATCGGTTTCTAGTAAGCCTGATTCTTGAATCAGTATAGCCATGTCATCTTTTGGTTTTCCAGGGATCTGTTCCCAAACAAAAGGAACTGAAGCTGGTTCAGTGAGATGCTCAAAGCTTTGGTCTGGTAATACAAAAACAGGGGTTTCTTGTTCTTTGCTTGGCTCTGGTCTTGTAATAATGGATGTCTTCTTGTTCTCTGGTTCACTTGGATGCTCTTTTTTACTTGAAATTCGTCTTATTGATGGTAATGGTGCATACAAATTCAGCTTCTTCCCGTCCATTCTTGAAAAATAGAAAGATTTAAAGAAGAAATGTATCAAGAAACCTAATTTCTCTTTTGTATAAACAGATAAAAACAATTAAAGAAGTAAAATGGGAAGAGCATAAAATATGGAAACTAAGATGAAAATGAAAAGACGTCAAGTTAGCTCAAGCAAGAATCAGAAACCACTGGAACTCTTCTTCTGTTGTGTTTGTGATCGTAGTTCTTCTTAATAATGTAGCCAATTAAAAAGAAAAGAAATATGGAAAAGTAAAATAGAAATATTGTATATATCGCCGAATGTTTGGGGCCGAGATTGAAGGCTTGAGTTTAGGGGAATAGCAGATGAATTTTGATAAAAAGGAATTGTTAATAGAGAGACTTTTCTATTTTATTTTATTTTCCGTATAATTAATTTCTCAATATTTGTCTGAGGGGGAATTAATGTAAGATCTTAGGTTTTCGTTTCATATAATTGAGCTCATATCAATCAATCCCATCACCGGCTCACCGCAATGTTTGATTGACAATTAATGATGAGATCAACAACTACTTTTGTTTTTGCTATTGGAACTTATAGTGCTTTGCACAAAAAAAAATCAGTATATCTTTAGACATTAGAATACAAGAAGATCAGAGACAAAATTGGCATTAGTGTAAATTGTTCCTCAGGCAAAACGTGAGGAGTGGTTGTGTTTCAACTATTTTTTCAAAAGCAATAAAACAAATAAAATAAAGTAAAATTGAGAAAAGACTTTTATGTGTCCCAAATAAGCAGTAAGTGAAGTGGACCAACTTCATCGGTAATGGAGCACATGTTGTTCTGTCCTTTTCGGAGCCACACAATGTTTCATCATGGTGCACTTCACTAATCTTCTTTCTTTTCTCCGAATGCACTAATTGATATTTGCACAAAGTTTCTTACAAAAAAGTCTGCTTGGAGATGAAGACTCTCTTCATTCTTCAAACGTCCGATTAATTCATGTTTAACGTTTCTTTTTGGTGACTGGTCACAAACAAATTAACACCAACTGTGAGTTGGCCTAATATCTTTAAATGTTGAATGATCTAATAGGAATTGGGAGGTGACTTTGTTTAAAAACAGTTAGTTTTTTTTTTCCAAGAGTTTAAATTACAAGGTTTAGACATCGTTTTTAAAAGATGTATGGGGCCTACAAGTCGTAAACCTCCCGGTCCTTAATAAAAAAGCAACGAACAAATTAACACTTGACTTTACATTGTGTACATGGAAACACAACTTTCTTATTTTATAGGTAGAGTCGTTTTAATCGAAACAACATTATTCAACAACTTTGTTTTGAGCTCTTATACATACATCAGGTAATATCAGATCTCGATATTTACTTGTTAACATAGATCAATCATGACTTAGCAGTAAAACTAATAAATTACAGTATAAGTTACGTTTACTTATACACAAAAGAAGAGGGAGAAACCGTTTAAAAAGCAGTCGAAAACTTGAGAAATATACTAATAAAATAAACTTATAATAACAAAGAAGCTTGAGAAATACACTAGAAACAAAATATTTGAAATTTCAGTGTGCTCTCTCCTTTTGTTTTTCTTATTCTTTCTGAAAGAGAAAAGTGAAATTAGTTTAGTTGACCAAAATCCCTAAATTTGCGGGAATGAAGTATCTTCACGTGGCAAACCACTCACAGTCACAGTGCCCCACCAATACACTCGATATGATAAGGCCCAGTAGCCCATAACAATAGGCCCAACTAGATAACACTTGCAGAAGTAACAAAACAAAATTGTATTTTTTTTTTTTTTTTTTTTTGCTGTTAGAAAAACAAAACTCTCGTTTGTCTAGATTTCACAAATCACAAACTTTTTTTGATAATCCAGATATTCAGACCTCTCACTTAATCCGACAAATCACAAACTTATAAAGAAATATCAAAAATCTTAACTTTGATTGTCAAATTTTACATAAAATAGTAAGAGAAAACTAAAATAAACGCATACTACTATTGTTATATATATATAAAAATTTATAGATAGGGCATCCTTATTGTAATTTACATATATTCTTAATATCGATATATATCTATATATATATATATGAATATGATAATGTTTAAACTACTGAAAATATTAATATTATAATGAATAAATATTTTAACATTTAAAAAAATGAGGTACTTGGTTTGAAAACTGTTAAGTACTATTCAAAAAAAACTGTAACATTCTTTTAAATATTCAAATTTTGAAATATCTATCTGTTTTTTTTTTGGTAAACTATCTATCTGTTTTTCTTCTTGCTAAAACATATTTATTTGTTATATTATTAATATCTTAGTTGATATAATACTTTTAAAAAAACATGTAAATTCTTGTGATATCCTACTGGTAACTGGTAAGGACTTGTGCCCTATCATGTTCGTGATTGAGGCATTGAGCTATCATTCCATCATATTAATAGCATTACTAATATATATTTCTTAAACAGGTTTTTTATATAAGTCTAATAGGAAAAGAAATAACTCTATGACTATTAACGTACGCAAAGAAACCAAAGACATTTTTGCAAAAAACAAAAAAAGAAAAGAAACCAAAGACATGCTTTATTTTTAGCACAAGGCTACTAAAACAACGATTTATAAAACTTTATAAAAGCAAATATACTATTATTTTTTTTTCAAATATACTATTATCAACTAAACAGATGTAGATTATCCCATCTTGTTCTTGGTAAGCTTAGCAAGTGATATGAGATTATACCTAATAATAGTATCAACAAACAATATAGTATCTTCTTCGCTATTTCCTTCCGGCACATCTACCACGTAACTCTCCACGACCACCGTCTTCACCCCCTCATCCTCCGGCGACGCAACCACCATTATCTTCGAGGTGAAATTTACGAGCCTATGGTTACCACCAATGATACTGACTACCATCACGTGAGACTCGTCGTCTAGCTCGTCGAGTCTCTCCGTACTGAAATCCCCCGGAATGCCGGAGACCAACGTCACGTCCCGAACGGAACCTTCTCCTCCGTCACCGTTGCCTTCGAAGCGAATGGCGCAACTCTTCACGAAACGTTTGTAAGCTTGGGGTTTGTCGAAACGTCGTAATATTGACCACACTAGTGGTAGTGGCGCATCGATGGTTTCGACTACGGTGGAACGGCATCGTTTTGCCTCAGAACTTTCCATTTTCGGTTTCATTTGAATGGGGTTTTGTGACTTTTGTCTTTTATATATTTTTGTGTCTAGCTTTAGAATTTTCGTATGATTTGTCAATTTCTACTAAAGTTTATCGAACAAAACTACATATAAATGAAGTAAAAAACCGACTAAAATATAGATTTTTTGTTACGTTCGTCGTGTTATGTGAAACTTTCGAGTTCGATTTGGATTCCTCTTACTATATACTAACAAAAGAAATAACGTAGCACGGCTTTATAACATGGCATGATGATGATAAATAGATCCTTAACTCTAATACTTTTTCTTTTCTTAACTCTAATACATGATTTATTAATTTGTAGGTAATTTAATATATAGTTTAATATACCATGGCAAACTTACAATATCAGGTTTTGCGAGTGTGTAATCCAAGTCCATGATTTCATTCGTCGAATCCAGTTAACAGCATGGAGCAAAACAAATCTGAGTTCAAATTTAGACGTAAGATTTTACTTAGTAACAACCCCTTTAAAAAAATTGGACTAAAAAACTTCTATAAAAATTTGGGCATGCCGACATAGGGCCAACTGATATAATACATATTTTTGAGGTAAAACCAATTCGCATGCAATACATGACATGATTTTATTAATTTGTTGATGTTATTCAAACATGCATGACATGATGAAAATGTTTTATTGTATGCAATATGTACTGTGTACATCCTGATTCCTGAAAGAGGTTATGAACTATATTCCTTAACAGATCAGATGCCAATTTTCATCACGACATCCAAAATTGCGAAGAAAGTATAGCATTATAGCAAAACCCATTTTCTAAAGAGTGTAATTTTGACAAAAATGATGAATCTATAATATTATTGAGGTCGATATTTAAGCGAACCGACTTTCATTCACCGAACCGAAAGAGAGAAATTGATTCACGTTAATTTTCTCTTATGCACTATATACTTCTGTCTTTTGAAGTTTGTTATTTGCAAGTGTATGAAAACAGTGGGCTGTGTTTGGGATACCAGAATCCTGTGGGTTGTTCTGATACAGAAGTTAGTGAAACTTTAACGTTTTCCTTCTCCTTTTTTTACTATTAATGGTTAAAGGTTCAGAACTTCTCTACTTTTTTTTCTGATCAAATAACTTCTCTCCAAAATAAGGGTTTAGAACTTGCACACGTATACATGTTATCTATCTATAATGCGATATATTATATATAATACACCAAATCACGTCGGTAAATCAACGAAGTTTCGTAGGCGAAAATATTGACGATTTTAGACGCAAATGCATGAAATATTGTTTCACGATCGTTTACAAAACAGCTATAACTTTATTATATCTCCTTGTTTTTATTGTTAAATACGGTTAACAGAAACTACAGAAAAAAAATCTTGCTAAAATTAACAGGATTCCATGTATCACACAAATATTTCATATTGACAGAGGGAGCAAATAATGATCACGTGCAGTGCCGTCGCATAGGTTGAAGTGTGCTTTAGGTTGAAATGGCCTAAATCACAAATATGTGACCTTTTATATAGATATTAACGATAAATAGTAACACAAATAGTAAAAAGGTGCTTGAAATCATTGAATATGGCTGAATCTGTCATATAACTGTGACCCTAAATTTGATATATATCTTGTGGCTTGAAGCACATGCTTTACTTGCCTTATAGATTCTAGTCATGAGAATATATGTGTTTATCAATCATGAGAATCTAGTCGGTCCATTTTGGAAGTTTGCGACAGTGAGGGCCAAATAGTGTCATTTACAACGAAAAGCATACAATTGTAATTTAGCGAAACATTTCCTTTCGTAGTTACTGACAACTTTACTTTTTATCACAAGAATCGGAGTGGTTTGCCGAGGAGAGCAAAAACAAAGACGATAATTAGTTTTCTGCAAAAAGAAAGAGAACTATACCAACAAGAAAAGGGCCCAGTGAGCTCCGTCTAAGCCCATATTTTATTATAATATTTTACATTATATATTTGCCAAGCCCACAAGTGATGAGATCAAAGCTAAATACAAATACCAATATGCTTATGTTTTAACAAAAAGTATATTATTTTTGTAACCTACTCATGAACAACCAATTGTAAATTACTCAACTCATTATGCTTACAGTTATAACAAACTTATTTTCGTTTGAATTATCACGATTGCATGACAATACTTATTTCTACCAGACTCCGAGCCAATTGATTATTATATAATAGGGTCTGCAGCCAATCCATAGCTACATACATACATATACCTTAATGGCTTAGCCTATATAGGTATAAATTGCCTATGACAACAAACATATATATATGTACATGCATGAAATACAATTTACCTGCAGTGCAGACTACACATGTCCAGTGTATGAGAGATCCATCATGCATGCAACGTACGTATACAAAAATGTTATGTCCTTAAAATACATTTACTAAGGACACAATCTAATAGCTAATGACAAACAGTCCTCTAATAGCTAATGACAAACCAAATTCTATTTTGAGTTAATGACACTAGATAAATCAGGTACATGTAGATTTAACAAATACAAATATTTTGAGTTAACCCTAATTAACAACACTAGATAATCAGGAAAATTTGATGGAACCATCACAATTATTAAACCGATACATTTTGGGTTTTGTGGTTCTAATTATTCAGAGGGAATAATTCCAACTCAAAGAGACTATGAAATTTCAAATTAAATAAGAAAGAGAATTTATATATTGATTACCTACAGTGGAAATATATTTATATGATAAATTATCAAGTGGACGACTGATTATGAGTCGATGAAGAGTTTGCAACATCTTTCTTGACTGCTACGGCGTCGTTTGTGGTCTTCCTCCTCCTCTTCTTCTTCCTGTACGGAATCCCACGAGCCTTGGCTTGAGATTCTCTCACCTCCCTCAAGTGAACCCGGATTGACCCGTTTGCAAACGGGTTTGTATCAGGTGACCCGCCACCGTGTTCCTCATAAGCAGCTCTCAGCCGTCCGATCAAAGCATCTAAGCTTCCCCAAGCTTGTTTGAGAGGACACGTGCACGGTCCTGGTGGATCGGGTTGTCCGAAGAAGACACAAGCTTGGTGATGTACTTTGGTCTTACCGAACTGATCTAAGTACCTTAGGAAACTTAGCACGTGCGTGTAATCAAACTGAGACATCATCAACGGTGGATTCTGCGACTTTAGGTACTGGATGAACGTGTTCCAATCGCGGCGTTTTTGGGACTCGTAGCGGCTGAGCGGTTGCGGTTGAGAAGTTAGCAGTTGCTTGTGATGGTTGGAGGAAGAAGATGGATGATCCGGTGGATCTTTCGTTGGTGTGTGATGCTCCGAAGACATCATTAGGTATATGTTTTTGGTCTATGAGCAAATCGCAGGTTTAAAAGCGGCAATAAAGTAAAGGAGAGAGAGAGGGATACGTAGTACTGAGAAATAATGGAACGAGGAGAGAAATTATTCAAGTATTCTTAACGAAAAAATATACATAAATAAAGCGATGATAATTTTTTTTTATCATTTCTTGCGAATGTGAAAATTCTATCTGCTTTTACTTGAACACCATGTAACTGAATCAGAATATATACATTTTAAGTAATGATGAATATTACAATTTTTAGAAAACATAAATATAATTTCACATAGGACTACAATAAAAGGTATCAAATATATCACCATAATCAGTTTTTGTGATGCACGATTGCAACTAAAATGATAACTGTATATAGAAATCATGTAAAATTTACATTCAAGCTATACAACTAGTAAATATCAATCTATCAAAAAGGTAATCATTGCAAAGGGGGGGATTAGTTTAGATTACAGAATAATTTTTAAGATAATATGTGAAAGCTTTCTATTGTTTTCGGAGACACCGTATGTATTAATTATATATCTTAAAGACCAATCCATATTCCACACTACGTTTGACAATTGAAGAAGATCTATTTAATGAGATTTTATCCTTCTTGTATACTAGTTTTATAGAGATTGTACGTATTTTGTTATCGTTAGGTTCACACATTACTTTCTATATGACTTTCTTTGTCATCATCTTAGAGAAATAGTTTGACGACGTATACACCACTTATTAAAATATCGACTTTGTAATAATATATACAAATTAGTACACATTAGTTCTTTATTAAACGATAGAGAGAATATATCAATGGATGGGACCCGTGAGAAGGTGCTCCAGCTCCTTTAAAGAATTTATAAGAAAATGTTGTTATTATACATGCTTTGTTAATTAACTTTTTGGTCACTGATGTGGTTATTTACGCACTGTTATGATATACTTATCTTTTAAAATTCCTTCAGAAATATTTGTTTAAGCTATCCCTTGTACGACTTAGCAACCCAAATCAATCATTTTTGGTTCTAATAATGAATTATTAATTTCTTCAAGTTGCTTTGCTTAGTGGCTATTGTTGAATCATATAGCCTATTGTAACTTTAGGTATAAGAAATATATACCAAAACAATAATAACGTTGATGGATGATGATGACAGTCAATCAGTAGCAATAAGCAATAACAATATACTAGTGACTATTAAACCTATTAACTTTTTATTATAGAAAAATTCAAATATATTCCAATTGTGATGATTAACACACACAAAAACTTTCATATACGTGAAACTGTGATGTTTTTTGAAGAAAAAATTCAAATAAATACGAAGTAAATAGTGACTAAGTATTCATACATTAGCAGAAGCTAAAATAACACATCTTTACTATGCAATGAGTGACTAGTTGAACAGAAAATGTGTCTGAAAGTGGACAACGCATGAATAATTGGTTTCCGTTATCCTACCAATATATGAATGAATGTAAAATGGGCAAAAATAAGATGGTGTTATTAGAATAAGATCAAACCGGTTCACTAACCCATGTAATTGTATTCTGTTATTTTCTGTAAACGTTCTGTTACTACTTGTGCTCTTCATATAGAGCTGTTAGACGGTTTACATTAGTCTACACGAAATCTAATTACACGGTTTAGTGAAACCGGTGTGCTCTTATTCTAATAGGTGTTTCCTTGTAATCTTTTTATTATATTAAAACAAAAGTCACAATCTTAATTTATGTATGTTTTTTTTTAAATAGACTCAATGGATCATCCATAAAACTCAGTTAACATCATTTATTATTACTAATAATATAATTTATATATATCACGAAGATATAATTTTTTAACCTAATAAACCAGAAACATAACCATAATATCTTTTGATATATTTTCATTTCAAAGAAAAAAAAAATATATATATAGGGTGAATTAGCGAAATAGCTATATTTTGAAGCATAATTAAGGCAGTGGCAATGATTTTGACGTTATTCAGTTAATAACATTTAGCACTCATTTTCTCCGGTTTTACCCTTTACACTTTCAAGTCACCGGTGGAAAGATGAAATGGGGATGACGTCACCACCAACTCATGTGGCCTATAATATGTGTGTACTGTGCATGCATACGTATAGAAATAGAAAAGATCACGAAACTCTAATATGTATGTGGATCAAGATTTAAGGCACGTGTTCATAACTTATGAACACAAAAGAAACCACATCAGCTAGTTTTCTACATGACTTGGAAGTTTCTGAATGTGATGTTCCATACCGCTTACATAGTATAGAACACCAATCTCTTTTTAACTCCTAAATAATAATTCTTATCTCATTCCCACTTCAAACTCTATATACTAAACCATAAAACCTAATCATTACATCCTAAACCTAAATTCAAACCCTAATCCAAATATAAATCCAAAACCCAAATAGTATGAAACAAAGTATATAGCATAGTACATATTGGTTAATATATGAAATGTGTACGATTCATAGAATAAATTAATATTAACCCAAGTTTAGCTCTTATCTTCCAAATACTAAACCTTAAATCATAATCACTAAATCCTAAACCCAAATATATACCATAAACCCAAATACTAAACCCTACATAGAAATATAAACCCTAATCCAATGTCAACTCCAATCTTCCATATACTAAATCCTACTCAATAATTACTAAACCCTATACAGAAATATAAACTTTAATCCAATTGCAGGAAAGAAGGTGATACTTACACCAATTTCAGATTGATTGTGGCGAAAAAATAAAGATATATGATATTAGAGAAAAGAGGTGGAAGCCACAACATCATATGAATATCATTCCCATTCGACATCACATTATATTCTGTTTTATTTGGTGTCATAAAAAATTCTATTCCATTTACGTTCAATATATTATTTATCGTTACAAAATCATATACAAACTAATATAAACCACATATATACACCAATACAGAACTCGTATCAATAAAACATGAAACAACAACAAACAAGATTAAAATCCTCTTTTTCAAGCATATGACTAGATGGAATAGAAGGCAAATAGTATAGTTGTTCTGATATGATTCTTCATATGGAATGGAAAGCTGACCACCCTTTCACTTCCTCGGTTGTTTTTGTGATTTCGATGTGTACTTACTTCACTGCAACAGACACTCCTTTACTCAAAACGGAAATTCGTTGGAGTGAAGTAGAGGAAAAGAAGAGGCAAGGCTCCGATGTGAAACTATTCAACTTCTCCCCTTTTACCGATTAAGAGGCAAAGCTCCGATGTGAAAAAGAGCCTCGGAGGGAACCACAACCGACATTCACCACAGAGATCAGATTGTAAATTTATTAGTGACATGGACAGACAATTGGAATGCAAGAAATACAATGCTTATTCTCTGTAATTCAAAATAATGAAAGACTAAACAAAACGAGCAAACACCCAGTACATAAATCAAAATGACAAAACAATAAATACATTACAAAGCAGAATAGCATGTGATACTGTACTCAATGGAATAATTCAAATGTGTACAAATACTATTTCATTTCACATGGACTCGAAATTGTACCATGGCTACTTACAGATCATTTAAGCCATGATATTCCACATATCTTCCCTTAAATTACTACACTACCTATTTTGCAGCACCGATACAAAGACAATATATACGTTACAAAACAGATTAGCATGTGATACTATACACAATGGAATAGTTCAAATTGATACTAATACTATTTCATTTCAAATGGACTCGAAATAATATTATGTCAACTTACAGAGAGTAAGCAATGATATTTCACATATCTTCCCAAAATTACTACACTACCAAAACGATACAAAGACAGTTAAAACTAAAGGAACCCGAGCACAACCCTGGAAAACTCAAACCTTAAATCAAATTGCAAAAGTCCAATGAGAGTGACTAATTCCGTAACAGATCGATGGTATGCAACGGAAACGGTGATACAGACCCAACAATTTGAAGACCTTAATTCTTAAACAGACACAAAGATTCAAAGAAAAGAACCACAATCGAAGAGACTGTGAAGAGAGTCAAGGAAAAAACACAGAGAATTTACGGGAGTTTCAAATATCTGAGAAAATTGATTTGGTGAAGTTGGAGAGGAAGGGTGGGTTACAATCGGCCACCGAAACCGTAACGCAAAGCTGTTAAGCAGAAGAAGATTGAAAAGCTTAGACGAACAAGATGGAGAAGCTTTCGATTGGATGCAAAGGCAAGGCGTTGGAGGAGGTTGGAGCCGGATGTCTTTCAGCTTCAAAGAAATTATCAGAAAGAGTAAAAGGGAAATTGTGGATCTGGGTAAAACACGATTTACTTTTTGTTGGGTTAATAATTAAATTTTTATTTTGTTTTTTTATCAGGTGCAGCCGGTTGTGTAAAAGGGTTGAACGGTATTAATATATAATTATAACGGTGTGTATAGATTTGTTAGGGTAAATAGCTAGTTCGCATATTACAGTTTTCTTCGTGTCTATACAGGCCAATTTCCCATATATATATATATATTAAAAATTCAAAAAATCTGTTTATAAATATTTTTAAAAGATCTTAATTTTCAAAACTTAAATGTGAATATTTTCATTAATTTCATAGTTAGTTTTGAAATATAATTAAACATTAATATATTTAATTATCATTTATAAAATGAAATATAAATATTCTATTATATTTTTATCTACTATATAATCACAATCATCTATTATATTAAAACAGAAATCACAACTTTGATTCATGTGCGATTTTTTTAAATGGACCTAATGGACCATCCATAGAAATCAGTTAACATCATTTATTATTACTAATAATATAACTTATATATAACATGAATGATATAATTTTGTTTACTAATAAACCGGAAACATAACCATAACATCTTTTGATATCTTTTCATTTAAATATATATATATATATATATATATATATATATATATATATATATATATATATATATTAAAAATTTGAAAAAAATCTGCTTATAAATATTTTTAAGAGATCTTAATTTTCAAAACTTACATGTTAATATTTTCACTAATTTCATAGTTAGTTTTGAAATATAATTAAACATTAATATATTCAGTTATCATTTATAAAATCAAATATAAATATTCTATTATATTTTTATCTACTATATAATCACAACCAATCATATTAAAATTTATTATGTTGATCTAAATATTTTAACAACATCATAATTTTCACAAATTTCGTAATTAGAATTGAACTATATATTATTATGCATTAATAAGTATACATTTATTGTTTACAATCTGTCACATATTCGTTTGTTTAATAACTAAAAGTAAATACAATAAGATAAATATATAATAAGAGACAAAAATACATGTGACAGTTTTAAACAATTGATTATTTACAACATGTAAATTATAAATTATTATATTTGAAATAGTTATAAGACATTAAAATTATAAATATATACCATTAGTGATTTAAAATAAATAAATATATATATATATATATATATATAATTGAAAATAAAATCTGCACAGTTGTGCTGGTCGAGATCTAGTATACTTTATTATTGTTGGTAGAATTCACCGCCACTGTTACATTGTCGCTTTATTATTCTTATAACTTCTGGACATAGACCGGATACATGAAATTTGAGAAAGATTTGTGATTTGATTCGTTTTAACTGAAATAATCAATTATTTGACGATCTGATGATTCACAGTCATCTAGATATTCAATGTTCCGAATATCCAATTCGATTCATATAAATAAAATAAAAATAATAATTTTTAAATAATATTATTTATTATAAAAATATATTTTTTTTACTTTTTAAAATTCCAATAACTAATATTATAATTTTAACAAATAAAAATATTGTAAAATTTATATTAAATATAATATATATAGATAGGGGCAGACCCAAAAATATATTTAAGTGGTGTCAGAATATTTTAAGGGGTCATTGGCAGGGATCAAAACCAGGTTTTTGGAGAGTCAATAACCAAGTTTTAACAACTGTGTTAGTGAATATTAGACAATTTCGTATACAAAAACAACCTTTTATCATATTTTTGTGGTGTCATGATACTCCACCACTATCTATATAGATCTGTCCCTATATATATATATATATATATATATATCTAGCGGATTGGGTTGGATGATTTTTTCTTAAAAATAATATAAGTATTTGTGATTCGTTTCATTTGTACGGATATTGCATATTAATATTTGTTCTAGGGAAATCAGATTTTTTTTAGTTCGAATAAGAATGAAAAAAATCAAATTAAGATTTAAGAATATTTAGCCCAGCCCCAATGTGTATAGAATAAACGCTTTAATTGAAAAACTACTACTAAAACTGTGTAATTGGCAACCAAAAGAACCTTACTATAGCGTGTTACGGTTTTAGCATAATTGTTTCTTTGAAAACTTGCATTTTATTTAAAGTGTCAGCATAAAATTATGGCTTGCTCTCGGACAAGATGCAAGTTAATCGAATAATGTATAAGACAGAAAAACCTAAAAAGCATGAGAGTAATAATAAAATAAAAGATAAGACATAGTAATAATTAAAGATGATAGACAACATTTGATACCCTTTGTCGAGAATAAAGATCTAACAGCCGGTGAAAGATCAGATTCCGGTGACCGGCTAACAGGAATCCGACGAGTAAAACCCTAAAAACTAAAAAGCATTGTTGGACAAGATTTTGTAAGAGAAGATCTTGTGTGGGGTAATATATCTTTCGATATATACTTTTGGACGCAACGTCAACAGAAATCCACTCGATACTTAAAAGATAAAGACAAAAAAATAAAAAATATTCACGTGGGATTTGGGTCCATATGTTTTTTTCACCTGTGATCATAATGCCTGATATTATTTTGCAACTGTATGTTTTTGTTTGTTAGACATTACACGAGCTGAAAGCATGAGAATAACTGATGGGGGAGCCCAGTCCAGGTTTTGATTTTTAAAGTTTTAAGTAACCAATACACATCTCTGAGGAAACTGTATTTTTTCGCAGTCATTTCTATCAAGAAAACAATAGTGTTTTCAGATTGAATATCTTCTTTTAAAATGATTCCACCAGTCGTGAGTCGTGACTAAATCATCTTTGATTAAGTTAATGGAACTTTTTTGTTTAGGTAAAGAAAAAAACAACAATTAAAACGTATATATGCGATTTCACAACAAAGGATATTGTTCGGGTCTGTGTCTATATGGAAAGTACTTTGCTCGAGATGATGATGCTACATATATAGTGATCTCTTACAAATATGTAAACATAAGTTTACAACTTGAGAATGCCTCTGAAGTCTGAAACACTAGTGTTTGTCAAAGACATTCCAATGTTCAAATCATTGACTATCGGTGATATTGGTTTAATGTTAAGGTTCTGAATTTCCAAGGTATTTTACACAGTTTTGGGTTACTAACTAATGATCCCACTAGCCGGTAGGAGTGGACGTTCGGATACCCGTTCGGATTTGGATCACATATTCCGGATTTTAGGATATTTTGGTATAGGGATATAATATCCATTTGGATATTTCTATATTTCGGGTTGGGTTCAGATATTTTTGGTTCGGGTTCGGTTATTTCGAGTCAGGTTTCAGATATTTAGATTTTGAAAAAAAATCAAACTTTTATTTCTCAAATGTCTTGTATTTAAAAATACACCTATAACTTATTTTTATTTTATTTTTAATAGATAAAATGATTAATAGATATAGAGATAATTTTTTTAAATAAAAAGATATTAATTTGATTATTGTTTTATAATTTAGGTACAAATTTTGTTAATGCGCTGAACAAAAATGTTGATATTTTCAAGTGAGTAACAATTAATAATTATATGTACATTATCTGATCTTAAACTATGTATAACGTTAATAAAAATATTTTGAATAAAATATAAGCAGTAAACTAGAAATATAAGGTTAAATGTACATAAGTTCAGTTATATCTATTTGGGTTCGGATATTATCCGTTCATGTTCGGATATCCAATCTTTTCTATATCAATATCCATTCGGGAATTTTGCTATTTCGATCGGATTTTGGTTTGGCTTTTCGGGTTGGGTTCAAGTGTTATTTCGGATATCGAGTAAAGTGTCCACCCCTACGCAATATGCTCTTAGTCAAGTATCGGTTATATTACATGTTTTGGTTTCATAAATTATGACAAGTGTAATACTGCAAGAAGTTTTAAGTACAGATGAACCCAAGCGCAAAACAATTTCCTGATGAACATTTTGTTATAGAAATGATAATAATTTATTGTAAAACCGCGAAACAAAATAATCTTATTCAAGTCATCAGCTCAGCCCAGGATCTAATAGTTGTACATAAGTTCTCAAGCCCCAAAACTTTAAGCCCATTTAAAGCCCAGATATAAGCAGAGACCCATACAGAACTACAAAGATAGAGAGAAAATAATATGAGACAAAAAGGGAGTTTTTGTTCAACAATAAAAATTGGAGGAAAATTATCTGGAAAAGCTGAATCACAAACTCATGAAGAATCAAAACTTTAGCCTCTCTAATTATTATTCATCAGAACTTTAATTAGGTCCAAGAATAAATAAAGGGAAGAGTCAGAGAGTGATTTTGATTAATTAATAGTCACAGGTTTATAATAAATTAATTAATTTATAAGTTCAGTTCCATTTCATTTCCCCTACGGTAGAGAGAGAGAGAGAAACAACCAGAGAGAAAACGACAATGCCGTTGGTGAGGTTCAAGATACGGAACGAGCTCAGCTTAGGTGGGCCTGAGCTCAACCGTAGCCCCGCCGTCGAATACGAGGAACCTAAAGCGATTCTCGGCGCTGTCGAAGTTGCTGGACTCGTCGGGATCCTTCGTCAGTTAGGCGATCTCGCCGAGTAAGCTCTCATTCGACTGTATCGACGAAGATTGAATTCGGATAATCTCTAGCTGATTTCAAGTGATTAGGATTACTATTAGCTCATTAATCGAGTAACTAGGGATCTCAGTAGCTTTCTATGTTATGAGTTTCGTCACGGCTTAGGGCTTTTGATTTTGAGCTCAGTTCGTTGAGCTAGTAGCTATTTGATTGGTTAAGTGTTAATTAGTGAATGTTCTTGAGTCTTTCTCGAATGTAACGAAGTTTCTAAACTGGTCCCAAGTGATAGAGAGGTCATTAACCAGGTTGTGGTATTTTCTTGCGTGTAGATTTTCCGCAGAGGTATTTAATGGGATACAAGAAGAAGTGACTGTTACGGCTTCTAGGTGTCAGAAGCTTACAAGCCGTGTAAAGCGGATTGAGTCAGCTTTGTCACCTCTTGAAAAGGCTGTGCTGTCACAGACAAGCCACATTCATTTTGCATACACTGCAGGTGTGGCTTTTTACTCTCATTTTTGGTCTCTCCTGGTCTTATGTTTTGATTTTCTACATGTGTGTGATCTTTTGTACAGAAAAAATTCATACCTTTTTCGTTTTTCTTTTGTTTCGGTTGTAGGCTGTGAGTGGCATCCTCGTATTAGGAATGGGCAAAGACATTTTGTTCAGAGTGATTTGCCACTTTGTGTTATGGAAACATATGAACAGTGCAGAGATCCTCCTCCTTTGCATCTGCTTGACAGGTGAGGGACAATCTTTTAGTTTCATCCGAATATTGAAATGAATGCATTCTGAAGTGGCTAATTTTTCCCCTTTGCAGATTTGATGCAGGTGGTCCTGGGTCGTGTCTGAGAAAATACTCAGACCCAACATTCTTTAGAAAGGAACTCGGCAACCATACTAAAGCAGATGATGTCAAGGCCCAGAAAGATCAAACTCATCGCAAAAGAAAGGTTTGTAATCATCTTATTAGGTTTAGCCGTTTAGGTTATGCTTGCTAAATGAGTTGCTTATCAGCTCGTTTCGACTTCTTACAACTGTACCTCATACCTATTTGCCTTTCAAAATAACCTTTTGACTTGAAGACAATAAGATTCGCTAGATATCTCAAGAGCTATGGTTTTTTTCCCTTAGTTCGCGTTTTGGCTGTGTTCTGCTGAATTTGTATCTGAGTTGTGCTTTTTTGAAATGACAGAAAAAGAAGTTACCACAAAGAAACATTTGCAGATCACGTGCTGTTTCTACGTCCGATGACACTAATGGGTGGGTGATCGTAAGATATAGACTTAGTAGTTCTCGTCCATTCGTGTTCTATATTTCAATGTGGTGGTTTTTGACATTCTTACTTGTTAACCTGTCTTTTTCTGCAGGGCTCGTCTCAGTTCTCTTACTGATGACATACCGACCACTTCTCAGAGTACTTCCACAGTTGACATGCCCCGTAGCTCTAATATGCAGGATCTATCGGGCAGTTTAGATCAGTCTCATTTGCAAGAGCAGTCAAATTCGCAAGAACAAAGTGAAGCACAAGTACAATCAGATTTACAAGAGTCATCAAGACCTCGTGATTCTATAACTGGTTCAGGTTATATAGAGTATGTCATCAATCACAGTCCTGTGAATAAGCCTGACGTGAAGCTATTAGAGGGATCTCTGCCTAGTTCCTTACAACCTGCGGATAGAATAAATTCAGCTGTTCCTCAAGGCCGTGTTGAAGTTGTAGATGACAATATTCTATGTAGTCCCTCAAAAGAGATAAATCCGCCTTATGCTTCTATTGTTTGTGATGAGAAGAAAGAAGCACTTGAATCAAGGGCTGAGAAAAGTAACAAAGACGAAGAAGCGTCAGAGATACACGAGCCAAAAATTGGTCCAGGAACACCAGACAGAGTGAAGCAAAATCAAAGGGACTTTGATAGGACGTACGATTTTTTCGACGAGGCATGTATTGTGGGAGACAAACAAAGTAAGAGCCAGGCCAACGGTATTGATGAAAAGCCAAGAATTGAGAGCGAAGAAGATAATACGAGTGAACAAGGGAGTGAAGCAGATGAGTTTGTAGATGCACGTAATACAATTGAATCTGAATCAGAAAGTGAGCTTGATGGAATACCAAAACCAAAACTGGAGCATTATTTTGGGGATATCAGCACTTATTGTTCTGAAGATGCTAGCAGTGACAATAACGGTGGATCAGAAGATATACCATTTGAAGAAATGGTAGAAGATCTACGCCATGATAACTCTCTAGATGATTCTTGTTCAGTTTCCGACCTTCCTGATGATGCAAGTGTTTCTTGTTGCCAGTCAGATCCAGTGTGTGGGAAAGTTCTGTCTCATGATGAAACTTTTCAAAATCCAAGGGAATTTTCTGCCATGCGTCCTTCATTATTGGCTGAAGCAGCTTTTCCGGATGAAACAATATTGCGAGAACCTGTTGCCGCACATCCCTGGTTGGCAGGAGACTGTGCTAATGATAATATCTCATTTGAAGAACGTATTTCCTCAGGCATGTCTCTGAAAGATGCTATTCCTGCTGAAAAAATCTTGCCAGAAGAACATTTGACTAACTATCCATCTCTTGCAGAAGCTGTTCCTCATGAAAAGAGCTTGCCAGGAGAGTCTGTTGCCAAACATCTGTTCTTTGCAGAAATTGTACCCTCTGAAAGGATCTTGCCCGAAAACTCTCTTCCCAAAAGTCGGTCTTTGGCAGAAGCTGTATCTGACAATATGAAACCAGCAGAAGAACCTGGTGCTGATCATCCATCTTTTCCCAAAGCTGTTCAGGAAAAGAAAATTTCACCAGAAGTTCTTGATTCCAAAAATTTATCTTGCACAGTGCCAGAAACTGTTTTAGAAGAGAAAATACCAGTTGAAGGATATGTGTCTCCGTGTTTGGCAGAAGTTGTTCCTGATGAAAGGTTCTTTACAGAAGAACCAGAAGAAGCTGCCACCGCGGGTATTTCTTCGTCAGAGGTCATGCCTGCAGAAAAATTATTCCTAGAAAAAACTTTGGACGCGCCTCAGGATTTCGCAGAATTGCCTGAAGAAAATATCTTGCGAGAAAATTATGTTGATTATACACATCCATCTTGTGCCACAGCTGTTTCTCCAAAAGAAAATCTATCACCACAAGTTCTTGATTCCGCAAATTTGTCTGTGGCAGAAGCTGTTTCACATGAGCTGATCAGACTTGAAGAATCTGGTGGCATATATCCGTGTATGGCAGAAGCTGTTCCTGATGAAAATTTCTTGACAGAAGAACGAGAAGAAGCTGCCACCACATGTATGTCTTCTTCGGAAGTCATGCCTGTCGAAAAATTATTACCAGAAAAACCTTTAGAAGCGCATCATCATTTGCCAGAATTGCCTCAAGAAAAGACTTCTCCAGACGAAAATCTATCACCGGAGGTTCTTGATTCAACAAATGTGTCTGTGGCAGAAGCTGTTCCACAAGAGCAAATCGGACTTGGAGAATTTCTTGGCATAGATACGTGTTTGGCGAATGCTGTTCCTGATGACAGGGATTTGCCAGAAGAACTTGTCACCCCATGTATGTCTTTGTCAAAAGCCGGGGCCAATGAAAAGACCTTGCCAGAAGAGCCTTTGGAAACATATCCTTCTTTGGCAGAATTGCCTGAAGAAAAGATTTCTCATGAAGAAACCGATGATGCCACACATTCATTTGAGTCTGTTATTGATGAAAAAATC
Source organism: Hirschfeldia incana (assembly GCA_026261945.1). NCBI lineage: Eukaryota > Viridiplantae > Streptophyta > Magnoliopsida > Brassicales > Brassicaceae > Hirschfeldia > Hirschfeldia incana. The sequence continues at coordinate 1,885,777 of JABCMI010000052.1, read as the reverse complement.
TCACCGGAAGTTTCTTGCTTGTCTTTGGAAGAAGCTCTTCCACAAGAGCAAATCTCAGTTGAAGAATTTGTTGGCATAGATCCGTGCTTGGCAGAAGGTGTTCCTGATGAAAGGCTCTTGGCAGAAGAAGCTGACACCACATGCCTCTCTTTGAAAAAAGCTGCGACAACTGAAGAAGTCTTGCCAGAGAAACCTTCGGAAATATATCCCTCTTTCGCAGAATTTCCTGATGAAAAGATCGTGCTCCAAGAAGCTGATGATGCCACCCATCTATCTGTTCCTGAAGCTGTTACTGATGAACAAATCTCACCAGAAGTTTCTGATTCCACAAATTTCCCTGCTGCTGCAGCTTTTCCGCATGAGCGAATCGTACTTGAAGAATATGTTGGCAGTCCGTGTATGACGGAAGCTGTTCCTGATAAGAGGGTTTTGCCAGAAGAACCTATCAATACATGTCTCTCTTTGACAAAATCTGAGACAATTGAAGGAGCCTTGCCAGAAAAGTCTTTGGAAACATATCCTCCTTTTGCAGAATTTCCTGAAGAAAAGATAATGTTCGAAAAAGCTGATGATGCCACCCATCCATCTGTTTCTGAAGCTATTAGTGATGATGAACAAATCTCACCAGAGGTTCTTCATTCCGAAAATTTTCCTGCTGCAGCAGATCCTTCGCAGGAGCAAATAGTACGTGAAGAATTTGTTGCTAACCTATGTATGACAGATGCTGCTCTTGACAAAAGGGTTTTGCCAGAAGAACCTGTCACTAAATGTCTCTCTTTGACAAAAGCTGCGACGATTGAAGAAGTCTTGCCAGAAAAACCTTTGGAACCATATTCTTCTTTCGCAGATTTGCCTGAAGAAACGATTAAGCAAGACGAAGCTGATTATGCCACTCATCCCTCTGTTTCTGGGGCTGGTAATGATGAAAAAATCTCACCAGAAGTTCTTGAATCAACATTTTTTCCTGTGGCAGCAGTTCTTCCACAAGAGCAAATTTTACTCGAAGAATTTGTTGGCAATCCGTATCTGGCAGAAGCTGTTCCTGATAGTAAGGTTTTGCCAGAAGACTCTGTCACCACAGGTATGTCTTTAACGAAACCGGAGCCTATTCAAGAACTCTTGCCAGAAGAATCTTTAGAAGCATATGTTTCTTTGGAAAAAGCTCCTAAAGATGAGATCTCACAAGAAAAATCTGATGATGACACACGTCCATCTGCCGAAGCTGAAAGTGATAAAAACGTCGTACCAGATGTTCTTGATTCTGAAAATTCGTGCGTATCAGAAGCTATTACACAAGAGAAAATTGAACTTGAAGAATTTGTTGGCGAAGATTCTTGTTTTGCAGAAGCTGTTTCTGATGAAAGGGTTTTGCCAGAAGAAGCTGTTTATGATGCAAGCCTTTTGCCAGAAGAAGCTGTTCCTGATGAAAGGTTTTTGCCAGAAGAAGCTGTCACCACAAGTTTGTCTTTGACAAAGGTAGCGCCCATCGTAAAGATCTTACCAGAAGGACCTTTGGATATGTATCCTTCATTGGAAGAATTGCCAGAAGAGAAGATCTCACAAGAAATAGAACCTAATGATGACACACATCCATGTTTGTCTGAAGCTGTTGGTGAAGAAAAGATCTCGCTATTAGAACAACCTTGTTCCACATATTCATCTTTGGAAGAGTCTGTTCCTCACGAGAAAAACTCAGATGAAGAAATTGTTGGCACAAACCCATTTTTGGAACTAGGCGTTCCCAACGTAAGCAGTTTTCCAGACAAACATGGCGTCACATATCAGTCCTCAGCAGAAGCTGTTTCTAAGGAAAAGGAGTTACCAGAAGAATCCTTACTTGCATATCCTTCTTTGGCAGAAGATGATTATGATGAAAAGGCCTCGGGCTCAGAGGCGCCTGGTTACACAACAGAAGCTGGTGTACACAACACTGAAGAACCTGTTGCCTCGGATCTGTCATTGACCGAATCTATTTCAGATGAAGAGATCCCCGGCTCAGAAGCTCCTGTTTCCACAACAGAAACTGGCCCACACAAAAAATCTTTCCCTGAAGAACCTGTTGCCACCTATCTGTCCTTGGCGGAAGCTGTACCTGAAGAAAATATCTCTCTAGAAGAAACCGATACCACATGTCCACCTTCTGCAGACGCTTTTTTTGATGAAGAGATCTCAGGCTCAGAAGCTCCTGTGTACACAACAGTAGCTGGTCCACATAACACTGAAGAACGTGTTGCCACGGATCTATCATTGACCGAATCTGTTTTTGATGAAAAGATTCCCGGCTTAGAAGCTCCTGTTTCCACAACAGAAACTGGTCCACACAATAAAGACTTCCCTGAAGAACCTGTTGCGACCTATCCGTCCTTGGAAGAACCTGTTCCAGGCGACAATGTTCTGCCAAAAGAACCTGCCCCTGCATTTCTGGATTTGTCGGAAGGTATTCCTGACCAGCAAGTATTTTTGGATGATGCCGCATTTTTATCTTTTGCAGAAGCTATTTTCGACCAAAAGTTCTCACCAGAAGTTCCTGATTCCATGGATCTTCCTGCAAAAAACACATTGGAAAAGGAAGTTGAAACATCAGATGGTACAATTGTTGAACCAGTAAACATATGGAGCAATGGGGGACTCCTTGGTCTTGCGCCATCGAAACCTCCAGTTTTCGCTGAGCCTAAGTCTGTAAGCGAACATTTACAGAACGAGTTCAACGAAGCTGGTGTTATTGGTACAAGGAAGCAGGGATCATCGAACAGACCAGTTGAAGATACTGAGAAGAGTTCACTTCCACTAGTTGTTTCAGATCCCACGTCACAACAACAAAGCAACATGTTGAGTCATTCTAATGGGTCTCTCTCTCCTCTGCAGAGCACTGCAACGTCATTCAAAGTCTTTGGCTTGAGTCATAGATTACTCATGGCTGGGTTTCGTGGAAACTCTTCCTCAACTCACAAATTTGAATCCATACCTACTACCAGCTATGATACCAAAGCAGCAGCCATCGAAGACAAGGCTCAACAAACTCCTCTCCGTGGCCCGAGCTTTGAGGAACAGTTGGCGTATCAATCATCTCTCTTTGGCTCGCCTACTTCATCACCACCGGTTGAACATATGAAAATATCATTCAACCCAATAGATCCTTCCCCAGTTTCCAAATTGAAACTGAGAATCCCTTGCCAACCTCAGTACAACGGTAAAAATGTGGATACGTTCCCTTCGTTTCAGTTGGTTCCAGAGGCTAGCAACTCAGATATTGAGGACGACAACAACAGCGACATCTTTTGTCAGTCATCTCCTGGTGTTTCAGACAATTGCTTGTCGGATTCTGAGCTGTGGGAATCTGATGAAGACCCTAGAGAATCTGCATCAAGCTTGAAGGAAGGTGGAGTGAGGACACATGGCGATATGGGTTCTTTTCCTGGTTCGTTTCTTGATCTTCCATGTTACGACTCTGTAGATCATCACTCCACCTCGCCAAACCTAGAGCAAGAGCAAGAGCAAGAGCGAGAACAAGTTCCAGAATATAAACCATCTGTTTCAGAGATCATCCGTGATTGGCCACCAAACGCAAACGCTGTTCCAAAGAAAACGCAAACTTAATCCGTCAGGTACTTATACCAAAACGCTCTCCTTTTTATTTCATTAATCATTTGCACTAATCGCAGATCATTAGCCTCATGACACTAACAAAACAAGTTCTTCATCAGGTTGTAGCTCCGGATGACGATGGTAAAAGATAAAAAGGTTGTACATTCCTCTCTGTGAATCTATGATTCCAAATCACATTTTATGTAATACAAAAACAAATTTATATATCAGAAATTTAAATTAGTGCTCAGAGAAAGATAAATAATTTATTTTAATTACCGCATTTTGCATTTGTTTTATCAAATTACACTTTTGTATATATTAGAAAATAAACAACAGAGATGGTCATGTCAGTTAAATAACGATCTCTTGAGAGAAGTCGTCATCATATTTAGAAGATGACGTCAGGGACGATCCCGAGCTCCTTGAAAGCGGCGGGACAATCAGCCGACGGTGTCGGAACCATGAAACCGAGAGGGTTAACGATACGTGTCTCGTGAGAGACGATACCGTCATTCGCCGTCAGGCTGACCTTAGCAGCATTACGTAGGTATGCATCTTTACTGACATCGCTGCAACCACTGTCTGGTGACTGGAGGAGGACAAGCTCGCAGACTTCCTCCTCGTGGTCACCGGTCACTTCCATCTTGTAGCTGCCCGATTTGTCAGTCACTGCTTCTTTTGTCAACGTCACGGTTCCGTTGGTTCTGCTCCTGCACTCTAGCTTCACTTTGGCTCCCTCAAGGAATTTGCTGAGACGGGTGACGAATTGGACACGGCAAGTGTCGCAGTAAACGGATCCCTGAATTTGGAACTTGTCGAAGTCATCGGCATCAGCGACGGCCTTGCCGGTGAGAGAGGATAGGCACACGGCGGAGACAAAGAAGAAGAAGATGATGGCTTTGGACGCCATTTGTCTGAAAATGTTAAAAGATTATTGTCTTATTTACACCTCTCTTCTCTTCTGTAATTGTTTTCTTTGTTGAGAACTTGAGATATATAGATGAGAAGAGGACAACTATAATTCACTTATTTGTTAAATTAACCAATTATTTTTTTCTACACCAATAGCTATTTTTAGATAAGACTTTTTTTAAACCACTTATTTTGTTAAATCAACAAATTCTTTTCTTGAAAACAATAATTAGTTTGTTAAATATATTAATTATAGCCTCGAGCTTAATAATGTGTCTCCCTGTATTTTCTCTCTTTGGTTCTTCCTCTAAAATTAGAAAAAACAAAACAAACGAAAAAAAAAAAATCATATGTTTTGTGTGTTTGAATTTAATATACTTAACATTAAGCTAATGAGCTTTTCTTGGATTTATCAATGAAAAACACATCAAAATGATTCCATACAATAAAGCTTAATTTGATCTTTATTATAACAATTAGTTATCCAAGAAACTCTGCTTTCATACAGTTGCCTGATTTGGGTTTGGCTCGGACTTACACTCGTCTAATCGACTTTTATGGAGCTGGAAAGCGGGATTAACCCAGGCGCCACAGCTACACTGCATCCCAGCCCAGTTGAAATAACCTAACCGGGCGTTACATCCCAAACAAAGAAGCTTCTCTTCAACAGTTCCATCATGTACTGCAAGAAAAAAAAACAGAGCAGTGTGTTGTTAACAAGAGCAAAGATTCTAGTTGAGATACAGAGGAAAACATATAAGTAGAGCAAAGGCTTACTTACTTGTTTGCATCCATTTCATAGGCTCGACGAAGATGGAAGAGCATTGAACTTGTTCAGCATAGTTACCGCTTCTCTTTTTCCAAGCAAAGCATTCCTCACCTTTCCCTGGTTCATGTGGGACTATGTTCTCCTCAATAGCCACTATTCTTCTGCATTTTTTGCATCTGTACATGGCTTGAGGCTTCGGGAGAGACTCTTGCGAAGAGGGCTTTGTCTCTACTTCCTCCATGTTCGATTCAGTCATGGCCTTACTCTCTACTTCCATTTGCAATTCAGTTATAGCTTCTTCTCTTCTACCTAAACATAAAGAAAAAGAAAATCTCAAACTAAAAGACAGTTTCAATTTAATTATCCAAATAGTTCAGTATCAACCTAAAAGGTCTGAGAGAGAGAGAGATAAAAAGTTTCAGAATTTATATGCCAATATGAATGTTAACGAGACTAAAAATCTTCACTTTCAGTTGTTAAATTATGATTTTGAAGAGACCCACAAGTCCAAAGTTGCATAATCACAGAGCAGTAAATCGTTCAAAATTTTTCCGAATCCTCAAATATCCAAAATAAAGGTGTCACCGTTACAACCAACAACATGAGTCACTAAACCTACTCAGAGCAACCACGGGAACAGTTACCGACCACATGAAAATTCAATTTCTGGAGTAAAAAAAAAGAATCACCAGCTGAGTAGAACAGTTACCAACAACAGCTCAAACCACAAGAACCCTAGACGAGAAATCTATAAACCTCCAGGGGAAAATCAAACTCCCCAACCAATCGAAACCACAACGTTAGCTTTTATATATCAGAAAGAAAAAAAAAACGAATCACCTTTTGCCCAAAGCTGCTGCTGAGCTTACACTGATTTTTTTCTCTTCTTCCTCACCAAATCTGTTAGGTTTTGTCGTTTGATTCCTTCCACAATGCGTTAAATCTCTCGATAAACCGGTTTAACCAAACCGGACTAGTTGATGTTGTTTAAAAAGTTTAGAATGGGCCGTGGGCTTCGTTGGTATGTGAAGTCGGCGGTACAATCGCTTTATTTTCCTTATTAAAAGTAGTAGAATGCAGATATAGCAGGTGAACCGAACCCATCTACAACATAGGATTATTAGTTACAATCTAAGGCCCGAATGTGGTGGAACCAAAAGAGAACCGAAACACTAAACCAGAAAACATATGGATTCATAGTCAAATTAACATAACAAAGTCACTGAATCTAAACATGAAAAATAAGAGTTTCCATACAGAAAACCAAAGATCATAAATACTTCAAGCGTGAAACTAAAACGAACAAAGAGAGCTTCCGTTTTTCATCTCCAGTACCATGTTATTTTAGATGAACATGTGTCTAAACTCCCCATTTGCGAGCTTACACAGCTCATTGTAGTTCGCTGCATCTGCAACCAAATCATGAAAAATAACTCAATCAAATAACTCAAGAGGGAAATGGGATACTCCAAGGAAGGATCTTTTTTTTGTTTTAATACCGAAATTGTCTCCAAAGTTGGTCCAGACATCAGCTCGAATGGTGTTTTCACTCTCAGCGATTCCAATGACCTCGAGGTAAGTGGTCAGAGAGGGAGGAGGGGAGCCTTTAACAACAATCTGCTGATCATCGGTCGATTTACCAGTGACGGAACCAATATCAGACCGGATCACTTGAACCACAGCTCTCACTTTCTGACCAATGTACCGTCTCAACAAAGCTCCATTCACAAAAGCAGCAGGACTTGAAGTATCCATCTCTATATATATAAATTAAGAAAAAACATTCTTTAGTCTTTAATCCCCAAATCTTAAAACAACTTGGATAAATCTCAATTCCCAAACAGACCCATGTCCTAATCTCAAAGTTAAGTAACAAAGCTAATTAATTCAAAAGCTACAGAGACCCATCAAGTGAATCAAGCAGACAGATTTCGAACCTAAGTCAAAACTGAAACCCGATGAAATTAGATTCTACTGTATGTATGGGTACCCAGTAAGAAGAGGAAACTGGTAAAGGATAAAGATTTAACAGTACCAGGAAGACGATTGCCGGCGAGGTAGGCAGTGGCGGGAAGAAGAGAACCCTACTTTACCAAATGAGAAGATGGAAAGAGACAAAAAAATTCGGAACAAATAATATAGGGAAGGGTTAATAGAACCGGTATTCAAGTTCGGTTTATTATTTATATTGGCGAAAAAGCTAAACCGTTGGGTAATCGAGGTAAACCAGTGACACGTAAAAATTAATTGAATTTTAATTAATGCCGGTCATTACCCTATTAACCCTAGTTATGGTAAACAAAAGAATTAAGGAAAAAAAGGGGGAGCCCTATATATATATAAATTGCAACCAAAGATTGTTTTGTTTACATCAACGCTAATCCCGTAGCTTCTTCTTCTTCCTTGATTGAAGTTTCTTGATTATCAGTCTCCCCTTAATCGTAAGGTAATCACACGATTCTTCTGTTTTTGTTTTTACTTCTCTGTTCTCTTTGAAACTTTTAGGTTTTGAAACTGATTCCTTTGATACTTTCGAGGTGTCGTTTCGGAAAATAGGGTTTACATTATTTGCTTGCGTAGGAATTTTCCTCGGTTCTGTACGATCTTAAGTTCTTGATTTGCGAAGGTTTTCTGCGATTTGGGTATCCAAAGATGATAACTTTTCTCTCTAAAAGTTTTCCAATCATCTCTTTAGGGTTCTTACCCAATCTCTTTGTTTGTCCGATGATTAGCGTTAAAGTTTCCTTTAGGGTTGCTTAGATCTGGGCTGATCTCTCTTTTTATAAGTTACTCATAAAACGTTATTGCAATTGATTGATTGTAAAGAATCTGATTAACAACTGTATTCCTGTTCAGATCATGGCAACAGTGGCACCAGTTTATGCATCTTCGTTCGTCGCAATGGAATCTCGCAAGAGGAGTAAGCTCACTTCTTGTTTCTCCTTTTTACTATTCAATATTCGTGTTTGGTTCTGCCCTGCTTCATGTTTTGAGTTTTCTGATCAATAAATACTTTTTTTTGTGTATTTGCAGGAATGCCTTTACCTTATTTGATCCGACCACGCAAGAGACAGCCCGTTTACGACACCTACGCACTCTATAACGATTACATTGCGTATTCATCTCTCGAGGGTACTACTATACTAACTGCTCTCACTCTTATGATTAACCTTGAAGCAACTTCATAAGCTCTTTTATAATAGTAATGTCTTTACAACTTTCTTGTAGATGGGTTCGATTCTGAGAGTGATGACGAGGAATCATCTGTCAAGGCTGTTAGAACCTCTTTGGCGAAAACGAGTTTATCTGAAACTGGTAACTTATTTGTTTTTTGTTTTTTTTTTGTCGCGTCTTTGTTTGACAATTCAGTTTATGGATCTGTAATGTCTTTGATGATATTCTTGCAGCATCTGCGGGCTCGCTGACTGATGATGAATACGTGGTTGTGGACAATGTTGAAGCTCTGCCAAGTCCTAAAACTGAGAGACCAGGAGCGATTCAGATGGTGCGTGTTCTTAGTTTCTCATAACGGTTCGCATGTTTTTTATTATATTCGTTTTCTTACTTGCAGTACTGTCTTGTTCTTTTTTTTCAGATGGAGCTCGCAAAGGGTGTTGATGAGTTGACACTCGAGGATGCAGCATCCGGCAATGAAGATTCAGGATCCGACAGTGATTCTTGGGTGGTTGTGTAAACTAATGAGTTTATGTTTGGGTGGGGTTTTAGGATAATGAAATCAGTTTGTTTCTGCCTCTTTTCTTTTCTGAACCGTTTGACATATTTGTGAAGCTTTCTTTTTTATGATGAGTACATATGACAAGATTGGTTTCCGGTTGAATAATTGATCCTTTGTTTTCAGCAAGAGTTTTAAGTTTCGTATATTCACATGATTTATCTGTTTTATTTTTTTTTCTGTTAAACCAGAAACTTTCATTAAATTCAAACAGAGTTCAAGGCCCATAGGGCTTGTTTTGCGACAGAATCGGCCCAAGAATCTGTTTTATAAAAAACAAATTTAATAGAGAAAATTAAGACAGGAGGTGTGGGTATAATATGAAGCTAAGGTTGCTTCAACAAGGGGTAGAGCGAAACACAAGCTTATGTTGATGTGTTTGGCTTTGACATTGAATATGACATGATCTCGCTTTATCTCTTAGCTCTTGAAATGCCCTCATTGTCTCTGCATCAAATCCTCCTGCGAACTGAATACATACACAAAAAAAACAGATTTTTCAGAGTTTGGACAAACAAATGTTGCAAATTTGAAACAAACCAAACCGAAACACTTTACCTGATGAACTCTGAATGCGAATCGAACCCCTTGAACAATAAGTTCTTCTTCTTCAGGGCCACCGCCTCCAATGGCTTCGAGCTCTGCAGATACTCTTTTCATATACTTCATTGCTAGTTTCACAGACGCCAATTTAATCTGAAAATCACATTTGCGAACGCAACGCACTTAATACAAATCTATATCTTACCATTCACCAAGTTCCTATTTGCATAACTACTTTAGGTTGCAGATACTAGTTTGAACACACTAACAATGTCATGAGAGAATCTGATTCCATTCTCTATTGCTTTGTGTATAATGCCAAGCAATTTTTTCTTCCTCCGTTACATTTATTTGTATAATAAAACTCAATGAATCCCAAGGCAAAATACAAAGGAAGCAGACAAGAAGGAAATCTTGAAACTCACAGGCGTGCACATAGGAAACCCCCAAATACATTAAAGTAAAGCACTATATTCAAGTTTTACCTTGGCCAATATATTTGAATTTTATCAGTAACTTGTCATGTAGTAGTACATAATAATACTCTCACAACGCAAAACACGCAAAGAAAACACAATAATAGAGTGAAGACAGAGTATCAAACCAATCTTCTTACATTGTCCTGCCACGTGACAGTAACAATTCACTTTAATAAAAAAAAATGGGGACCATGAGAATTGTTGTTCTAGTTGTTTCTATTATCATCTTCATTCATCACACCACTCTCCAATCAAAGTGCAGTCAAATAGTTACAAACGGGAAGTAAGTAATGACCAAAACTAACTAGACTATTACCACATAAACCACTATATTGCCTATTGGTAACCAGACCATTAAGCAAAAAGAACCAAGAGTCCAGTGTAGAAGTGTTGCTGACCTGACTAGTAACGCCGGTTTCGAGCATCCAATCAACCGGAATCTGGAAAGTCTTGAACTTTGTCGCAGCTGATTCCTTCATCCTCGACAGACTATAAACACCATGCTCCAACCTTTAAAAACCCCCACAAAAACATCTGATTACTTCTCTTGAATTCTGAACACAGAATCGAAAAAAAAAGTTTGGATTTTTATTTTTACTTTTCGAACAGAGCTTGCATTTTCTTGAGAGCAGAGCCAGAAGATTGACGAGGGTCTTCCCGGAAACGAGAAGCTTCCGATATGAGTTTCTTCAGATCGAAATAACAAAACGCTGCTTCACGTAAAGCGTCTGCTTTTTGCTCCGGCCATTCGAAGTGTTTCAACACCGCTCTCTCGTCGACCAGGTAAGAGAGCTCGTCGTCGAGCCATTTGACGAAAGGGACCACGTCTTCTATGTCGGAAAACGCTGCGTTTTCGACTTCCTTTATCAAAAACCTTATGAAGTCTCCTTGCGTTTCCACGTCGGTTTTTATCTGGTTTACATTTAAATCAAACCGGTTTATGATTAAGAAAGAGAAAAGGAGAAGCTTAACCGAAATTAATTGAGCTGAACCGGGGTAGGATAATTCTTACCGCTAGTAGATAAACCGATCGGTTTTCTATTTCTCCGATCATGTCTCTGGCGTTGGAGCTAGCAAGCACCGCCTCCGCGGCGGCGTTTCCACCGCCGGTGGAATCTCTTCTGGAGTTTGTGGAGTCTCTTCGCATCAAAGAGTGATAAAACTCAACAACTTCAGGCACTCTTCTTACTTTCGCCGACGCTATGCTTAAACTCTTCGGCGGAGGCGGTGGTGGAGGCGGAGGTGGAGCTTTGGAGACAGACGGCGGAGGTGGTGGTGGTTTCATAAATGCCGGCGGAGGCGGAGGAGGTGGAGGAGGAGGTGGATTGGTTCTCACCGGTGGCGGATTATCAGTGGAGTCGACTGCGCCGTTGGATGAAGAAGACCGTTTAGGAGGTGGTTTAGGGACTCTTGGAACCCTAGATCTAACGGCTGAGAGAGATGACTCAGTGAGTTCCTCAGTGTTACTCATGAAATGACTCTCGATCTCGTCTTTCTTGTCGCTGCTCTCCTCTTGGTTCGGTATCGGGTCGGGTAAGTTCTTCATTGACCCGACCCGTTTCAAGCTCCGGATTAAACTCGATTTCGAAGACGCGTCCATTAAACCCTGGAACCTTTGGGAAACCGAGAGCGCGTGGTCTTCACTCGAAACGACGAGTTTCCGAAGCTCAACCTCCATCTCCTTCTCCCTCCTCTCGCTCTCTCTCCTTAGCTCCTCGCTCCTGTCGATCTTTTGACGTAGTCTCTCGTTCTCCTCCGATAATCTCGCCGTCTCTCTCCTCGAATCCTCGAGCTCGCCGTTCTTCTCCGCGATCTGCGATTCCAGCAGAGGGATGACGGAGACGGATTCCTTGAGGAGCTTGAGCTCGAGGACTTCAGTCTTCAACAGAGCTTCTCTCTCGCGAAGCTTCTCCACCTGACGACGGAGTTCCGAAACGACTGCGTTTTGGTCGGACCGAGAAGAGGCGTTGTGCACTTGAGCGGAAGAGCGTGGGAAGTAAACGCCGAAGGAGCGGGTGAAGCCTGGTTTCTGATTAGAACCGGGATTCGACGGTTTACCAGCTGAACCGGAAGGCGGTTTAAGCGGGGGAGGAGGTGGAGGGGGTATGTCTTTCGGTTTACCTGAAGGAGACTTGTGAAATCCCATGGTTACACGGACCTTACCAGCCACCATTTGATGATGATGATGATGATGAGAGGAATTAGAGAAGTGAAGCTTCAAATGAGTTTGATTTTCAAAATTATGTCGAGAAGATTTGCATGAAAATTAAAGGCATGTCGTAGTCCGTGCAGTTCTATAGAGAGAGAAAGAGTGATAGTGATGACTGATGATTTAAAGTTTGGACCTTTGGTTTAAGAAGAAGAAGAAGATGAGAATAATTAAAATAAAGTTTTTGTAATGTTTTTTTTTAATAAATAAACTATGCTTTACCTTTTTCGACCGTTGGAAGAATAATGTACATTTAGCAGTTTTTTTTGTACATTTAGCATATGAAATTGAAACTATGCTTTTATTTTTAGTGCTACACGTATAACGAGGAACGTTCTCTGTTCATCTTACATTCAAAATTTAAAAATAAGTGAAGAACCCTTTCAGGCGTTTGGTTTGGGGCCTCGGATCTTTTCTTTATTTGCCTTTGTCTTATGAGTCTTATGACTAGCCATTTCAATTTCATCGGCATTGAGAAAACTGGCTGACCAAATTGTTCGCATATGAAGATCACTGATCCAAAACCGACTCAAATATAGAGGTACTGGATTCGGATGGATGCAACGTAAATATTCGAACAGGCATATGAAATATAAACATATATCCAATAACACTATCATAACATTGTAATAATATTAATATCAGAAGATTAAGTCATGATTTAAAATCTAAGTATTATTTTATTTTTTTTGAATACTTTCACATAAATTTGGATGATTTGAATACAAAATACTTAAAATTAAACTGTTTTTCATAATCAGATGGTACCTATGATTAACTTCGGATATTAAAAATAAAATTAAATGTGCATATTATTTGACTATTTTGAGTATATCGAGGCAATTTAATATATTGAGACTATTTTTAATTAATATTTCTTCTTAGAAATATTTATGTTTATAATTTTATTGTTTATATTTAATATTAATATAACATTTAATATATTTAATCACAAACTAGTATGAGTTACATGATTATTGTTAAAGAACCACCTATAATGTAACATAGATAATATAACTTCTGAAATGCAAAATTTAACGAGAAATTTAACAAACCTATAAGACAATTTCTAACTGTAACAGAATTTTATATTTTGTTTTATAATTTTACATTATGATCTTTTATATCAATTTTGCTCTATATATCATGTTACCATTGGTATTTTTTTGGATTCAGGCCTATTCTTAAGTATTTCGGTATTAGTTGTATAAAACTCATTCATATGTTTAATCTTGGATCAGAGTTGGATGGATATATATATATATATATATATATATATTGTTTGAGACCCAGTTTCATTTGAATACCCATCAAATACGATTTGGATCACCTATCTTTTATCCAAAAGTAATAAGAACATGATTAATGAGAGATTCTTAAGGTGAAGTTGTTAACAGAATATAAAAAACCTCATTAATCATGCTATAATACATACAATGTGCTTTAAGGTATAAAGAGAAAATTAAAATGAAGAAAAGGTTATTGTGAAATGATTATGAAATAAAAGAAATAACTTGATTTTCATCAAAAATTAGTGGAGTCAATAAGCTAGTTTTACAATATTTCCCCATTATTTTAAAATACAAGTAAAATTATATTTTTAATATACTTATAGGGGGTCAGTTGACCTCTCTCCTAAACCTTCCTCCGCTAGTGCATGTGTGCATTTTGGAGTTGAGGTAGAACAATGCTAAGAAAGAGTTGTTTTCTCTATATCAAAAGAAAGAGTTGTTTGGGATATCGTGGGAAAAGATGGCCAGAACAAAGAAGAGAGGAGGTTTGGGATTCAAAGATGTTACCTCTTCAAACGACGCTATGTTGGCCAAGATTGGATGGCGACTGTTAAACAACCCAAACTGTCTCCTGGCTCGCTGCTTATTAGGGAAGTATTGCCACTCCGAAAATTTCCTACACGTCAAACCAGCTTCCTCATCCTCACACGGTTGGAGAAGTGTCTTGATAGGTAGAGACTTGCTCACCAAACAACTGGGATGGATGATTGGAACGGGTGAATCCATCAGTGTGTGGAATGACCCGTGGCTCTCTCACTGTAACCAACTCAAACCTTTTGGACCCTCACCAGAATCTCTACGGAATCTTAAAGTCTCGGACCTGCTGCTCCCCGACTCATCTGAATGGGATATTGCAAAAATAGATATCAATCTACCGTTTCATAAAGAACAAATCCTACAGATCAAGCCTAGTAAGCTAAGAAGCGAAGACAAGCTAGTCTGGCTAAAGAACCATATGGGTGAGTACTCTACAAAGTCAGGCTACCTTACAAGCATAGAGTTGAAGATGGAGGCGCTCCCTCATAATCAAATGGATGAAATTGAGTGGATACCGACTGTCTGGAATAAAAAAACATCAGAAAAAATCAATATCTTTCTGTGGAAATTCCTACATGATGCATTACCACTAGGAGAACAATTTGCTCTTAGAAACATACCAGTGGCTTCGCGATGTATAAGATGTAATGTTGAGGAATCAGTGCTTCACCTTCTGTTTCAATGCCCAGTCGCGATGAAAGTGTGGGACTCAGCTCCATTGTCTTCGATCTCAAATACGCAAAGCTTCGACTCTTTCCAGGAAGGTTGGGGAACGGTTCGCAGACTTCTCCCCCCCCCCCTCCATTAGGATTGGAAGCAGGCATCCTAGCAGCTTGGATCTGCTGGTCCCTTTGGTGTGCAAGGAACCAACTCATCTTCGAGAAGCGTACATCCTCACCAGAAGAGATTCTACATAAGGCAATAGTCGAAGCCCGAGAGTGGAGTAACGCTCAACCTCACCAAGACCCGATCCATCAGAGCCCTTTGATCAGAACCGAACCAGATCCTAGAAATCCCGACAGATGTAACATCTTCTCAGATGCTGCTTGGAATTCATCTACCGGAATTGCAGGTTTTGGTTGGACCCTTGATGATTTGGCCTCTGAATCCCACCATGCAGCGATAGCGACTCATGTCCTCTCGCCTCTCATGGCAGAAACTATGGCTGTGCATGCAGCCATGAACTCAGCCTTTGCTTGTGGTATCGAATCAATTTCAATCTCCTCAAACTCTCAAATCCTCATCAACACGATCAAGAAAGGGGAGATGAACCTTGAGATCTTCGGTCCTCTCTCTGACATCTACCTGATAACCACTTCATTTAAGTCTGTTGTCTTTAATTTCATTCCTAGATCGGAAAACATTAGAGCCGATACAATTGCAAAGCAAGCTTTTTGGACTTTAAACCTAATGTAGCTCAAGTTCTATTTTAATGAAGTTGCCCAGTTACAAAAAAAAAAAAAAAAAAAAGAGTTGTTTTGATGCTGACTTTTACTAGCACTTTCTCAGCAAGACTCATATTTCTTTTTCTCTGTTTTTGATCTAGCACATTAATACGTCTAGATCATCGTAGACGCATAAGCAGTTAAAAATATTAACGTTATCTATGATCGATTAATTTCCCTGCTTTTGTTTGATCGAACACATTAAAAATCCCTCTCCCAATTTGACAAATTTCGAATATTATACACTAATCAGAAATTGACCGCGACCAGTTAGATCATTTTATGTCTGATGTGAACAATCAAAAGAACGTGTAAGCGTATGTTTTAAGTTTTTTAGACACTGATTAAATTGATTTATTGAGAAAAGCTTAGCTAACTATGAAAGGGAAAGGGCTGGTAATTAATGCCAGCAACGGTGAAGAAGGGGAAAGAACAGAGAATTGAAAAGAATGTTACATAACGTGTGGGGGATGACATATCTATATAGATGTTCATGTGTCTATATGTAGGTGTTTAATTAAATAAACCCCATAAAGGTGGTCCTTTGACAAAAAATCAGCATCTTGTCTTTTCTACATTGCTGTAACATACAAAATATTCACAAACTTGTACACATTCACCCATGTGTGCGCATACCCAACTACATCTTATGCATGAAGTTTGATTTTCTGAATATGATTAATCGCTTGTGCCATATTTTTATGTTTAAGCTTTATCATTCCACCGATAGGGTTTAGTTTGGAAAAGAAGAAAATGTAGTTCACATTATAGTATCTCTTTTAAAATATGATCTCTCGCATTAAAGACGGCTAATTTGGTTTGAAGTTGGTGATGCTGACTTGCACTCACAAAAAACGTAATTAGACATATTAACAGAACTGTTCCTATTTTGAGTATTGCATCTTTGTTTCTCAAAGGTGGGCTCTATTGAATTGTTAGTTAGGTCATGAAACTTTGTTGTATGTGTGAATTTATGAATAGGATTTGTGTTGGGGACACAGCCTATATTTGAGGTGGTAAAAGGAGCTTTCTCTTCCCACATGCTTTTGTTTCTTCCTCTAAGCAACAAATAAATAGAACGGTATCCGTATCTTTCTCTTCTCCATCACTCATTAATGTACCAACCCCAACCCTAATTAATCTAATAGCCAATCTTTTAACCCTTTTTCAGTTAACATTAGAAAATGTATGTATGTCGTGGTCGTAGTGTATGAAGTATTTTTGAAGTAGTAGATATTCCACAAATAATGAAAATTGCATAAATCTGTTTTACCAGAAAATAGATTTAAGAACAACCATATCAACAACTATTCATGTTAGCCGGTCTATGAATACTTTGTTATAATTTGTGTAAACTATACAAGCAATAAATCCATGATCATGCTGATTAATGAGTGCAAACTGTTTGTTTAAAACAAGAAAAATGTTTATCAGCTAGCACTTTCAAAGTGATCCAGTTTCTTCTATATGCGATACAGTTTTTGTGGAGAAAATAATGAAATAGGCCTCGTCGACGATGTATTCGACTTATGACCATTTTCTCACCAAAATGTTACAGTACTTCAACATTATACTGCAAGTCTGCAGTTACTCAGCAATGTACGCTTGTCTTTTGTGCATCTGTACAAGCATATGGTTATCATATTCTGATATTCATATACAATATGTGATGTACCGTTCATAAATCTATCAAAACTTCCCCGTACATTGTCACGGACTCACGGTCAAACTCTAAATGTTAAATCATTGCAACTTTTGTGGGAGGAGACATAAAAACATTGATAGGGTGTGAATTTGGGCCTAGAGGCTAGCCTTGGGGTCGATGTTGAACGCTTCAAAGCCTACTTCAAAAGGTATATATTTTCATGTGTTTTTTTTAAACACTTTTTTGAAACACATATCTTCATGGTCTAGTTTCAACATAATATTATTCCATCTATAAGATATTCAATAATTATATTTCGGTAGACCTTTTTAAAAGAATAAAGGCCCAAAGTGCACAAAACCACCAATGGAGAGTATCTCCTGTATTATACAGGTCAAAGCGTGAATTTTTAATAAATCATAACAAGGACCTGAATAATAATAAGACTATAATCTGCAGATAATATGTTGGGTTCCTTCTAGATGGAGGAAACCCAAATGGGTTTGGTTGGTGATAACCAAACTTGGTGGTGATGGGCCATTGGTATTAGTCCATGAGATTAGTATTGGGCCTTGAGGTAATTAGGGTTAGTGAGACACTATATAAAGTCTCTTAACCTAATTGTTTTAGCAGCAGAGCAGAGATTACACAGCAAACATAATACAAGAAAGAAAGAAGAGTACTCAAGAAGACTCTTGACACAAAAGAGAGAAAAGGAGAGAAGAAGGCAGATTTCGTCTGGGTTTGTCAAGACAGGTTTGGAGGGTCAAACGGATCCTGATCGGGCTGATATTTTGTGGGAAGCTTCTTCAGTCAGTGGGTTAAAGGTTCACCGAAGGGATTTGGATTCTAACGGTTGGATCTTCTGTTGTCTGGGTTTTGGTGAAGCTGGTCGTCACAGTTCTTCAGCAGTGCTGTCTTGAGTGTTTGGTAAATCCGACGGTGAGATCTTCTCTGATTGAGCTGAGATTTGGCAGAGGTGTTGTTGACTTGTTCATCTTGGATTTGTACGGTGGGATTAGTCTCTGGTTGCCGGAATCCTTGTGAGCTGAGGTCGTTTTGGTTGCTGCCGGTTTTGAAGCTTTGTGTTGCTCTCTTGTTGTTGTTGTTCTTGTGTTGGAGATAGCTCTTTGAAGCTAGTGTCTCTGTTCTGTTCAGGTTGTTGAACAGGGAGGACGTGGTTGTACTCACATACATTTATATAGTGGATTGTTGAGTGGACTACGGTCCCGTGGTTTTTCCTTCTCACATCGAGGAGGTTTTCCACGTTAAAATTGCGTGTCTCATTTTATTATTGCTTATATCATATCCTGCTATCGTCGAAGTATTTTCCTCACAGGTTCTCACAAGGTCAGGGGAAACACGACCGTTGTATTCCGCTGCGCCGTGTCCCGCTCTTATTTCCCCAACAAAGTGGTATCAGAGCAAGCGTGATTTGCTTATCTGATCCCAACATAGTGGTATCAGAGCAAGTGTGATTTGCTTATCTGATCCCAACAAAGTGGTATCAGAGCAAGTGTGATTTGCTTATCTGATCCCAACAAAGTGGTATCAGAGCTTCTGGTTTTAGAGCTTTGGGTTTGATAACTTCGGGTTATTATTGCTTGTGAGAACGATGGAGAATATGGGCAGGATGGAGAATATGGGCAGGATGGTAAGCTTGAATGGTGCTAACTATCATCTATGGAAGGGCAAGATGGAGGATTTGCTCTTTGTTAAAGAATTCCATGTTCCAGTCTTCGAGGAGAAGAAACCTGAGAAGAAGACGGATGAAGAGTGGAAGCTGCAGCATCGCCAAGTGTGTGGGTTGATAAGGCAGTGGGTAGATGATAATGTGTTGCATCATATTGAGACTGAGACAGATGCTCGTTCTTTGTGGAAGAAGCTGGAGCAGTTGTTTGCTAGGAAGACCGGAAACAACAAGATGTACATGATTAAGAAGTTGATTGAGCTGAGGTATCAGGAGGGGACTCCGATGACAGATCACTTGAACGCGTTTCAGGGATTGCTCAACAAGCTGTCTGATATGGGCATCATGTTTGATGATGAGATTCACGGTCTGTGGCTTCTTGGTACTTTACCGGATTCTTGGGAGGTTTTCAGGATGTCTCTTTGTAACTCCGCGTCGGAAGGTGTTATTTCGATGGATTCAGTGAAGAACAGTGTTCTTAATGAGGAAGCAAGAAGGCAGTCGAATGCTAGCAGTTCGCGTTCAGATGTCTTTGTTACTGAGTCAAGGGGGAGAAGTACAAGTAGAGGTCCCAAGAGTGACAAGAACAGGAGCAGGAGCAAGTCTAATAGATTTGCAAATTTGGAGTGCTATTTCTGTCATAAGAAAGGGCACATGAAGAAGGATTGATGGAAGTTGAAAAACAAGCAGCAAGGAGGTCAAGAAGAAAAGGTGGATCGGGTGACCGTCACCGAAGATCAGTTTCTCATTCTTCTTGAGGGTGATGCCATTAATGTCGCATGCCAGGACACCAGTTGGGTGATTGATAGTGGAGCCACTACTCATGCTACATCACAGCGGGATTTGTTCTCTACCTATACTACGGGTAATTATGGTTCCGTGAAGATGGGGAATGATGCGATGGCTCAGGTTGCTGGCATTGGTGATATTTGCTTAGAGACTAGTCTTGGTACTAGGCTGGTGCTTAAGGATGTTAAGCATGTTCCCGACATTCGGATGAATCTGATTTCTACGGGAAGACTTGATGATGAGGGTTATTTCAGTTTGCACGGTGGTGGTAAATGGAAGCTCTCTCGTGGTTCTTTGATTGTGGCTCGAGGTGAGAAGTCTTCATCTTTCTATTGGATGCAGGCTAAGGTCTACAAAGATGCTGTTAATGCGGTGGAGAATGATAATGTCATGGAGTTATGGCATAAGAGACTCGGTCACATGAGTGAGAAGGGAATGGCTGTGTTGTCTAAGAATGAGGTGATTCCAGGAATCTCTGGTTTGCACCTGCAGAAGTGTTCGCATTGCTTTGCGGGAAAACAACACAGGGTATCTTTCAAGTCTTCTGCGCCTTCTAGGAAACCCGAGGTACTGGATTTGGTACACTCAGATGTGTGTGGTCCAATGAAGACAAGATCTCTTGGCGGCGCATCATATTTTGTGACTTTCATTGATGATCATTCAAGGAAGTTGTGGGTATTTCCTATGAGGACGAAGGATCAGGTGCTGGGATATTTCAAGCATTTTGTGGCGTTGGTTGAGAGACAAACGGGGAAGAAGCTGAAGTGTATCCGCAGTGATAATGGTGGAGAGTATCTTGGACCATTTGATGCTTATTGCAAAGAGCATGGAATAAGACATCAGTTCACGCCACCTTATACTCCACAGTTGAATGGGTCGGCTGAAAGGATGAACAGGACGATTGTCGAGAGGATGAGATGTTTGATCTCACAGTCAGGCTTATCGATGACTTTCTGGGCAGAAGCTTTGAACACGGTGGTTCATGTGCTGAATTTGTCACCAAGTGCTCCATTGGACGGTGATGTTCCAGAGAGGGTTTGGACTGGTAAGGATGTTTCTTACAGTCACTTGAGGGTCTTTGGGTGTAAGGCATTTGTTCATATTCCCAAGACTGATAGATCGAAGCTTGAGATGAAGTCGCGGCAGTGTGTGTTCATCGGTTATGGTCAGGATGAGTTCGGGTACAGGTTTTATGATCCCGTTGAGAAGAAACTCGTAAGGAGCAGAGATGTTGTGTTCATGGAAGATTAAACGATTAAGGACATTGATAAGTCCAAAATTCCAACTCAGGTTTATGAAGGTTTGATCGATATAGAGGCTACTCCTTCTACATCAGTCCACGGTGAGGTTGAGGTTGAGGTTCAGGATGATACACCCGGTGCAGATGCTCCCGCACATGAAGATGGCAGTGGTGATCATGGTGACGATCATGGTGAGACACCAGCTGCTGAGAACCAACCTACTGTTGTGAGAAGATCCGAGAGGGGTCTTAAACCGTCGACAAGGTATGATCCTAGTGAGTATATTTTACTTACTGATGGGGGAGAGCCTGAAAGCTATTATGAAGCTTTGGAGGATGAACACAAGGATCTGTGGTTTGGAGCCATGGATGAGGAGATGGATTCTTTTGAAGAGAATCACACTTTTGAGTTGGTGGAATTGCCTAAGGGCAAGAAGGCTTTGCTTAATATGTGGGTGTACAGAATTAAGCATGAAGATGGAAATAAGCCACCCAGATACAGGGCTAGACTGGTTGTGAAAGGCTACAGCCAGAAGAAGGGGATTGATTATGATGAAATCTTTTCTCCTGTTGTGAAGATGTCATCCATTCGGGTTGTTCTTGGATTGGCAGCGAACCTTGATCTAGAGGTTGAGCAAATGGATGTGAAGACTGCTTTCCTTCATGGAGATTTGGAGGAAGAGATTTACATGGAACAACCGGAAGGCTATGTTAAAGAGGGCAAAGAAAATTTGGTTTGCCGCTTGAAGAAAAGCCTTTATGGATTGAAACAAGCACCGAGGCAGTGGTACATGAAGTTCAAGTCTGTTATGGGGGAGCATGGTTATGCAGAGACTGATTCAGACCAGTGCGTATTTGTGAAGGTGTTTGGTGAGGATGATTTTATCATCTTGTTGTTGTATGTCGATGATATGTTGATTGTGGGCAGGAACATGGACAAAATCAAGGAGCTAAAGGAGCAGCTCGGGATGTCCTTTGCCATGAAAGATATGGGTCCAGCGAAACAGATTCTTGGTATGAGAATTGTTAGAGACAGAGGTGAGAAGCTAATTCACTTGTCTCAGGAGAAGTACATAGAAAAGGTGCTTAAAAGGTTTCACATGGACAAGTCTAAAGTGTTGAGTACTCCTCTTGCACCACACTTAAGACTGAGCAGTCAACAGAGTCCGAAGACATATGCGGAGAAGGAAGATATGGAGAAGGTTCCATATGCTTCTGCAGTGGGTAGTTTGATGTATGCCATGGTCTGTACAAGACCGGATTTAGCCTACGCCGTTGGTGTTGTCAGCAGGTTCATCTCCAATCCGGGGAGAGAACATTGAAATGCTGTGAAGTGGATTTTGAGATATCTCAGAGGGACTTCTGATCTGAAGATTACATTTGGGGGTAAGAAGCCTTTGCTGGTCAGTTTCACTGATTCTGACATGTCTGGAGATGTTGATTCTAGCAAGTCTACTTCGGGTTACTTGGTAACATTTGCGGGTGGAGCTGTGGCATGGCAGTCAAGGCTGCAAAAGTGCGTTGCACTATCTACCACTGAGGCAGAGTTCATTGCTGCAACTGAAGCTTGTAAAGAGTTGTTGTGGATGAAGAACTTCTGTGAAGATATCGGTTTCAAGCAAGAAAAGTATGAGCTGCTTTGTGATAGTCAAAGCGCTATTTGTCTCGGGAAGAATTCTACATTTCATTCGAAGTCGAAACACATCCAGAGAAGGTATCATTGGATACGCGATGTGGTTGCTTCTAAGGAAGTGGAACTTGCAAAAGTTCATACGGATGATAATGGAGCTGATATGATGACAAAGTCTTTGCCGAGGGGGAAGCTTGAAGTATGCTGAGGGATAGCCGGAATGGCTGTTTCCTCCACCTAGTCGGAGGGGGAGTTTGTTGGGTTCCTTCTAGATGGAGGAAACCCAAATGGGTTTGGTTGGTGATAACCAAACTTGGTGGTGATGGGCCATTGGTATTAGTCCATGAGATTAGTATTGGGCCTTGAGGTAATTAGGGTTAGTGAGACACTATATAAAGTCTCTTAACCTAATTGTTTTAGCAGCAGAGCAGAGATTACACAGCAGACATAATACAAGAAAGAAAGAAGAGTACTCAAGAAGACTCTTGACACAAAAGAGAGAAAAGGAGAGAAGAAGGCAGATTTCGTCTGGGTTTGTCAAGACAGGTTTGGAGGGTCAAACGGATCCTGATCGGGCTGATATTTTGTGGGAAGCTTCTTCAGTCAGTGGGTTAAAGGTTCACCGAAGGGATTTGGATTCTAACGGTTGGATCTTCTGTTGTCTGGGTTTTGGTGAAGCTGGTCGTCACAGTTCTTCAGCAGTGCTGTCTTGAGTGTTTGGTAAATCCGACGGTGAGATCTTCTCTGATTGAGCTGAGATTTGGCAGAGGTGTTGTTGACTTGTTCATCTTGGATTTGTACGGTGGGATTAGTCTCTGGTTGCCGGAATCCTTGTGAGCTGAGGTCGTTTTGGTTGCTGCCGGTTTTGAAGCTTTGTGTTGCTCTCTTGTTGTTGTTGTTCTTGTGTTGGAGATAGCTCTTTGAAGCTAGTGTCTCTGTTCTGTTCAGGTTGTTGAACAGAGAGGACGTGGTTGTACTCACATACATTTATATAGTGGATTGTTGAGTGGACTACGGTCCCGTGGTTTTTCCTTCTCACATCGAGGAGGTTTTCCACGTTAAAATTGCGTGTCTCATTTTATTATTGCTTATATCATATCCTGCTATCGTCGAAGTATTTTCCTCACAGGTTCTCACAAGGTCAGGAGAAACACGACCGTTGTATTCCGCTGCGCCGTGTCCCGCTCTTATTTCCCCAACATAATATACCAACTGATCTTTTTTTTTATAAATAACCAATATATTAGATGATAAATATGACGAAAAGAAGGAACAAAGAAAGGATAATCCTTTTTTTTGAACAACAAGAAAAGGATAATCCAAAGTTCCAAACAGTAGCATAGAATCAAGTTGGGAGATGGGTTACATATGAGCTGGAGAGGCCGTCATAACTTGGCGTCAGCCAACTTTTCAAAGCAAGTCGTATGGTTCCTTCTTTCATTTTGCTTCAAAGCAATTATCTACTCTTCGTCATAGCATATCCCCTTTACTTGTAATTCTAACCCACTCTTTAGTTTCTACTTGTTAGAGTTTTAAGTTTCAAACAATAATATAAATCAAAATTTTATAAAAGATTTACGAATATTAGCAAAGAGGTATTTTCATTTCAAATTTCAGCCGACTTTTCTTTATGACGTTTTTTCACTATTGTCTTCTGAAATATTACATCAAGGAAAAACTAGCTAGTGGGCTAAACATGATGTAAGACCAATGGGTGTAAGACTAATTAATCCCAACCGTTAATATCATAGCGAAGTAGCTTTGTGAAACGAAGCATTGGGGTTTCGAACGTTCTAATCTATGTGATCCGTGTATCCAACGTGCACACCTAAATGTTCCATAGATGAATAAGATAAATAGATATACATCAATCAATAATTGTGATCTAAAATCATCTAATTTATGTGTGATTCAAGTTTTTTTTAACAAATTTTTTTTTGCTAAATGTGTGATTTTAGTTGTTAGCATACTTATGACATGACCGTCAAATTCGGAACTATACGTGGCTCCTTATCAACTATATTATTATTTGTGGTTAGAAATAAGATTAAATTATTTGTATGAAATTTGTTTCAGACCAATTTGAAGATTTTCTACTTTTATCAAACGAATATATGATCTTATGCAAGTAAAGGTGATAATCAATCGACCTATTAAAAGCATAAAATATGCTGACAAAAACAAAATTAAAAGCATATAATATGTTACGATAGCTTGCTCCACGTTTACAAGCAATTGACAATTAGCGATACCAGTCACACAGTACTGATGCTTTCACGTAATATGATCCAAAATCATTATCCAAATACCTATACAATCTCAATTGTTTTAAAAAATTAGTCAATTGTTTGGTAAGGTTCGGTACAATCTCAGTTTCAATTTATTACCAATAAAGCATATTCTTCAATTCGGGTAATTTTGACACCAAAGCAAACCCATCAGTTCTTTGTTTGTGTAAACCGAGTCAAACTGAAATTCAATATTCCTCTTTATTGTATTCTTTCCTCTTTGGTTTGGTTAGCTATTCCTTTGCTTAAACGTTAAAAGAACTTCTTATTGGATAAACTAAGAAACTCTTTTTGTCTAGTATAGAAATGTATTAGATAGTCTCGATCGAGAACGATACTTCCCCTGCAACACGCCTCAACTACGCTAACCATTATTTATATCAACCAAGCCATACTTTATTAGTTTATCTCCAAAGTTTCCAACATTATATATCTCTTCTCTGGTCCAAATAGTTTCTCTGAATCTAAACTAGAAAACATTAAACATCTAGAGTATTATGGACGAAGAAGACAAGAATGTGACGAGATGTTTCAGCTTCACGAGAATTACAAAGAAAAAGAAGAAGAAAGAGGAGGAGAAAGTAATAGTGTCTAGAGAAATCGCAAAGAGATGGAGAGATCTGAGCGGTCAAAACCATTGGAAAGGGTTGTTACAGCCGTTGGATCAGGATCTCCGGCAATATATTATACATTACGGCGAGATGGCTCAGGCTGGTTATGATACTTTCAACAGAAACACCGAATCTAAATACGCCGGTGCTAGCATCTACTCCAGAAAAGACTTCTTCACCAAGGTAACATCTATTTTTTTAACAAAATTTTATAATTAGTAAGCTATATAGAACTGTATATGAAACGTATAATTCTTGTTTCTTTCTTTTTCTTTCAATTTTCAACATTCAGTATGGTCTTTACTATTCATCATAACCTTGGTGGGATCGATTATTTTTTGTAAAATGAATCATGGTAACTCGTGTCATATCATGAAACTAGATGGTGGTCCGCACACTTGTGCGGACAAATATATATCTAACTAATTTAAATTTTAACAATCTAAAAAAAATCAATCCAAATTATTTAATTAGTTTCAAATATTAAATTAATCAGAAGATATAATTTTTGTTATTACACAAGTAAAACATATCATCATCATAATAATCTAATAAAATTTTATAGATATTTTAAATAATCATATGCATTTGCGGGCATAATTATTTTATAGATATTTATTAGTAAATGTACTATTAGTTAAATATCAAAAATAATATTTATTTTAAAATATATTGTTATCTTTAATCAGTTTTACTATATTAATTTAAAAATATATATCTAATTAAATAAACAAATACATAATTGTTGATAAAAATTGATGTTTTCAAGCCAAAATTTTGAAGTTATCAAAATCTCAAAATAAAGCAAAAAACACAATGACCCAACTTTACATATTATATGAATCATTGTTAATTAAAATATTTATTATTGTTACATTCTAAAATACCTCCCATAATAGTTGAATAAACACGCAAACATGCCATATTGACAAACAAAACATTAATATGTAATGTATAAGATAAAAAAAAATTTAATATATATTGTTATTTTAATTTCTAAATGCTATAGTAGAGAAAAATAAATTATAATCAATCTATATTTTTTTACTCTAAAAAAGAAATTGCAACTTTCTATAAAATGATATCGATTTATTGCTAAATAATATATTTTTTTTTAATTTTCAAGTAGTGGTCTTTAACTTTCAAGATTTATTAAATATAACTAAAACAAATTATTTTAGAAATATTTTATTAAAAAATATAGATTCACGCTTTTCTTTATATAATAGTCTTCTACAGAAATTTTAGTTAAAACAAAGTCATAAATCTGTGAATCTCTTGAAAGAAATTAAAAGTAAACATAATTAATCATATAATATAAGGTACATGTTGTAAATAAAAAAATAATATTTTGAAAATATTCTCTTTTAGAGCGATATCTATACTATTATTAAAAAAATCATTAATTTTCAACTTAAATAACAAATAAATGTTATTTTTCAACTGTAATAATAATTAAAAACACTACAAAAAGTCACATTATCAAAAAAATATAAATCAAATTTACTGTTATAGCTTATAAACCTCATTAATAAAATTAATATGTTTATAAAAATATTTTCCTTGATATATACGTTTACAAAAATATAAATAAATTTATTTATATTTTTAAAACTATTTTTAATATTTTAGTATAATAATAAATCTAATTATTATATGTGTATATAAAATTAAAAAAATAATTGTAGATAAACGCAAGATGAAGTTATGGGATTATCTTTTCTTTTTTCAAACATGTTTTATTATATTTTCAAGATAATTTTATTAATTTGTAATCAGTTAAATAAATAATTACTCAATAAATATATCAAAACTTCAATGATTAAATAAGATAATATTAAATATTGGTATAGTGAAAAATTGTAATTATCATGTTTCCAAATATTTTATTTTTGAAATATATGAAAAATATTTATGAAAATCATTGATTAAGCTTAAAATCATGGAGAACATGACAAATAAGCGAAAAAAATCTAAAAATATGGAGAAGCTGACACATAAGACAAATCACTTCTCAAATAATAGTATAGATTTGAAATATATGAAAAATATTTATGAAAATCATTGATTAAGCCTAAAATCATGGAGAACATGACAAATAAGCGAAAAAATCTAAAAATATGGAGAAGCTGACACATAAGACAAATCACTTCTCAAATAATAGTATAGATAGATAGATAGATAGATAGATAGATAGATAGATAGATAGATAGATAGATAGATAGATAGATAGATAGATAGATAGATAGATAGATAGATAGATAGATAGATAGATAGATAGATAGATAGATAGATAGATAGATAGATAGATAGATAGATAGATAGATAGATAGATAGATAGATAGATAGATAGATAGATAGATAGATAGATAGATAGATAGATAGATAGATAGATAGATAGATAGATAGATAGATAGATAGATAGATAGATAGATAGATAGATAGATAGATAGATAGATAGATAGATAGATAGATAGATAGATAGATAGATAGATAGATAGATAGATAGATAGATAGATAGATAGATAGATAGATAGATAGATAGATAGATAGATAGATGAAAAAAATATGAGAGTAGAATAAAAGAATCATTAATAATCTATTATAAGTTGACTGGTGTTCAAAAAAAAATCTATTATACAAGTTGACTATAATTCCTTTATATTGACCAGTGTTTTTCTTTATAAAAATAATTATCACATACCTACTATTCGAAATATCGCTAATAGAAGCAACCTAATACAATTTTTTTTTTTAATTCTGAAACACGTACAGGTTGGTTTAGAGAAAGCGCATCCGTATACAAAGTACAAAGTGACTAAGTTTCTATACGCGACATCAGAGATCCGCGTGCCTGAGGCATTCCTTTTGTTCCCAATGTCACGGGAGGGATGGTCGAAGGAATCAAACTGGATGGGTTACGTGGCCGTAACAGACGACCAAGGCACGGCGACTCTTGGTCGGAGAGATATAGTCATCGCCTGGAGAGG
This sequence comes from Hirschfeldia incana, assembly GCA_026261945.1. NCBI lineage: Eukaryota > Viridiplantae > Streptophyta > Magnoliopsida > Brassicales > Brassicaceae > Hirschfeldia > Hirschfeldia incana. The sequence continues at coordinate 1,857,387 of JABCMI010000052.1, read as the reverse complement.
TTCAGTGCAACCACTTGAATGGGTCAGTGACTTTGAATTCGGTTTAGTGAATGCCAAAAATATCTTCGGTGAGAAACATGATCAAGTACAAATTCATCAAGGTTGGTACTCAATCTACATGTCTGAGGATGAACGATCACATTTTAATAAGGTCAATGCTCGTGACCAGGTAACGTATAGATTACATTTTAAACGAGTATTTTATCCTTTTGGTATTTTGAGAAAATTTCTTGAGATTGATTTTATGAAAAAAAGGTAATGCGAGAGCTTGGTAGATTGTTGGAGAAGTATAAGGACGAAGAGGTTAGTATAAGTATTTGTGGTCATAGTCTTGGAGCTGCGCTCGCAACTCTTAATGCTACGGATATAGTGGTTAATGGTTATAACCGACCAAAGAGCCGTCCTGGCAAATCTTGTCCCGTTACGGCCTTTGTCTTTGCTAGTCCTCGTGTTGGAAATTCTGAATACAAGAAACTCTTCTCCGGGTACGTCTGTCCAATCTATCCATATTTATAAAATAAATGTCATATAAACACAAAATACCCTCTTTAATTTATTTTGATGAGTCAAAATTAAATGAATAGACGAATGAGTGTATTTAAAAAAAGTTCAACAACATGAAAAACATATGGATTCAAAATCATTTAGTCAGTAAAAGTTATGGAAATGATAATTAACTATTCTTGTTTTTTTGGAAAAAAAAATCAAACTACTCATAAGTTAATTTTTAGGTATTTGAAAAGCTTAGAAAACAGGATATTCATATTATAATGGATAGTTTGTCAAACAAATATCCATATTTTTCTATCTGAATATTGTGAGCATCTAGAACTTAATTTCTGTTAAAAAGTCGTATGCATATGGACTCATCCTTGCTTTTACGTAAACACTAAACAAAGACGCGAAGTCTTTGTAAACACTAACTTAATTTTTTTTTTCTAAGTTAAAAAAAAGACGCGAAGTCCAGTATATCGTCTTAGTGTCTTCTTCTTCTTTTTTTGTTACTAAAATTTTTGTGTCTTCTTACATGGTAGTACATTTTGTGTTTAAATTAATAAAACGTGACTTATAATCAATCTGTGTAATACCAAAACAGATTAGAAGATATCCGAGTGTTACGGGTACGGAATCTACCGGACGTAGTTCCGATCTATCCACCCTTAGGTTACGCTGAAGTCGGAGAGGAGTTGCCAATAGATACAAGAAAGTCACAATATATGAAAACTCCAGGAAATTTCGCGACGTTTCACTGCCTAGAATCTTACTTGCACGGCGTTGGGGGGACTCAAGGGACGAGCAGCGCTGACTTATTTAGACTCGATGTGAAAAGGGCCATTGGACTTGTCAACAAATCAGTCGACGGGTTAAAAGATGAATATATGGTCCCAGGACATTGGAGGGTTCTGAAAAACAAAGGTATGGTCCAACAAGACGATGGGTCTTGGATTTTATTGGACCACGAGATTGATGATAATGCAGATTTTGACTTCTGATTTTTTTTTTTCAAAAAAATGTTTTTCTGTTCTTTTTTCTTGTTTGGATGTTGATGTTTGGAGATGGACTGTATATTTTAATCTGTTCAACGTTATATTTTTTTAAAGACTTCGGATGTAATCGCTCTGAAGATGATTATCTAATTTAAATATGTTGTATCATTGGAAATTATTTTATGTGATTATAGTTTAGTAAAGTGATAATACAATAATCGTATTTAGCAAACTCTCTCTTTCCTTGTCCACATTTTTGATCTTTCAACAACACTTTTTCAGCAACATAGAATTCAAAACACCTATTTTCTGTATAATATATATATATATATATATATATATATATATATATATATATATTATTTATTTATTTATATCCATTGAAAACAGTCAGAAATCTTTTTGTTAACTAGATTTCGACCCGCGCAACCGCGCAGATTTTATTTTCAATTTTATATGTATATACTAGGATCGGCCCGCCCTACGGGCGGGAATGATATCATGCAGAATAACTATGAAACATTAAGTTGCAGTTCTAATAATAACATAAATATATAGATACATAGGTATATATATAGAGATTTTGTTACTATTTATAGTGTTATGATGCGGTGCGGTCACCATTTGGAACCATAAAATCAATTTTCTCTCCTCCAAATTTGACAGTGCTTTGGATAGATTTAGGTTTCTCAATTGCTGCAATTGTTATCACCATTTATAAATTGACGTTGTATCTTTTTGATAATTAGTAATTCATAATTGGTTGGTCAATTGTGCGTTGCTATAACTATTTCTAAGAAACGACTTACACAAAGTTCAGTAACCAATGTTTGTTCCAATATTATGAAGAACAATATGCTGATATTGATTGTTAAAAGATTCACAAAACATGGCGGGAAGCAAGTGAAAAGATGTTGAACTTTTATGATGTATTAAAAGTTTACTATTATAGAGGAACATACATATTTATTATAAAGTTTTCAAATTTTAGAGATAGAGATAGAATAATAAAATATTTTATAGATGGTCTTAGGTGATTTATAGCATTAGTCCGCTTTTGTAAATGAATAACTCTACAATTTTGTTATTTCATTTTAGGTATATGTATTGTTCGATTATATTATGTGTTTTTGCTAAATAATTATTACTAACTATTTCTTATAAAACTCAAGTTATTTTATGTATTAAATAAATTTTTATGTTTTATTTGTTACATTTTATTAATTTTAATTTTTTAAACAGATTTAATATATGTTTTGATTATGTATATTGTTTAGTTCTGGTTTTATATTATTACTAGGACCGGCCCGCCCTACGGGCGGGATATAAATTTGAAAATTATTTATATTATTAAAGTAAATATATAAAATTTTAAAATTTATTTTAAATATACATATTAGTTAAATTTTGTAAATGTATTTTTCTATTTGAAGACAAAACAAACCATTTGTTCTTAAAATTAGTTATGTTTTTATTATTGGAGTGGAATTACATCATTTCTTGTAATTTTGGAGTTGAATAAATTTAAAAAAATTCGTGAGATAACTAACGAAATTGTAATTTTGCATTAGGTAAATATATATAAGAAAACTTTATTATTAGTAATGTTAGTTATTAGTGACTATAACCGAACAATGATATTAAAATATTATATTTTGACATATTGGATAGTTTTAATTTTATATAAACCAAAACAATGATGGACTACAAAATACAAATGACTACAAAATCATACGAAAAATATATTTGCCTTGAAATTTTAATACATTATATATTATCAAAATAAATCATACGAAGAAAAAAAAAATATATATATATATATATATATATATATATATATATATATATATATATATGTATACATCTTTCCTAATCATTTAAGCATGATCAATCAAAGTGGAGAATTATTACACTCTAGTCAACACAACACTTGCAACAGAACGCGTGTGGCTAATTTCCTTCTTTAGTCCACTGAATGACCTGCAAACAGGGTAAATAAAAATAATGCCTCTAAACAAAAAGGGCTGAGAGAATGAGAGAATAGGAGAATGGGAGAGAGAAGAGTGCAGCATACGGCTTACCAAATGACATAGGTGGAAATGGGTGCTTGACAATGCTTTTTCTTGTTTTCTGATATGCTAAACAGAACCGTAACCTGTATTGTTCAGTATTCCTCTGTGTAAGACTGAGACCTTCAGTTCACATAAACAAAGAAACATAAATGATCGTGGTTAATGTTGCTCAGAATAGTAAATCTAACAATACCTTTAATTCTGATATGCTAATATCACATCCCCGTGTAGCTAGCTATTAGCCCAACCAAACAAAAAAAAAATGTTTTTGGTTCAATTCGGCGACTAAAAAAATAGCTTTCAATTCGATTCACTAATCGGTTATACCAAATAGTATCACTCTTAAATTTAATTCTAAACCAAATTAGCCAAACTAACTAAAATTTTAAATGAAATAAGCAAATTAATCGAAATAACCAAAACTAACTAAGATTCCTAAATTTTATTCAATTTAAACCGAAAACTTAATCAAAGTAACCGCAGGACCAACAATTTTTGGTAGAAAAAATTAAAACCTAACTAACCAGAAACTGAATCGAACCAAGTTTTGTTTGGTTCACTTCGACAAAATTTCGACCGAACCGCATGAGTGGTTCACCCGCATGCCTTATTGCAACCACTCAAAATTACAAAACTTAACTGATTATAGACTATAGTCTCTAATATAATAGTTTTAATAGTGTGCAGACCTGATAGTGTGTTACCTTATCAGTATCCAAGTTTTGAGTTGCAATAGTTCTTGCCAAATTACAAAGTGTTGTACAATATCCATATATAAATTGAATTGAATACATCATTGCATTTTTCATTTTGATATTAAGTAGTGGTCATATTTTCATTTATCCGTGGCCAGTGCCTAAATACAAATCATGAGCCTCTAGTTTTCATAGTGTTTATAAAAGATCAATTTTTATTTTAAATTCATCTATCTCTAGAATCTAATGCTTTTTCTTCTCTAGAATCTAATGCTAAAAAAAATAAAACAAAGCATTTTGAAGCAATAAAAGTTACCGTCCCAAAACCTAACACATGACATTTTATCTTCCAGTGTTTTATTTTTAGGTCAATATATGCTAATTTCCTCAGAAAAATCACATGTAAAAAACGTTATTCGATAAAGGCTAAGCCACCCTCGGAATTGATATAAAAATTATAAGCATCAATTAAAATCAAATTTAAAAATTATAAAGCAGCCTGTTCTTTTCTTTGGAAAGCCCTTTTTCTACCCCTTCCTCTGCTTTAACAGTGACATAAAATTTTAAAATGTTCTTCGATAAAGAAGTCTTTGTATCTATAACATTCTTCACTTCTCCTTCTCCATTCAAACTCTAGTGACGAATCAACGGAACCGGCTTTGGATCCTCCAAATCCAAGTCTCCTTCATCTTCCTCCTTGCCCATGTCTCTCCATCTTCTTCCTCCGACCAACTTTCAATCAAAACCGATGCACTATCACTCCTCTTTTTCAAAGCAATGATCCAAGACGATCCAAATAGCATTCTCTCAACTTAGATCCCTAGAAAATGCCCATGTCAATTCTCCGGCGTCACTTGTCTCGCTGGAAGAGTCTCCGAGACTAACCTCTCCGATAGTGGTCTCGCCGGAACCGTCTCTTTCAACAATTTCACCTCTCTTAATGCTCTCTATGTTCTTAAACTGAGAACATTCTTCGTTTTGAACTCAACCTCTCTTCTTCTCCTTCCCTTGAGCTTAACCAACCTTGAACTCTCCTCATCTGGTTTAATCGGAATCCTCCCTGACAACTTCTTCTCCAAATACTCAAACATTATTCAATCACCCTCTCTTACAACAACTTCACGGAAAGTTACCTTAAGATCTTTTCTTGGGAACCAAGAAACTCCAAACCCTTGATCTTTCTTACAACAACATAACCGGTTCAATCTCCGGTTTAGCAATCCCTCTCTTCTCTTGCGTCTCCTGGTCATCTCTCGACCTCTCCGGAACGGTATCTCTGATTTCGTCCCTGTCCCTCTTACCAACTGCACCAACCTCAAAAGCTTGAACCTTTCTCACAACAACTTTGACGGGCAGATTCCAAAGTCCCTCGGCGAGCTAAAGAGCGTACAAAGTTTGGATCTTTCTCATAACTGACTCACCGGTTGGATCCCCCTGGAGATCGGAGAGGCTTGCGGGTCGTTACAAAACCTCCAGATTTCTTACAATGTCACCGATGTGATCCATGATTCCCTGTCTGCGTGTTCTTGGATACAAACACTTGACCTCTCAAACAACAACATTTCCAGTTCTTTCCCCGAAAAGATCCTCCGAAGCTTCAGATCTCTTCAAATATTACTTCTCAGCAAAAGTTCATATCCAGTTTGTTTCCGAAAACGTTCTCTTATTGTAAGAGCTTAAGAATCGTTGACTTCAGCTCGAACCAATTCTCCGGCGTGATTCCGCGGACTTATGTCCTAGAGCAGGTTTGTTAGAGGAGCTGAGAATCCCTGATAATCTCGTCACCGGAGAGATTCCTATGACAATATCTCAGTGCTTTGAGCTTCGAACGATTGATCTAAGTCGCAACTATCTCAACGGATCGATGCCGCCTGAGATCGGTAACCTCCAGAAACTCGAGAAGTTCATAGCGTGGTACAACAACCTCGCCGGAACAATCCCACCAGAGAAGATTATCGAGGAGAAGATGAGTAGAAAGGAAGAGATCTCATACCTTTTTATAGTGGAACATCACCGACTCTCACAGCCATGAGGAAAATTGAAGGCGACGTAGTGGATGAGTGAAATTATGGGATTCAAGACAGAACATTTACTTAGACCGTTATGGTGAGAAATAATCTGAATCGGCAGAGATCGAATCGGAGGTTACGCGACATAGGTTTCATCGCTAGCTAGCATAGTAGAGCAACATGAAGATGAGATATCGGGTCGTGATGGTGTAAATCAGAAAAGGCCTAGTCAAACATCATGTAGAGAAAGCCCATTAAGCAGGCGACTTAATGAAACGCGAATGACGTGTAGACACTGTAGCAGCCGAATTTCCACGGTGGCGCTGACGTGGCTTCATGGAAGTGATTCAAACACTCTTTTATAGTATAAGATTCTTGGTAGTTTCTTTAAATTTAAGTAGGTGTGGGTGTTTGAATATCCATCCATGTCGGTTAAGATCTATTCGGTTTTTGGGTTTTCGAAATTAAAAGTTTTAGCGTCATTCGGATATTTCTAAATGTTGTTTTGAATTTGTTTAGGATCTTTGTTAGTTCACTCGTTTTGAGTTTTTAGATTCAGATCAATTTGTCCAGCCCTAAATTTGAGTGTGGTAATAAAACATAGAAATCATTTCTGTGATTTCTGTGAAATTCAGTCTCTTTTTTTTTTGACGTGAGTTCAATGAAACTAAACAAAATCGTAAGTGGGATTTCCTCTGTTTTTGTGAATTTCTTATCTTTAATTTTCTAAACTATATAGTTTAGACTAATGTTTCACCAAGTTCAATTTGTTTACCAAATTTTATCATATGGATATATGTTCTATTTTATTATATTGGTGGTCTGATAAAAGGCCACAGCCATATATTGGGTAATCACCAACGGTCACCACCACTTCGTACAAAAGCACGTAACAAAGACATTAATTATGAAAGGATTTCTCAGTAGCGTGAGATGAGTTGAACATGCTGAAATTAAGCTGTATCGTCAGATGGTGTGATCAAGACAGAAAACACTGAGCAGTGAAAAGTGATATGTGGAGGCTTCAGCTTCGTCAGGTCCATCATTGCTACTAAGAACCAAACCAGTCACAGAATCTTTAGCATCAAGAAGCAAATATACATCTGGATCTTCACAACAGCATTGAAAGCACCTACATCAAAAACTGACACTCCCAAATTGTTATCTTTACTGCAATTTCGTTCCTTTCCTCAAATCTAACATTGGTTTCATGAGAATTTAGTCTGCTAAGCTCAAATTAGAACATGGAAATATTGCAGAACAGTAAGTAACCGGTTACAGAAAAGCTCAAAACTTTTTGATCGATTGAAAAAACTTGTGAATCGGAATTGACGAACACTCTAAACGCAACCAGACCCATTACTTTGAATTGGGTCTCGTTCCTAATCTTCCAAAAGTGACTATTCCTAATATTCCAAAAGTGATTATGAAGCTGAAACAATGCGATCTTTGTGGATCTGATAAAAGCTAAACATAAGAGCTAACCAAAGAGGAGGGAGAGAAGAACTAACCGGTGAAGAACTGCGATGAGAAGTGTAAGAGACGTGTCACATGAAGACTTTTATAAGTGTCTTGAAGACACTGTCTTCCAATGAAGTCTGCATCTCTTTTATATACTCTTCTTGTCTTGTCTCCATGAGCTCATGTGGCCTTCTCTCCAGCTTATAAGGATAGACTTGTTGTTGTTCCTCCCATGGTCCAGAATATCATAAATGAAGCAGAGATCCAGTCCCAAGTAACAGGGTCAGATTCAGTCGCTGGCTGACCATAATCTTGCCACCGGTGGAGGTCCAAGAGGAGGAGCCGCTGCAGAAAGATTCAGCTTATAAATCCACAACTTTCCGGCTATTCTCCGTCGTAAGCCTCTCATATGAGCTTTCCACCTCTTATGGTTTCAGTATTTATGTTGTTTCGTTTCCTCTTTAGCTGCTCCACCTCTCTGTTTTTGGCTCGGTCTTCGCTCACATGAGAGGCTTACGACGGAGAAAAGACGCTTAAAACACAGTGGACTGAGAAAATTAAAAGTAGCTCGTCATCAGAACATAAACGACAAACCTCGCCTTCAAACATGAAACTCAAAAAAAAAAAACACATCCGACACGGACCGGAAAACCATAAACTGAGATCAGAAAACAAAAAAAAGATGAACTCACATTAACATCAACGAGAAGCAGGTCCATCCACATTAGCTCACCACCGCGCTTCACATCCCTCACCTCTCAGTAGCGCAAAAGCCGAGTTTCAACGGCGCCGGAGCTCTTGCCAGTCTTCAGATCGGAAAAGAAAATCCTGGTAAGAGCCATATCAACACGATTAACTATAACAGAGAAAGAAAGAATCTGATATTGTGAGTTAGATGCGAGGAACACTTACATATTTATACAGATTGCACACCGCCTCAAACCTAGATCGACGCATTGAAGACCTCGTAGTGGCCTCTGAATTGATTACCATAACTTCTCCGTTTCAATTCGATGGTGAATTTAGAGAGTCCTAGCGGCGTTGGTGGAATGGCAGAGAGAACACGCAGCGTTTGGAGAAGAAGCAAGAGGCCCCGAAATCCCTTAATCTCTTAAGCAAAGAAACCCAATAGATCTGTAAGCCCATTAAAGCTGTTGTTTAAATGAAAGGACGCGGTCCGATGTGGCGGCTGGTGGGGCTTCGAATTTCCACGTGGATGTCGACGTGGAGCCCTCAGGAAAGATGAAAACACTATTTTATAGTAATAGATATTTGTTTTAAATCATTGTTTAATTTTAACTAGGTGACCGGTCCGCACCCTGTACGGACATGAACATATTCAATTATGGATTTAATACTGGTTGAGTTTTAGTAGGAACAGATTTTATATCATAAGACCACCATGTTTGGGGTAAAGCGACGATACATGCAAATGCTGGTATTCTATATTTTACATGGACGTGATGGAACAAAGTGTTTTCAGTATCAGGGTGCAACATTTTGTGTGTATGTATAATTGCAACATCATTAAAAATCCTAATTTGTGTGTTTAAGAAAGTATTTATAACCACCTACGTTGTGCGGACATAAAAACTCTTAAATTATAGACTAAGGGTTTGACTATTTCCCCGCTACCATCCGCAAACGCAGCTTTTGCTGTTGGTGGTGGTTGACAGCGTTTCAAAACCAATCATGCAAACCATTACAAATCGCTTGAAACCACTTCGAACATCTTAAAATCAAAAGCTGGTTTCAGACAGCGTTTGCGGTTGCGGGCGGTTGTGGTTGAATATAAAAAATATAAAATATAAAATTATTTTTTCTAGATATTTTAAATCTTAATATTTTGAAAATGATATGAAAAACTGTTTATAATTTTATGCATATATGAATGTTTTTAAGTTTATTTACGTAGTAAAATTATTTTAATATATATTTTATTAAAATAATGTTATCATATATAAAATTTTTATATTTAATTAACTATTAAATATTTCAAAAAAATAAAAAATAATTTATTATAATGACTTTTGTATTGATAATATATCTGTTTACAAATTTCTTAAGCTCACAAGTGCGGGCAAAACACTTAGTTTAGATATTCCAGTTGACTGTTTCATAATGTAATTATAGACATAAAAAGTTCAAAATATGGAATAAAAATTTCAAAATATAGAATAAATAATAGAATAAATATGGAATAAATAATGTTAGAAACAGTTCGAGCAAAGAGAAGAGACGAATTGCAAGCGGTGATATGCGAATCAGACTCTGTCCGCTTATCAAAGCTATTAACTCGGAGATTAATTATCCAGCTCTCTATGGAGTAATTACGGATATTGTATCGGATATGCAGACATTAATATTATGATTAGTTTTATTTTACATGGTTAGTTTATTTTTACATACTATGATATGTATATGCATAATATATATATATATATTACATGTATAATAATCACATAGTTATGATTCATTATTTGTGGTTGAAAACTATAAACCTTCTAAACATTATTTAATTCAAGATATAATGCAATCTACTTTGTTGTTTAAATTATTATCATACACGTATGTACGGGCATTAATATGATTCTTATGTTCTATGTATAAATATATTATTAATATCTAATTAAATTATTATATGCCTAAAATTTTGTGTAATCATACTTGCTTTATCTTTTTTTTTCCAGTGTCGAACTAATTTTGTGTCTCTGTTTGTGTCTCCCTCACTAATTTTGTCACTCTCTCTCTCACTAATTTCATCTCTCTCTTGCTCTCTAATTTTGAATTTTATCATGATTTTCTTTTGGGATAATCAACTAATAATAGTTTTGCTAGCTCATATTCAATTTTTTTTATAAAGAAGACAAAATAATAAGAATATATATTATGTTTTTAGAATAAATAAAACATAATAGTAACTGCCCAAAAAAAGAATTTTTTTAACATTGTTCACGCTATAAGCAAAACATTAATTTTGAAGCATTAAAACTTATACTTTAAATCATTGGACAAATCCTAAACACTAAATACATCTGTCTTTTTCTGTTTCACTTGTTTTATTTCTTTTTTCTTTTATAAATCTCTCTCTCTCTCTCTCTCTCTCTCTCTCTCTCTCTCTCTCTCTCTCTCTCTCTCTCTCTCTCTCTCTCGGAATTTACAACTTTTGGTACAACGGAACTTAATTAGGTCATTAAAGATTAGTACATCTGATATACTCCCTTTGTTCCATAATATAAGATTTTTAGCATGAATGCACAAGAATTAAGAAAACTTATTTTCTAGAAAACAATATTACTAAATAATTTAAATTAGATATAAAGTAACCAATCACAAATAAAGTAGTATACTACTATTAGTTAATCAATTTCCAATAAAGTTAAAGTATCTTAAAAATATCAAAACATCTTATATTTTGAAACACTAAAACATCTTCAAAACATTCTATATTATGGAATGGAGGGAGTATCAATTCACTTTTTGTTTCAGTGGAAAAAGAAGACCTAATAAAACTGAAGAGCTTATACGATAATGCTATAAAAAAGTGTAATAAAACTGAAGAGCTTATACGACAAAATTGAGAAAAATGTCTTTATTATTGATTTATAACATTACAATAATGCAAATTCCACAAAAGTAAAACAAAAAATTCAATTAATAGAAAATCTAACAAAAGCCACAGCTTAACTAATAGAAGAGTATACTATTGATAACACGTTTCAAAACTTAAACAACGTCAATGAGCTTCCATTCAAACGCATGATTGATTCAATCTCCTCCAAAGATAAACTCTTAATTTGATCGTTTGATAAACTCAAGTCTGAAAGAACATGTAAAAGATTATATTTACCCAATCCCAATTTCTAATGACGTTTTCTTTTGATAAAAACATGAGCTTACTTGGTTTATCCGTACTTTTTATTTGGTTACATAATATATCTTGTGATAGTTTTTTCCAAGTAGCATTTCAAATATTTTCTAAATTTGTGATACTATGTGTTAGCAATAAGACAGCTTGAGTAGATCATTTGTTGATGCTCAATAACATGCTTCTTTAATAGCTTCAATATTTTCTTCATCATCGTCCTTTCAGATAACAGAAGAAATTATTTTTTTCTAAAATCCGTCATTAAATTAAGCGTTGAAGAAAATAAGCAACTTAAAATGTAGACGATAAGAAAATATTAGATATATGTATATATATATAATAGTGTTGATATAGTTGTCACGATAAGTTATTATCAAATAATATATTCGTACTATTTATTACATTCTTTTTATTGCTATGTAGATGTTTTGAATTTAATGCGTTAACATAAATCATTCTTAATTATTATCAATCAATCTTGTGAATTAAATATGATGAATATATGTTGTGTGATGTTGTAATCATTAATGTGAAAAATATGGACATAAGACAACAATGTTACTTATATAGATTCTTACGTAACCGTAAGAAAATTACTTGTGACTCTTCGAACAGGTCACGACTTTACAAACACGTTAAGACTTTACAAATACTACCATTTGGTTTACAGTTACATTATAATTAATTATGTATCATACCAAACTCAATTATAATAAACTAACACTCCCCCTTAATTTAGTTTCGGTCTCCATCAAAGTATTATTTTGTTCTTCACAACTTGGTGCACAAACCTGAACTTATTTGTCTTCCTCAAGTTTTGCGACTTCTTTTTTTTTTCTTTTTTTTTGTTTTATGTAGTGCTCGAAAATGGCAACGCTGTCCATTCTCTTCTCTTTCACCACACACAGGTAGTCCTCTTACCTTCTTCTTTATTGCACAACTGATACTCTCTTATCAATTGTTTTTTTGAACTGGAAACATCTCTTTGATGATCTTCTCTCCTTGGCTTGTCATCACTTGGATATTCCCTTTCCCTGCCTTGATTACTTGTTGACCATTCACAGGTAATTCTTGTGTCGAGTAGCCTTGCTCAGTTTATTCCAACAGCGGCCTCTCTCCCATGTAGTCATCTTTAACGAAAGACTCCACACAACTCTTATTGTGATGATTCTCCCTAGTTTGTCTTTTCAACAGTAGGCTTTCATATGTGATGTTGTTTTTTTTCACATACATCACATTAACGGTCCATCTGGAATCCCTTGTTCCACCACCGTTCCTAGTTTCCTGGTCTGAAGATGCTCGTCATCTTAGTACGCCAGAAGTTGTACTCATCCCATCAAATATAGGAATCATTTGTTGTGATGTTCCCTTTATCGTCTTCTTCGATTACTCTATAACCGGTTCCGCTCCCTTTTTCAGTTAGGTAAGCAGCCTTTTTTCTTGCTTGGTGTCTTCCTTTGATCACCACCACGTCTCCTTTGTCAATTATTTGTGTTGGTTGATTTGAAACACATTCTCCATCACCGCACACACTCATCTGTCTTTAAGATAATAACAATTATCTTAATACACCAAAAAAACCTCCCCATCAAACATGAGCGTTTGTATGTTTTTTCTTGGTTTTTTTTCTTCTTTAGAACTCTCTACAGATCTTTTATTTTCTTTATAATTCAATTGCCCATGAATCTTAAAAGCTCTGATACCATGTTGGACAAAATTAAGAGTACAAAATACATCTAGAAATTTTATCTTTATTATTGACACTTTTTACAGAACACAAAATTGTCTTTATATGGATTACTAAAGTAACCGTAAGACACTACTCGTGACTTTTCCCACAAGTCACGACTTTACAAACCCACCCGTTCAGTTTACATAGACTTTATGTTAATTATGTAAATTAGACTAAATTCAATTATAACTTAACACTCTCCCTTAATTGAATTTCTGTCCTACACTAATAATTTTTCTTTTTTTTGGTTCTTCACATCTTGGTCTCAAACTTTCAACCGCTGTTTCGGTTCTGTAAGCGACCGTGTCCCTAGGAACCCCTGCAACTCCTATCTTTAGGAAGAAATCAGGAGGAGAGTACTGATCGAAGTGTGTCTGAGGGAAATCCAACTCCCATCTCCCCTGTGTAGATCTTCACCTTAAGAGTGGTCTTTATGGGAAGACCTTTGCTTGGGTCAAAGAGTCTTTGTCTGTCTAGCAAAATGCGTAGCTTTTTAACGTAGCCACATCCACCATTAGCTCAGAACATTCCTTGAATTATCCATAGTTGCTTCCCATGTCCCTTTTTGAACCCAAATATATATTATGTATCTGCACCATTTGTATGAGTGAATTAAACAATGATGAGCTCTCTACGTACTTACTTGCATGTTAAAAGCAACCATTTGAGCACCGTGTGTCCATCCCACTTGAAGATCGTAATTTGATGAGTCCACTCTTGTTCCCTTTGGATATATCCTCACTAGATACCTCTGTGTAAACCTGTTCAAAGGGCCTTCAAAAATAGGTTTTTGTTCATCACACCTCACTCACTGTATATAACTTTTAATTTACCTTACAACATCGGTTCCTCTGGTTCTAACCACATTCTCTAGCCACTGCTCATTCACGCTTATCCTCCGAGGCTTCTCTGGATCATCTCTCAAACAATGCTCAAAACCGCTTTTGCAGTTCCCAGCGTGAATCATGATCAAGTCTCTATATCCTACAGCTTCACTCTCCTCGGCGTCTTCTTCTTCTTCTGCAGGAATTTTGTTTTTTCCTCTCCTTGACATATTAGTTGTGCCCTGTGAAAACAAATAAACGCTAAGAATGCTTGCAAAATCATTCAAAATCTTTGCCGTCATATCACTTCTTACGCTCCAGGAAGTCGCTCTATCAATTGGAGTTCTTCTTGAGGAAGAGGAGGACTGCATAGCTTGGCTCTCAAGATACTCCTTTGGAGGCTTTGTAGAAACAAGAATCCTCTTCTTAAGTTTTTCTGGTGATGGAAAATGCTTACAATTCTCTGAGTCATAACGAAACAGCATCCCTCTGAATGTTCTAGTTAACATCTACAACACACATAAATAAAATAAAATGAGTAAAATCGCTTCAGATTGATAACTCCTTTGTTGTGCAAAAAAAGAAAAGATTATCTTTAACCTTAGAAACTTTCCCTTGAAGATTGGGTGCAAATGATCTTCGAGAGTGACTATGACTGGATAATCAGACACATGAAATGCATTGTTCTTTATAGCGTTGAGACATTTCTGCAAATCCTCATGCGATGTAAGCGTCCTGAAAAACATATTAATATCATCTGACTTATTATTTTTCAATTTGAATAGCACAATAATAGTTACCAACCCGACGAACTTCAGCAGCGTTTCCAGAAGGGTTAGGCCATAAATCAAGCTCAGTCACTTTCACACCTTTTCTCAGAGACTGTACGCTCGTCTCTACGCTCCTTCTACTGCTCACATGGTTCCCAGTCAAGTAAGAGTTGTGTCCCGTGTACACAAAGTAATGCGATAGTGGGGCCTTCATATCATGATGCACCTTTTTATAAGTAATTTATCCACAATTTCTGTCAGTTATGTTGTGATCACGGAGATAGTTATCAGCACGAATCAGAGTGGTGCGTGTCATTCTCAATCATCACTGCCTTCTAACAAACTTAACCACTAATTGTAATTAAAAACACTAAGCCTCAGCATTGCAGAAGAATCATCAATAAGTAATTTACCCACAAAACACTAAAACAGCAATAACCATAAGGAACCAAAAGATAACATCACCAGCAATACAGACCGCATCAAGGTTATATCATTAATAATGACCATCATTTGGTTATTTCCCTAACAACTAAATATATAAATGATTAAATAGGCTCAGAGATTATATGGGTAGAGATAGTTATCAGCACGAATCAGAGTGGTGCATGACATTCTCAATCATCACTGCCTTTTAACAAACTTAACCACTAATTGTAATTAAAAACACTAAGCCTCAGAATTGCAGAATAATCTTCAATAAGTAATCAGTCCCGAAAGATGGTGTTCTTTAATAATCTGATGTCCTCATCGGCTCTATAAACCTTAATTCTAAAAATTAAAAATTCAATTAAATAAAATATAGATCTCATGGCCGGCCCAAACGGTAATAGTAGCGACGCTGCTCCGCAGGGCAATGGAATATGAGAGCCAGACACCTCAGACGGAGAAGCAGTGAGGCTCGTACAATGTCTTCGGATTACAGTTATTCCTTTATGACGTTTACTCTGGATTACACAATCACGGTTTTAAGATTGCTCCGTTAAGTAAAGGATTTCTTGGAGAGAAATCACGTCAATAGAGGAACAGATTACAGTAGATAAATCTAACAAAGGGCGGACACTATTTTTGAAGGAGGATGAAGAAGCGGTGATGAGAAGAAAGTGAGTTTGTGAAGTTTCTTTTATACAGAAGAGATATTAAGGCAAGAGGAAGCCCTAGAGATGCACAAAAGTATCACTTACGAACTTGCCGTTATTGATAGTATATATTTTAATGGCATATATATATTGTCATTAATTAATTACATTCAACTTTATAAATGTTCATTTGCGTGACAAGCAATCTAAATGTAAAAACATCACATACGTAGTTTTGAGAAAGTATCACTTACGAACTTGCCGTTTTCGATAGTATCTTAATAACATATATATTTTGTCATTAATTATTTACATTAAATATCACATACATAGTTTTGAATATATGTATCGTCATATTTTGTCATTTTTTGTATTGTCATATCAAAATCATCATTACAAACATACTAAGCCTAAACTTGTATTGTCATATCAATAATTTGCGCAAGTAATGTATTTTTTAAATAAGGTAAGACATTTAATACGAATTATTAAATTTAATAGATTTAAAAATATATTCAAATAGATTAAAGAAAGTAACAACTTATACAAATCAAAATTATATTTTACACTAATTATATATATATATATACTAATTCTATCGTTGAGAGTGTTTGGAAGCCTAGATTAAATGATTCTAGGTTAACTATTCCCTGCCGATTTAAAAATAAATAAAAAAGAAATTAAAAAAATGAACCAATAGAATTAAGAGAATTAATCGTTTTTGAAATAAATCAGATACGTGGAAGGGTGATTACCATTTTTTACTATAGAAATGAAATCTCCATCGATTCTATGTGTTAATTTTTTGCAAACTTACCAATTCAGTTTTTTCACATATTATAATTTCATTATGATTTCAATAACAATTTTTTACTATTCAAATATTAATAATTAACATGATTTCATTTTTTAACATGATTTCATTTCATTATGACTTACAATGATTTACATCAAGGAATTATAATAATTATTATGGTTTCATTTTTACACATATTATGATTTCATTATGATTTTAATGCCAATTTTTTACTATTCAAATATTAATAATTAACATGATTTCATTTTTTAACATGATTTCATTTCATTATGACTTACAATGATTTACATCAAGGAATTATAATAATTATTATGGTTTCATTTTTTACACATATTATGATTTCATTATGATATTAATGCCAATTTTTTTTGGCTATAATAATTATGATTTCGTGATTGACAGAGAAATTATAGTTTCTGAGATTTTTTTTTAAAGATTGCCAATACTTTAATATGATTGTATTCCTACTTAAATATGTCATTATTAAGTTACCATAATTGTACTTTTATAATATATATATCGATTAATTAAGACCATATTAATTACATGGTATGCGTTTTTGGTAAGGTTTGGCCGATGGAAAAAAATAAATCAAAAAGAAATTAAAAAAAAAACCCACCAATAAGATTATAAGAATTAATCCGAGAGTGGCTTGTATGAGTGCCACGTAAGCAGAAATCACTAAAGTGACTTCTCTTTTAATGTATAGGAGGATAATATATTTAAATCTGTATATAAGTGAGACCAGTCTATCAACCGGCGAATATTCAAGATGCAAGATGCAATTTTGTAACAAAACAATATTTCCTCTGCATATTTCCAGAAAGTCCCCATTCAACATCGTACAGAGTGAAGGAAACAGCATCTGCAAAAGAAGTTAAACCAAGATGTGTGTACTTAAAGATAGAAGTCAGAGATGTGTTTCCGGGTAGAAGTTAGTTGTTGGTATCTTGTAAACAAATGAGCCAGGCATTTGAGAACACCAGTTCAAAGTGTAGTTATTTTTCTTGAGAGTAGTTCTTTTCTTTAGTATCCATTCTCATCTTGCTAAACTTCGATTCTTTTTTTTCAGATAACTTTTTAAATTTATTCAATTTCATTAAGTTTTAATATATTTAAATTGTAATTCTAATTTAGTTAAATTAGTCTGATAAATTATCAAACAGTAATAAAATTAATCTGAAAATTTCTTGGAAAGTCAACTTAAAAAATGGTCAGAAATTTATCAGAAAATTGATATGTAATTTTGACCACTTTTTGACGTTTGTTTTGTGACGACAATTCTGTCGACTTATTATCGTCAAAAATTTCTGATCACTTGCTGACCAAACCCATTTTCTGACGGAGTATTTTTGACGGTATTATGTGATCAGTAAGTGGTCAAATTACAGTGTTTCTGACCAATATCTAACGAAATTAGGGGTCAAAAAATCGATCTATTTCTTGTAGTGGAAGCTACTGCGCAGAAAAGCTTCAAGCCTTCCTTTCAAATGACTACTATGAGTACCTCTTCTTTGCCCATTCATTTTTATAGATAAAAAAGTGTTTGATAAGAGGATAGGTTTTGTCCGGTGAGCTCTGGCTATTTATTATCAAGTCAATTTCGTGTTTGGGAATTTGTCAGTGAGTCATTCACATTATAACTGACTTTAAGTCTCTAACTTATTTGGGATTTGGAGTTGGATATTACCATTGGTCCATATGAGACATACGAATTTCCGTAAAATGTTTCTTTCGCAGTGTTCCTACTTATACTTACAATCTTTGCATTTAGTTTGACATTTGTACATTAACAAATTGTATATAAATTTTCATAAGGTTCTTTGCATGATATATCTCTCTAATCTGTCTTCATTTTTCATTGCAGGCTTCATTTGAACCCTTTACCTTTATCTGAGATGATAAGCCACAAATTCTGAAGGTATCCGAAAGCTATTGGAAGACAATATGTCGCTTAACAGAGTATACAAATTACAAGATGTGTCTGCTGTTCCAATTCGTTTTTTTCAGCGACATGAAGGGGTCGTTGGTCGGATTTCACTGAGAATCAAAACGAAGCGTCGAGAGCAAAAGTTACTAGAAGAAGAAACTGGAGCTGAGAAAAACTGAAGATTAACAGTAAAATAAAAACAATAGAAAACATTATTACTAAAGTTTTAGTAAGCTTCTTACTAAAGTTAACTCTTTTAGTACACCAAATGCTGCTTTTATATAGGTAGTTTCCTACAAAATGTAGATATGACTAAATCATTATTCATTTTTTATTCATTTACCTTCTGTTTACCAAAATTTCAACCATGAAAAATAAGAGTAAATGATTATAATAAGGGTTGATTAAATATATACGTTATTTTTTCTTTATCTTGCCTTCGATCTCCCAATCATAGTAATCTTCCTCATCATTAAATTGAATGGTGGTGATAAAAGTTAGTACCTGAACTTGTCTCTCTGTTCTTGCAGGTGGTAGGTTCCAGACTCCATTCCTGTAGAGAGATGCTAGTGTTGCCTTCTTTGCGATACCCAGTCTAGTTCTTCTTCCTGCCAAATATTCCTCTAATTTCCCGTATGGACTCCAGTTGTCAATCCAGAATCGAGTGCTTTTCCCATTTTGAACTCTCAAGTGTATCAAATGGTAAGCCTCTGTTCTGAGTTTCAGTAGTTTATTTGCTAGCCATGAGTAGTTTTGCGATGGATTTGTTGTCCAGAAGTTGTTGATGGAGCCTTTAAGTATGACTTCTTTGAACCAGGATATCCAGACCGAGGCAGGTCTGAAGAAGAGCATCCAAATTAACCGTAGACAGCAAGCTTTGTTCCAAGTCTGAAGATCCTTGACTCTTATTTTAATATTAGTTGATGATTGTGTAGTACCAAATATTATACACAATTAAATTCTTTAGAAACCAGGGAACGTGCGACCATACATGTATACGTACATATAACATTTATCATTTCATTTCCTTTTAGTATATTAAAACAATATTTTCACCCTTTCATTCATTTTTGCATTATCTCATCTTTAATTACTATTATATCATTCAATATTTTTTATACCCTAAAAATTTCAGATCTCATAAAATCTACACAATAATGTTTTCTTTCATTTTTTTACCTTCGAATCATTGGCTACGCAAATACTGAGGATATTTAATGTAATATTTGAAGATTACTTTGTATATACATTATTTTTTCAAAAATTTATTTGAATATTTATGTACACCACATTTAGATTTTAAACTAGAAATGATCAAACTTTATTCTTTCAGTTTTCAATCGATGCACATATATAACTATATATACACTCCGCAAAATTGTCTATAGAAAATATGGAGATGAGACCCTGTCGATGTTCCATCCAAAATAGTTGATTAGGGATTGCATAGCGCGTATACCGACATGCTATCTTTGTATCTTTTTTTTTGGGCGCTATCTTTGTATCCAAATTGTAACTTTTTGATATAGAAAATAATTCATTTTATATATTTTATATTATCTGAGGACCACTATTATTAATTAACGTTTATCTCATGTGTTATTATCCAAAATGTCATTTCTTATGTGGCAACACCACAATCACTCCTACACTATATATTTAAAGATATTCTTCTTACTAGGTTAATTACATATCTTGTCATTGATCATTAAATTTTAACTTACCATGATATATTATATGAGTCCTCATTATTATATTTAGAAACCGATTATGTATTGAATGTTCACAAAATTGGTTTGTCTTATGCCCAAAATAAATTTGATTTGCCATAGATACATGTACGAGGAGGAACTCTCCAACACATTTATATTCTATGATTATTTTTGTACATAAAAACGAGTCAGCATGATATATTGGTCATTTGCATCATGTATACAAACAACTAAAATCAAAATGGCAATATATTATTATCATATTTTTTTTCATATTCCCAATAAAATATATAAGAAGTTATGAAGCTATTTTGAGTATAATGATACAAACATTACTCTAAATGATTTTAGTGACTCCATGATGAATTATTAAGTGAATCATATGGTTAAACCATTATTTTGTTAATAGATTTTATATTATATATATATGTATCAATAGAATAAAAATATTAATAGATTTTATCATGTATCAATTGAAATCTATTGAAACTATAAAATAGTTTTTAACAAACACCCAGCTCGGTTTAATAAACCGGTTTCGTGTCTATCAAACCAAATTAAATTGTATTCGTGAATGTATAAATATTATGGGATTCTATGAAATTCATTTGGTGAGGAAATATTTCCGGAGTTATTGATTGTATAATTTTTCTGTATTTTTGGTAGGTGTAAAATTGCTATGACAACTATTGTTTTCTAAATTATGTAGTTTTAAATTCTAATATAATTTTTGAACAAGTCAAATATGACGATTTTAATTACTTTTGTTTCCTTAAATTTGAAAACACAAATAAATTTGGAATGCTACCATGGAATTACATATGGAAATCATTAATGTAATATTCTTTTGCTGCGTTGATTTATCAGCGAATACTAAAATTACGGCAAGTTTAAAATTGTAGTGGAGCAAGTTACGTAAAATTAAATAATGAGATTTTGATATCATTATGGCGATTTGCTTGCAGAGCTGATATCCCTAAAATCATGTTTCTCGTTTTTTTTTCTTCTTAAATTCATAACAAATTTATATTAGTCTCTGCTAACTCTTATTAGATTTATTTTTCCATAAGCTAGACTTAATTGCACCTGCCAATTACACAAACTTAAAAAAAAAACAAAAAGCTTACATTATATAAAAACATGCAAATTTTTGTTCCATAGTTCATAATAACTAATATTTATGACGTTTGACTTTATAATATCCATCAATGAAAAGATATACTCCCTCCGTTTTGTTTTTTAAGTCGTTTTAGAGTTTTTATTCTGTGTCAAAATAATAGTCGTTTCCAAACTTCAATGTAACAATTGATTATTATAGACTTTATTTACCCTTTCATTTAAGTTAATGCACACGTTCCTTTATAGCCAGAGAAGGACAAAACAGACAATATATTAACTGCCTTAATTTGTGTGCATTCTTCTAGTACGACTTAAAAAACAGAACGGAGGGAGTATTTTTTTATTCATTCACGACAATGCATGATTGTCGTATGAATATTTCTAATTAGGAAATATGAAGCTAAATATGACACTAATTCCAGTTATATATGTACTAATTAATATTGACCGAATTTAGTAATGAAAATTCACTTTGAAACCAATAGATATATTAATATTTTTGATCGTCAATGATTGATTTTGAATTTAATTTGGTTGACTAGAATCTCAGTTTGTTTCATATTTAGCACTAAATTTATTTTTGATCGTACTTATTGTTGACTCGATCATGCAAAGCAACCACTAAAAATGTTATGGAGAGCAATCACTAATCTATTGTTTTGGTATGTTACATAATGTTCTTTATATTATTTTTGTGTGTTACAAGCATTTAAAATATTGAATTTTATTACTGTTTGCTTGGAATTAATTTTGTTATATATATATATATATATATATTTAGAGAAGCATTCATGTTACATTTATGGTTCATGTTTATATAATGCTATTTGTATATTAATCATATGATCCTAACTGATTTGATAGAATCATTGATCATGGATTATGACGCCGATTGAATCTTATCTTTTGACTGATTAGACGACACAAACTTACAAATACCATTTAATCTTTTAACTTCAGCACCAAAGCTCTAAAATTAAAGAACCAACACGTCATTTAGTTGTATTCGATCAGCTTAATTTTCAAAGTTAATATATTGTTTTTTATATGATGATTTCTTATTTATAGTACTTTCAATACTATTAGAATTGGCAACAAAATTAATTCCATAGCCCAGGAAAATCTCGCGAAATGGAACTAATCACGCTTATTACGACCTACAAGCTTCAAAACACGTTAAGACTATGAATGCAATGGATTTCATCTCTGATTGAAGTCGAATTACATCTCTAACACGTAATTTTTTTACTATATTTTTTTTTAATTTTCTAATATCAAAAAGTTAAATATTATATATTATTTTAATCTATTCATCATGTACAATGCGCGTTCAAACGAATCCTCAAGTAGAAATGTAATTTATGGATGAATCATTTTTTCTGAGTTTTTAAATGAGATCCAAAGCATCATCTCATATATCTTGTTAACTACACAAATTAAGTGTTGTAGAATTGATTCGAACCCGAATTTCTCTAAAATCTACCAACCTCTAGACTTTTGTTTTGAAAAACTAACCTATAAAAGATTTTAGCATGAGTTTTCATATTAATTCTAATAGCAAATTGGTTAGTATCTCAATATAAATTCTATGCTACAATATGCCACAGGGCATAGACTCCTGTCCGATGTCCATACGCGTTAAGCAGCCGTTGATATTAATTGTCATTTATTAGAAGATAATAAATATTGATGGAAATAGCTATATGAAGGTGTCGTAAATTCGGAATGTGATAACCACGGAAGCTTTTCTTAATGCAGATCGATATGTCCTCATTTAAATCACTAGGAATATAGTTCCGTGCAAGCGCGGAGCCGTGAATGTCTAAAAGAATTTTCGATTTGTTTTCACGAATTCGACATCTAGTAATATTTTCTCAAATATATGTCAGACATAGATCATATATCCACTGAGATTCAACATATGATACGCTGACTAATTGACAACCTCATTAGCTATCCAGTAAATCCACAAGCTGTGTAAATATAAAAAAAATCATAATCTATCCCAATTTAGAAACCCCACACAATAGTAAAATCTTTTATTAAACATAGCACAATAATATATACATAGCCAGAAAAATAGTCAAAGCGAGAATTTTTCACAGAATTAAAAAATGAATCTCCATGAGCTCCTCTAGGGTTTATGCGAACTCTCTCATTCCGTTCAAAAAGCTGTGTTTCTTTTTCGTTGGTTTTTCATGTAGTTATCAGCTGTGTAAACGATTTTGTTCGCTTCCTCCTTGAAATTATCAGTGTGTTCTAATTCAAATTTGAAGTATGAGAAATTAGTGAATCTCTCCATGGCGTACATGTCTTAGCGGAAAACTTCAGAAAGTAGAACAAAGAACATAGAAAAGTTATACTAATCAAGTTTTCAGTATGACTATGAAATTCTATCAATTTAAAGAGTTTCAATGATATGTGACACTGAATAGAGCGGTTTAGAGTGTGATGGTTTATCATCAGATGTGAGAGTTAACCAACAAAGTGGGAGAACCGTATGCTATATTCAGAGACGGTGCAAAAGAATAGACGATTATGAAGCTTTTTGGATATGTCTGACGCATCAACATCATCTTTTAAAGGTTATGTAGAAACTGAGTGCCATAGGCCGCGAGTTAATTTAAAATGACCCAACAATAATTAATTCATTACATAATCACGTTCGAAAACTCAATATTGAGGGCCGTAAAATCATCGGAAAAACGTAATTCGGGCACCAACAATGACGATTTATACTGACTCAGTCTAAAAATCGAGAATTCTTAAAAACTTAATTTTTCTCTCATTTCATCATATAATCGAGTAGTATATGAAAATGGCAAAAAACAAAGAAACTGATGTATAACTCTTGAAAAATTATGAGCTGTCGGAGTCAATATTGCAGAAAGTCTAAAAGTCTAAAGAAGAAAACGACTTGTAAAAATCATAATTGTCATTCATTAAATTTAATCATAAAAAAATATGAAACACACATGTTCTCTATTCGAATTCAGGTTGTGAACCTCTTTAAATGATACATAAATCACTGCTCTAAATGATATTTAGTGAAATTCATACGAATACATACTATATTAAAACAAAAATAAAAAAAGAGTCTCACAAACATTTAATAAAATCTGACGTGGAAACATTAAGAAGAAAGAAAACTCTCTCATTTTTGTTTTTGTCAACAACTCTCTCATTATATATATGATGATTTCAAATAAATATTTGACAAAAGAAAAAATCATTTCAAAACACTTAACTTTTTCTTCAGGAAAATGAAAATCCAAAACAACTATTCCTCTTTTTGTCAACAAACAACCTTTTTCTCAAAAGGGTAAATATTCAAAAATATATTCATCAAAAATATCCTGCCTAAGATCAAACTGTCAGTTTCCTTATAAACACATGCAGTAATATGTCATAGAGTCCTATTTATTCCTTTTTTTTTTGTAAACTAGACTCTTATTTATTCTTACGCGTTACATAGTTGTTTTTATGTGAAAGAGCTGGCGTTACACAGTTGCTTTTCTTAAAACAAGCTCTGGCAGTCTAGCAGACGTTTATCAAAGCTCAATATGATTTTAAAATCAAATTGGAAGTCAGCATTACTTCTTTCTGTTTCTGTAACTGGTCAATATTACTATTTCCATACAATATTCCATAGACTTCTATCTATACAGACGCGTTGCATAGTTAATAATTTTTCGTAAAACAAAATAGTGATAACAAATTATTATTCTGTGTGACGAGGCTCTTCACAAAGACAGAACAGGCCATAAAACAAGTTAATCACAGCTCAATACTTTAGCATTGTGTCTTAAGTCTTTTTTTTGTCTTGCTTCAAATCTACACCAAAGCAAAAGTAAAATGGAAAACGCTCCGATCGTGAGATTTTATAGCTGTCGAGGAGTCGCGTCGGAGATTAACCGTCATGCAAACCCTTTTGCTATCTACACAACTGATCAAAACCGCAACGCAAACGCTGAACGCGAGAAAATGAGCAGCAGGTTTCAACTCCTAAGAAACGCCTCAAAAGTTTCCCCTTCCTCCATTCTACACTCCATCAGCCGAACCAGCAGTCACTTCTGCGACTTGGACCTTGACGACGAAGAAGAGGAAGACAGAGACGATATCTGCTACATAGAAGAAGGTGGAGCCAAGGAAGGAGACGAACAACACAGCGAGAAACCGCAGCAACCGCCGATTCCAAAGAAACGCGTTTCAAGACTATCAATCATACTTCTTGACCAAGGACTATTCACCGTTTACAAACGTCTCTTCGTCGCTTCACTGCTTCTAAACGTTACAGCTCTCGTTCTTGCGGCCACGGGACACTTCACTTACGCTAGAAACAGAGCATCACTGTTTTCACTCGTCAACATTCTTGTCCTAACTCTCTGCAGAAGCGAAGCCCTCTTGAGACTCGTTTTCTACCTAACCGTCAAGATCCTCGGACACTCCTTTGTCCCTCTCCGCATCAAAACTGCTGCCACGTCGTTCTTACAAAGCCTAGGCGGTATCCACAGCGGCTGCGGCGTTTCCTCAATCGCTTGGTTCGTTTACGCACTGGTTCTCACTCTTAAAGACAATAGGGACAACACTTCAATAGCGATCATAGCGGTTGCGTCTGCGATTCTGTCTCTCCTCTGCCTCACTTCCTTAGCCGCGTTTCCACTTGTTCGTCATTTACACCACAACGTCTTTGAACGCGTACACAGATTCTCCGGCTGGGCCGCTTTAGGCCTTGTTTGGGTGTTTATCGTTCTAACGATCTCTTACGATCCCATAACAAGATCTTACACCGATAATCTCTGCTCGAAGCTGATCAAAACGCAAGAGTTCTGGTTTACGCTAGCGATCACAGTCGCGGTTGTGCTCCCTTGGTTGAGTGTAAGACGCGTTCCGGTTGATGTGTCATCTCTATCAGGACATGCGTCACTGATCAAGTTCAGAGGAGGCGTGAAGCCAGGGATCTTGGGTCGGATCAGTTCATCGCCGTTGTCGGAATGGCACGCTTTTGGGATCATCTCTGATGGTCAGACATCGCACATGATGTTAGCTGGTGCTGTCGGAGACTTCACCAAGTCTTTAGTCTCAAAACCTCCGACACACTTATGGGTCCGAACGGTTCACTTCGCTGGCTTACCCTATCTCGTTAACTTGTATGACAAGGTGAATACATATCTATAAAACTCAGAATTTCACTTGTGGCATATTTCAATAGTTTATTTGTTGGATATATTTTACTACAACACAAAACATATCAGCTAAAAAGAATTAATAATTCAGTTTAAAAAAAGAATAATTAATAATTGGATACAGATAAATATAACAGACTTTTTTTTTAAATGTTACTAATTGCTTTCTTTCTCTCTCTGAGTTATCAGCTAAGACTTTTTTTAAAAATGTTACTAATTGCTTTCTTTCTCTCTATAAGAAACATTTTTCTTTCTCTTGCCAAGAAAACCCATCTAAGTTATCTTTTTCAAAAAAAAATTGTTATTAACTACGCTATTTTCCTTTTTATACTGAAATATTGTTTAATAATAATATTTTTTACGTATATTTTTTGGCAGGTATTACTTGTGGCCACAGGTTCGGGGATTTGTGTATTTTTATCGTTTCTCATGCAGCAGAGTAAGGCCGAGGTATACCTAATATGGGTTGCTAAAGGGTTGGATGATAATTTTGGATCGGAGATTGTGAACAGGATTAAAGAATATCCTCATCAAGATAGGATCATAGTTTACGATACTGCGATTCTAGGACGACCTAATGTGTCAGAAATGAGCGTGACAGCATCCAAGAAGTTTGAAGCACAGGTTGTGATTGTTACCAGCAATCCTGAAGGAAGTCGTGACGTTGTTAATGCTTGTAAGGCTTCTGGTGTTCCTGCTTTCGGTCCCATTTGGGATTCTTAATTAGTATTCAACAGTGGTGTCAAAATATGTGGTTCATCATGAACATGAGTTTTACAAACAGTGGCACAGTGTGACTTTTAGTTCTCATCATATATATTATCATACCAATATTCAAGATTTGAAAGATATTGAAGTTACAGTTTACATGGTTTAGCTATACAGAACCTATGGTTTTCTCCTACTACATGTCACATGTATACATTGCGTATATCATCAAAATTGGAACCTCAATCTAACCTACCGGTTATTGTAAAGATTAAAGTTCGAGCTGATATCACCTATATCTAAAAACACTGCACGCACTTGTAAAAAGTTTTCTTCTTGTATAATTTTATCTTAGACTATGTACATTGGTGTAAAAGATTCAACTTTTTATTTTTTATATTTCACCTCATTTTCTCTTTCTTTCATCTGATAAGTCAACACTCATTCATTTTCTAACTCTACAATAGTTTTGTTTAATAAAATTTAACACTCTATCACATCATTTTTATATTAACAAAAGTTCTCAATTAGTTTTAAAATTAAAAAGAATAAAACATTTTACTATTTTATTTCAATTATATTTTTACGAATAACAAAACTGTATTATGAATAGTCAATTGATATTTTTTCTTAAAATAGTTAAAGATATAATCAAGAATTAAGGACAAAAATACAAAAAAAATTATGGTAAAAAAAGAAATTGATAAATTAATTTAATTATAAATAATTATAGTTGAAAAAGTAAGATAAGAAAAGATACACATGTCAAAAGTGGACCACATTTTTTGGTTATTCAACAGTTGAAAAAATTTTACCAATTGAATTCTACTCAGCATTCAACACCCCTCTATCATCTTGTCTTTCGTTTTTTTAACCGTTGAAAAATTGTTTTCCACAACCATATTTTTTTTTTACACAACTTTAATGTACATAGTTTTACAAAGAATCATTAATGACAAAAATTCAGAAAGTTAGTACCCACTTTTTTTTAATGCCATCGACATAATGTCAAAAACTAATGGGTTTCCAACTAAATTTGTCCCAACTAAATTGACAATTCATAACTAATTATATACCCGGACCACTCGAATACTCCTTTAAGTAGAAACATGAAGAAAAAGGTCCACAAGTTTTTTTAATCTAGTTGTTCAATTAAAAGAGGAAAAACTTACAACTGACGATAACCTATGTTCTGGAGGAAAACACAAACAAAAACACCTAATACCAATACCAAAACTAAAATAATCCAAGTAACTAATCTTCAAATTACTACAAAGCAAGCCGAAACACAAGTAACTAATCTCCAGTTAAAAAAAAACACACAAGTATTATATACATGTCTACTAGGCAAGAAAGAACGTGAGATTGGAAACTCCTTTTGACAAGTAAAGATGAATCACACTCAAAATACAAACAGATTAACAAAGATAAAAAAAAGGTCCCAGAAAGAGGGAACCACCAACCACACTTAAAACAATGTTAATTCAGATGTAGTTGCGAGAACTGTAACCAAATATTATTCATTCATTTGTCGCAAAATTATTCGAAGACCAGTCACTGTTTTCAATCGCATTGAATTTTTTATGTTAAGTCGCTAACTTCGTAACGATGTAAAACAGCCTTCGCTATCGTTGCATCAGCAAAACAACCAAATTGCATCGATGTAATATGCAAACTAATACGAACAAATATAGTTTAATATCATCAAAAAAAAATCTACTATGTGGTCTACAACAAAAAAGTCCACTATTTGCCCCCAGTAAAACAGAATCTATGTACTCCCAAAACAATAACAAACAGTAGAGCGCAGAACATACTCAACAAAAAAAAAAATCCTATTTGTAAAGGTAACCCGGTTTGGTTCGGTTTACTTAACCCTCTTGAGTTTTCAATACGGATCAACCCAACATATATCATCATTTACAGCTTTCTTCCAACGTTCCTTGAATCTCTTCATCTCTACAAACGATTTCATCCTCACTTCTGGTCTATTATCCACTTCACGAGACTCTGAAGATTCCTCTGAAACCTTCCCCTAAGGAAAACAAGATTCATTGAGAAAAAAACATTTATGCTTTCAAAGAAAAATAATACAAGAAGAAGCTCATACCGGTGATTTCGGGTTGGTCTCATTCTGAGAAGAGCTTGAACCGGTTTCAACCACACCGAGTGTGGGAAGACCGTAATGAACAATGTACTCTGCATCAACAACACCTACATTTTGCTTCCTATCACCCTATATACACACGGCCAAGAATGTGTTAAAACAAGAACCGAGGCTGTAAACTGTTATTAAAACCGGTTAAGAAAGTAAACGACTAACTTGAGCACAGTAACCAAGCTGCGTATCCAACCCCCAAGCATGGATCAAATCATTCTGCATCAAAAACGAAAGCATTAAAAACCTTGAGGTATATATACCAAAATGAACCGAACCAAAATGTTTACCTGAATCATATACCAAGAACATCTCCATGCTTCTCTAGAGAAAACAGGTGCCATCATTTCTACCCACCTGCAAATATTAATCCAAGTTACATAAACGAGAGAAGAAGAAGATTTTCACCAGAACATCTGTGAAGAACATTTTTACCCTATGCAAGGAGGATTGGTGCTATGGTCATCACATCTTCCGCTTCCTTTGTTTTTGTACATCCTCCTATGAAATTTTAAGTTCTTGCGACGAGCGGTGATAGGATGATGAACCTCTGAGTTTGTAGTGTCGAGAGCAGGTTGCGATATGTGAAGACCTTCTTCTTTCACAATAGATAGGTATCTAAAGATAAATCAATAAAGAGTTCATCATGTAAAAATGAAATAAACGATAATTTAAATTAAAAACTATGGATATATTACCGTTTCGGATTGAAATGAGATACACCAAGATCTTCGTCCCAGAGAAATATATACTCATACTCTGTAACTATATCAGGATGCAAGAATCGCTTGGCAAACCACCTGGTGACATTAATAACATGATGAAATTGTTAGAGAATATATGAAAAATATAAAACAAAAATTTGCAAGAAACTGACCATTTTGTTTGGTTCATCACGGAAACATGAATAGCATGCTCATTCCATGGATACTGCTTCCAATCGTCAACAACACCATCGTAATGAAATAGCATGACCACAAAATCTCGAAGAGGAAACTGAAAGTTCACAGCAATATATGTATCATTTTATTGACTATCCAAGACAAGACTATGATAGAAAAAAAAAAAGAGAAGACAAAACCTTTTGGATGACTTTGTTGACTAGCTCCTTTTGCTTGATTCCAATAGCCATGGCTAACAAACTCATTGCACGGTTCGGATTCCCCTGAGAATAAACAGAGAAAGGAACCAAATAACAAAAGATAAAGCTACAACAATACTAAAAACTGTAACAAAAATTATGAGGACTCTCTGTCTGCTTTAACAACCTTTTTATTGTCATCGTAGTTCCATAGATGTTGCGTTTCCAGGTTTGATGTTTTGGCGATAATTCCTTGCGGTAATGATTCAGTTCCCATTGGCTTATTGACATTCTAATGAAAGATAGTAACCATAATATCAAAACAATCTAACAAAAAAAACTCAAAATAAAAGAAAGGAGACTTTAAACAAACCTTGCATGTACCAGATGTTGTTGTTGCCTTCTGCATCTTCTGAGTGACATTATGCATCTTATCACTTATTTCCCATCTTAGCAATTTCTGCAATTTTTTTATAAAATATATCTTATAATTCAAAATCAGAATACTCTTCTCTAATGTTTGACTATTAAAAAAGCCAGACTTCTTCCAAAAAATTTCATTTTCTTGACATGGCAGCATAGAAAGAGGGAGAATGTTTGTACCACTTTAAATTGTTGATGGATGTAAGCATTGCCAATGAAGTAAACACCACATATGAGAGAAGTAGTGATTAAGATACTACAGAGACATGATCTATTCATCGAACCCTGCAATTTTAGCAAATTACCAACACAAAAGTATTGCATTTCAGAGAAATTGATGATTTAAGACCCCTTTTTTTGATAAAGATTTAAGACCCCTTTAAGAGAAGAAAAAACAAAGAACAGAGCAGAGAGAGAGAAAGAGGCTTTTAAATCATGTATATCAGAACACTAAATCAGGTAACACACACTAGGATTATAAGAAACTGATTCATTCTAGAAAAGGTAACATATAATACAGATTTTTTAAAAATATATTGTTCCTTTTATATATATTTCCAATGTATATACATACATAAACCCATAAGAAGAGAGCTATATAGCTAATAATTCCTTAAATTATGCTAGAGAAGAAATGAGACGCAACCACCTGATTTTATTTATTTTAATTCATCTTCTTCTTCAATGACAATTGACAACGATTAACCAACGACAACACATAATAATTGGAAATAATATGAACACGAAAAGAGAGAGAGAAGCTTTTCTTCACCTGTTTCATGAATTGTGATGACTTCTTTGTGTTTCCTTTCTCCTCTTTTTTGGGATTGTCTAAAGATTGAAGCTTTTTAATCTTCCTCAAAAAGGGTTTCTTTTGTTCTTTTTTTAATAACGGAATAAATTAAAAACCTTTTGGACAAGGAAGAGGAAGAGACCTCAGACCTCCAGAAAATAGAAGCAGCAGAAGAAACGAATATCCCCAAACCTTGAGCTCGTTTTAACTTCTCTTCTCAGACAGAAATAAATAAAAAAACTTTTGGGTTTCTTTCTAAAGATGAAGCTTTTACAAAATCATTTACAATCCACTCTATTAACTTCACAAGATCAGAAACGGAAGTGATAATAAATAAAGCAAAAAAGGATATGAATTTGCATGAAAAAAAAAACTGTATCTGAGAAAATTGATGACAGTAGATTGAAGTTAAAGAGTAGAGAGACACGTTTTGTGAGATCGTGTAAGGGTTTTCAGGAGAGAGAGAGAGAGAGGAAAATGAGTTTGTGTTTGAAGGGAAGAGAGGAAAGTGGTAAGTGGTGAGACCACATGGTTCATTATGATTGGTTTATTAAACAATTTTTTATTTCGTGTTTCAGGCGTGTGTGTGTGTGTATATTTGTCTCTCGTTTTCGAAATTGAAACCGACCGAGATATTACTTGTTGTCGTCATTAAATTACCCATGATCAGATTAATTAAAAAAAAAACATTAATTGTTTACATTATTTGGTTTTTCTCTTTAGAACAAAAAAAGGAGAGATATCTTTATACTCGGATCGATGTTCTCGTAAACGTCAATTCAACCGCGTCTCCGTATTTCAAGAGATCGACCCAAAGCTTAAACTCACGGACTTTATCGCCAATCAACGAATCGACACCGAAGCGAGATGAACAAAGGAACGGGAAGAGTATCTGGGTTTCGTCGCTTTTCCAAAAAGAGATCATCTTTCGATGTGGGTTTCTGTTGGAATATACTCCGACATTATAGGAAGCTGAGGTTGAGTTGTTGGTTTCTATAACTGATTCTGTTACGTTTGTATAGGCACTTAGTTGAGATAAGATCTTCCTCTGTTTGTATATATACATGTAATGTGATTCATCGTAATATACAGAAAACCTTTTCAGCATTCTCTCTTTCCTCTGTTCCACTTTATGGTATCAGAGCTTGAATTTTTCTTTTTCTGATCTTTAGATTGCTGAATCAACGATTGATTGACAATGTCTACAAATCCAATGACCACGAACCCGATAACGACGGAAGTGCGCCGTAAGATCTCTCCATACGACTTACACTCTGCGGATAATCCCGGAGCTGTGATCTCGCATCCATTGTTGCGAGGTTCGAACTACGATGAATGGGCTTGCGGGATAAAAACTGCGCTTTGTTCTCGTAAGAAATTTGGGTTTATTGATGGATCCATCAAGAGACCAGAAGAAGGATCGGATGACCTAGAAGATTGGTTGACAATCCAGGCACTCCTTGTGTCCTGGATCCGGATGACTATTGAACCAAGCTTGCGTTCTAACATCTCACACAAAGATGTTGCTCAAGACTTGTGGGAACACCTGAAACGACGGTTCTCTGTTCTGAACGGACCGAGGATACAACAGATAAAGGCTGAGCTTGCATGTTGCAAGCAAAAGGGAATGGCCATTGAAGCGTACTTTGGGAAGCTTAACCGTATATGGGATAGCATGGCTACCTATCGACCTCTTCGAGTGTGCAAGTGTGGAAATTGTACCTGTGATCTTGGAAGTCTCCAGGAGAAAGATCGAGAGGAAGACAAAGTTCATCAATTTCTCTATGGTCTTGATGACAGTTGCTTTCGGACGGTGCGATCGTCTCTGGTTTCTCGCACGCCACTACCATCTATGGAGGAGGTGTACAATATAGTGCGCCAAGAAGAAGACATGAGGACTGTCAACAAACTGGAAGAAGAAGCTGCGGTGCCACCTGTGACAGCCTTTGCCGTTCAAGCCAAGGGAAGAGGTCGCTATGATGAACCAAACAAATCAGTGTTTTGTAAACACTGTAATCGAAACGGACACTCTTCTGAGAGTTGTTATGCTGTAATTGGATACCCGGAGTGGTGGGGAGAGAGACCACGAGCTCGTACGCTTACCAACAGGAACCGTGGTGGTTTAACGACTGGTGGAGGAAGAGGCCGTGGTTCAGGGGCTTATGCAAACGCCGCACAAGTCGCTGGACAACAACACACTGCACAAACAAACTATGTTGTCACTGACAAAGATCGTGATGGTGTAACTGGTCTGACTGATACCCAGTGGAAAAGCATCATGCACATTCTCAATGCCAACAATGGGAAGGGTCCAATGAACACAGCTGAAACGTTAACTGGTATGACTTCTAAACCCTCTTGGATTTTGGATACTGGTGCAAGCCACCATTTGACTGGAAAGCTTGAGATACTAGATGAGTTACGAGATATGGAACCGGTTCTTATTGTTTTGGCTGACGGTCACGAGAAAATATCAGTAAAGGAGGGGAAAGTCAGAATTGGACAGGGTCTAGTATTGAACTCTGTGTTTTATGTAGAAGGGATGCCTTCAGATTTGATTTCAGTTGGTCAACTAATGGATGAGAATCGTTGTGTTGTGCAATTGGCTGATCAGTTCTTGATTGTCCAGGACCGCATTACGAGGATGGTGATTGGAGCGGCTAAGAGAGAGCAAGGAGCATTCCGCTTACGCAGTATGGAGAGTGCAGCTGCAGCGATTACAAAAGACGAGGAATCTTATACGCTGTGGCATAAGAGGATGGGACACCCTGCTGCAAAAGTTGTTTGCTCACTTCCTGTTGTTTCTAGTTCAGTTGGTTCTGTTATTCTGAATAAAGCGTGTGATGTCTGTCTCCGCGCTAAACAAACGAGATCTTGTTTTCCAGTTAGTATCAATAAAACATTGAAGGTTTTCGATATGATACATACAGATCTTTGGGGTCCTTATCGGACAAAATCATTTACTGGTGCTCGTTATTTCTTAACCGTGGTGGATGACTACTCACGAGGTGTATGGATCTATCTTTTGAAAGATAAAACAGAGGCTACTAAACACTTGAAAGATTTTATAACAATGGTTCAGAATCAATTCAAGACAACGATAAGAACAATACGAAGCGACAACGGCACGGAATTCATGTGTTTATCAAATCATTTTTTGGAACTTGGCATTGTTCATGAGACTTCTTGCGCAGGGACGCCGCAACAAAATGGCAGAGTAGAGAGGAAGCATCGTCATATACTGAATGTTGCGCGCGCTCTCCGGTTCGAAGCTCACCTGCCGATTGAGTTCTGGGGAGAATGCATCCTTGCGGCTGGCTATTTGATCAATCGGACTCCAAGTTCGATTCTTGGAGGTCTCACACCGTATGAGAAGATACACAATAAACCTCCCTCGTATGATCATATCAGAGTTTTTGGAAGTCTCTGCTACGCTCATAATCAAGGAACCAAAGGAGATAAGTTTGCACAACGAGGCAATAGATGTGTCTTTATGGGCTATCCTTATGGTAAGAAGGGGTGGAGGTTGTTCGACATGGAGAAACAAGAATTCTGTGTTTCGAGAGATGTAGTGTTCTGTGAAAACGAGTTTCCTTATGCAAGCTCAGAAACATCGGAAGGAACCAACACTTCACATCCACAACTCTGGGAACCAATTTCTGGAAATGGCGTCTATGAAGAAGACGAGTTACAGAGTACGAGTCGACGTATTATTAGTGATTTGAGCCCAACAGCTTCTTCTCCTCAGCCTGATAATGTTGAGCCCAGTACAGGCCCAATAACAAATCCAGCCCAAGACTTACCTTCTTCTTCAACGACAACGACTTTGCCTACATCGACAAATACAGAAGAAGCTGCCGACACGAGTTTGATTGAGCCGGCGTTAGGACGTGGGCTACGGAGAAGAGTACCACCAGTTACTCTGAAAAATTTCGTCACTAACTCTGCTCAAGCTCGGTTTCTCAATAACCCTGTGAAAGGCACTAAAGAGTTGTTATACCCAATCTCAAATTATATCAGCTACGACAGATTCTCTGCAAGACACACAGCTTATCAAGTCTCCACGGGTAAGATTACTCCCCCGAAGACTTACAAGAAAGCTGTTATGGATGAACGGTTCAGAGGGGCAATGGGAACTGAAATTGTTGCTTTGGAAGACAACCGAACTTGGGATATTGTTGATCTCCCTCCCGGGAAAACTCCAATTGGTTGTAAATGGGTATACACAGTGAAGTATAGGGCAGACGGCACGATAGAACGATTCAAAGCTCGGTTAGTAGCTCTGGGTAACAAACAAGTGGAAGGTGTGGATTATAAAGAAACTTTCGCACCGGTGGCAAAAATGGGAACGGTACGATTGTTTCTCGATGTGGCAACAAAGAGAGGCTGGGATGTGCATCAGATGGATGTCCATAACGCCTTCTTACATGGAGATCTTGCAGAGGAGGTGTATATGAAGCTACCACCAGGTTTCCATTCATCCGACACAACTAAGGTCTGCCGTCTACGGAAATCTTTATATGGCCTACGTCAGGCTCCTAGATGCTGGTTTGAGAAGCTGTCTACGGCCTTGCAGGCTTATGGTTTTAAGCAATGTCTCTCCGACTACTCCTTGTTCACCTATACAAAAGGTACGACGCAAATACAGATTCTCATTTACGTTGATGATTTGATAATCACTGGAAACAAACCGGCTGCTGTGGAGTTCTTTAAAGCTTACCTTGCTTCTTGTTTCAAAATGAAAGATCTGGGTTTGCTAAGATATTTCTTAGGCATAGAGGTGGCAAGAAATAAAAGTGGAATGTACTTGAGCCAGAGAAAATATGCGATGGAGATAATAGAAGATACCGGGTTGCTGAATTCAAAACCGGCTGCGTTTCCCATGGAGCAAAATCATAAACTTGCTGTTTCAGAATCACCTCTTCTTGAAAATCCAGAGATGTACCGACGTTTGGTTGGCAGATTAATCTACCTTGGTGTTACAAGACCGGATTTGGCCTACTCTGTGCATATACTGGCTCAGTTTATGCAAAACCCAAGAGCTGATCACTGGAACGCGGCTCTTCGTGTGGTGAGATACTTGAAAGGCAGTCCAGGACAAGGCTTACTTTTGCGTGCAAATGAGAACTTCCAGATAACAGGATGGTCTGATTCTGATTGGGCAAGCTGTCCAATAACTAGAAGATCGATCACGGGATATTTTGTTCAGCTAGGCAGTTCTCCTATTTCTTGGAAGACAAAGAAACAACCAACAGTAAGTCTATCTTCTGCAGAAGCAGAATACAGAGCGATGGCTTATCTCACAAAGGAATTGATATGGCTGAAGAGGATCTTACAAGCACTTGGAATACGACATGCTCAACCAATGCGTTTGTACTGTGATAACAAAGCTGCACTTCACATTGGTAACAATCCTGTTTTCCATGAAAGAACCAAACATATAGAGTTGGATTGTCATTTTATTAGAGATGAAATTTTGGCGGGAACGATTGCTACTTCTTATGTCACGACAAAGTCACAACTGGCAGATGTGTTTACAAAGGCATTGGGCAGCTTTGAATTCCAAGGTTTTCAAGACAAGTTGGGCATTCGAGACTTGTATGCTCCAACGTGAGGGGGGGTGTTGGAATATACTCCGACATTATAGGAAGCTGAGGTTGAGTTGTTGGTTTCTATAACTGATTCTGTTACGTTTGTATAGGCACTTAGTTGAGATAAGATCTTCCTCTGTTTGTATATATACATGTAATGTGATTCATCGTAATATACAGAAAACCTTTTCAGCATTCTCTCTTTCCTCTGTTCCACTTTAGTTTCGTTGATTTAGTGTTTTCCCGAAGAGAATGTGAATCATTACGATTCATATTGTTCGTCTTCCCAAGTAGATAACAATCACACTCTGCTCGCGGAGTGGCTACAGTCCTTAAAAGGGAACGACTCATTAAAAGTATTCACGCGATTTCCACGTTGGAGTGTTTAGACGATCACGTTATCTATTTCGGGAACAATTTGATTAGTTCTTATGTGAGAATTGGTGATTTTGTTTATGCACGTAAAGTGTTCGACAGTATGCCTGAGATGAGAGAGAGAGAGAGAGAAACACGGTTGCTTGGACTGCGATGATTGATAGGGTAACTTGAAGTACGGTTTTGAACATGAAGCTTTCTCGCTGGTTGAGGATTGTGTGAATCATGGGATCCGTTTCACTAACGAGAGGATGTTTGTTTGAATTTGGTGTAGTATGAGATCAGAGTTTGAGTTAGGGGAGACAGGTGCATGGTAGTATGGTAAAAGTTGGAGTGGGGAATCTCATTGTGGATCATGGGTTCTTGCCTAACGAGTTTACGGTGTGTGTACTGTGTAGTATCTTGAAGGCTTGTAGTGAAGAGAAAGCGGAGGCAAGTACACACAGCTTGGTGGTTAAGAAGATGTTTAAGAAGGATGTTTTCGTTGAACTTTTGTTGATGGACAGGTGTGCTAAGTGTGGGGAGATTTCAGATTGCAGGAAAAGTGTTCGATGGAATGAGCAATAGAAACACGCTCGAGAAGGTTTTGGTGAGGACGCTACAAGTCTCCTTCGGGTGATGAAGACTAGACATTTGATAGCTAACAATCTGACACTAGTTTAAGTATCCTTAGAGCGTGTGGATCTGTTGGAGCTTTATTGTTGGGGAATCAACTTCGATCGAGCTTAGGACATGAAGCATGTAGAGCCAGACCCATTTACATACTCCTCTGCTTTGTAAGCTTGTGCTAATTCAGAAGCTCTTATTATCGGTAAATGTCTTTTGTGGGAAGTGCTTTGATTCATATGTACGCAAAATGTGGATTTGTTTCTCAAGCTTTTCAGTTATTTGATGGTATGGCTCAGAAGAACTTGGTTTCATGGAAGGCCCTGATCATGGGTTACGTGAGGAATGGGTTTTGCAGGGAAACATTGAAGCTAATGTGTAGAATGGAGGCAGAGGGATTTGAAGTGGATGATTATATATTTGCAACGCTTCTTACTACTTGTGGAGATATTGACATAGATGTAGCTGAATCTTCCGCCACACCTTGCTTCTTGGAGGCCTCTTGTATTTTCTTCTCTAGAAGCACCTTTTCAGTTTTTTATATGACAAAGTTCTCAAGATACAGTTTAGTTACCATGTCCCATCTATCTGGTTGAGACAATTTTAAGTTTTAACATCTTTCTTGCTTCACCTTCTTCATGAGCAAATTCTTTTTCTTTACTACCTAGATTAAATGGGCTTTTTTTAAATATATGGGCCTTAATGATAAAGGCCAGTTTCGTCTCGAGTGAATTTCCTTTTCTTTTGTCGAATATAATAAAACATATTTTTTATGGTATGAATTGACTAGTGTAAGAGATTCAGTGAGGTGCCAATAAAGTGAGAAATGAAAAACTATTAAAAAGATGGATCTTATTTACTAATAATTTGAATCCACTATGTCTAATGTAGTTAATTATTTAATCAATATTTCGTATTGATATAATATATATGCTATATATAGTTGAAGAGCAATACTTTTTAAAGATAGGAATTTCTTTAGTGGAACTTCCATGATCCTGTGGTTAAGGATTTAAAAGTTCTTACGTTCTGAAGTTTAATGTTAAAAAAAATAACAGTTTCGGATTACAAGTTCAAAAAAAAAAATAGAGTGTTTGAAGTAAGAGGAAAATATAGAGGGATATTATTTTTACTCTATTATAGAGAAATATATATATTTTTTTTTACTTTAAAAATAAAGTAAGAGGATAACATTTCTTTACATTTTTCCTCTATAATCCTTTAATAAAAACAATT
Source organism: Hirschfeldia incana (assembly GCA_026261945.1). NCBI lineage: Eukaryota > Viridiplantae > Streptophyta > Magnoliopsida > Brassicales > Brassicaceae > Hirschfeldia > Hirschfeldia incana. The sequence continues at coordinate 1,817,655 of JABCMI010000052.1, read as the reverse complement.
CTCTCTCAAACCATTACCAGTCGAGCACTGTTTTCTCTATTTTTTTACACTAAAATATAATAACTCTGTTACTAAATAATTTGTGTTCCAGTAGTGTTACTCTATAATAAATTTACTCCATTACAGAGAAAATATAGAAAATAGTGTTTTAGTGGAGATACTCTATTATAGAATAATTGTATAAAAAATTACTATATAATATATTCTCTCTATTTTAGTAGAAAATATTGAAAAATTAATAATGGTTTATTGGAAATGCTCTAACCTATGACCAACTATTTAAAAAGAAACAATTACTTTGAATTTACGTAATCGATCTTTTATTTCTTCATTTAGAACGCACATTAGAAAGGTCCCCACTCAAGCACAACGGACCGATTTGCTGCCCCTAGTTCCTCTTGTGTTAATACTTCCATCACTAAAGTTTGATACTTTCCCATCTTCAGTAATGCTTAAATAATCTCTCAAGTAAGAGCCTTTGAATTCGCGTTGATTATTGAATATTCTGATTCTTTTTTATTCTATTCAACTTGCATATTCATAGTACTATAGCAATTCTTTCTTTCTTTTGTTTCGTCAACAAGTATTATATGGAATTTGAATATGGATGGTGACAAGCATAAAAAAAACGACCACTTAGATTTTAATCGATAATTTAGGTGTACAGAGAGTACTATAATTTTTTTACATAAATGTCAAAGACATAAAATTTGAAGTGAGTGTAAGGTATCAAGTAAAAATTAAAATACCAGACAGGCACTGACATAGTAACGAGACATGAAAAAACTATAATGCTATATATCTTGACTTATACTGTGAGAATATACTTTTTAACGATGTAAGATTCATAAACAGCTTATAATTTCATTTGCTATGCATTGTTTTCTTAGGAAATATCTTCATTAATGAAATAATTTAAAAAGTATTTCAAACAAAAAATAATTATTTTAATATAATGTATATAATGTAAGTATAAAATTAAGTTTTATTTTTTTCAAACATATTGAATCAATTTATGATAGACAAATACATTGCGACGTTCTCGTGAATGTCTCAAAACCTTTTCTCTTTTTATTACTATTTTTCAAATAGTCCCAGCATAGATGTTTTATGCACAAATGTATCCCTATAAAGTATATACTACAAAGTGGCTACTAATATTTGTGCTTAGTAATATATTCGAGGTTTATTTAAATTCTAAAGCCTATACCAATTGTGTCCACACTATAATATTATATAATTTATATGATATTAAGCAATAACTTTTAATTTCTTAAGCTTTATATAACATCTCAATCGTGCGTATGTTTACAAGATGATAAGAAGTCACTATGCTTTAATTTATTTTGGATGATATTAATCTATATTAAACAGAAAAGAATTGCACAATAGACAGATGGGGTCCATTTGGGTCGTGTGATAAGTCATCGTTTTTTGGCGTTACTCATAAAAATACGACTTGCTTTTAATAAAACACGAATGCTTCACGTTCGCCGTCTTTTGTTCGTTGATGAAAAGACTTTATTATATGATGCCATTTTCAGTCGATTATGACCATTCTGGTTTTCACGTTCGTCGAGTTTAGGTCGAATGCTTTTTTCAGTTATTAAAAAGACTTATAAAATAGTTCTATTGCTCAGCCAATTAATCTTTTTTTTATTAAAATGATACGCATTTGCTTTCAACGGAATCTGATTTTTCACTCATGACCGATCATAGTATTAAGTGTTTGGTTTACTGTAAAGCATGATTACTCAAATATAAACAGACCTTTCGATAGGTTGACCAAAAAAAAAAAAAAAAAAACAGACCTTTCGATAAGGACTACTTTGTTTTCAATGTGCAAAAAAAGATTATTTTGTAGTCACTAAAAAGCAATTGTTGGACCGACACGTATATATACGTGTTGAATTTTATTTATTTTTAGTTTAGCTAAACAATGTAATACTATATATATGTGTGTGTTGAGTTTATTACAAAGTTATAAAAAATTTATGAAAGTTACTTTTGTTTTTATTGCTCAAAGTGATATAACATCAAAGTGTTCAAAGTTGTCCGGACAAGTTGGCCCAACGGTTAGGACGGGTTCCCGCCTGCACCCAGGTAGGGGGTTCGATCCACGCCGGAGGGAACTACTTCAACTTGCTCTGGACACCACACGGATATGGGCTTGCTTTAGGGCCCATTTGAAAAACTGGGAGGGGCGTCTATCCGTGGGCATTCCTTCCCCTTGGGGATTAGTCTGGGCCTCTGGTTCTGGGATACCCCCAGGTTAAACAAAAAAAAAAAAAAAAAAAAATCAAAGTGTTCAAAGTTTTATTCAAGCGAGCAGAAGATCTCAAGTGTCGACGATATGCTTATAAAAAAGGAATCTTTACATACTTATACTGTGGGTTTAAGAAATTACTAGATCTTAACTCGCACTCCCGTGCGGTGTTTTATTTAATTTATGTTCAATATAAAATTTTAAACTTTCGATTTAATAAAAAAATCTCTATGTTTTGTAATTTTACGATTTAGTTAATTTCATTAAAATATTATATCATTTTAATTCATGCGATTTAGTTAATAGTCGTACAATATTAATATTTAATAATAATCAATATATGAATATCAATTTGATTAAATAAACTTTGGAAATGTAACAAATTAATCTAAATTGATTATAAATGCAGTTGCTGAATATGTAAATAAAAAGAAATATAAAAAAATACTTAATTTATTGTAAATGCAATAACTAAATGTGCAAATAATAGAAAATACAAAAAATACTACTATCTAAGTTACCATACAATTTTCATTTAAACTCATATTCTTGTTTCCAAACAGTATCAAAAGTACTTTAGTTTTAATAATATAGATATATTTATCAAGTTTGTTCATTCACACAATTTCTAAACAAAAATGTATTCATCTTAATTCAAAAATCAACTTCATATAGATAACTTGTTGCTTTTACCATAGATTCTTTTACTTAACTGATACCCGATCAAGTTACAAAAAAAAAAAAAAAAAAAAAACTAATACACTATCTAATCATAAGAAGAAACCAGGGGACCATTTTAACATATCGCATCCAGTATTTTTTTCCTATTTAATGGATTTACTATCAAATGAGCGTAAGAGGCTTCTTTTAATCACAAAAAGGTTCCTTTCAGTTAAGAAACCAAATGTATGAGCAAACCATTTCCCAAAAAAATAAGAAACCAGATGTGAATGTAAGACCATGTACATCAATGAACCCATACTTTTTATTATTGAAATTTTTCATTTTCTGTTTGATATTTTTTTTTAAGAAAAGAAAAGTCGGACCAGTCGTGGACTACCACGTGTCGTAGAACCCACAAAACAGTGATGAACCTAACAGAGACAAGTTCATCAGAAAGAGTTTTGGAGGGACATGTTCATGAAAGAGTGATTATTTAATTATTTTTTCTTCTTGGTAAAAATGTGAACTTTCCCAATAAGAGTCCATGCGATTAACGAGAATTCGACCAAAAAAACCTAGACTTTGTAAGAATTGCCAAAAGAAATACAGATTTTAAGGCTCATCAAAAAAACACCAAACTTTCATTGACTTTAATATTAATTAACAAATTTTTCGTTGACTTGTCAATTTAGCCCACCGTCAGAAAATTTAACAGAAAAATTTGACATCGTTAATTTGAAAACGACGTCGTTTCACTCATGATTTGAAAATAAAAATAAGTCACCACTAGGGTTCGAACTCGGGTTGGTTGGATCAAAGGATAAAATATTTATCCACTGGGCTAGTGGCACATTCAATATTTATTCTAACACATTTAAATTTATTTGGTACTGATTGAATAGAAAAAAAAATTCTGCAAAACTTAAAAAATCTTTAAAATTCCAAAAATTGAAAAATAAAGAAACTTTTTATAAAATTAGTTTTGAAATAAAAATTAAAAATAAAATTTTATTTTTTCTTTTAAAAAAAAAAAATCTTCCAAAAGTTTCCAATTTTTTTAAAAAAAAAAAATCCAAAATAAAAAGATATTTTTCATTTTTGGATTATAAAAAGAAAATTAAATTAAAACACTTAAAATAAATATTGTACCCATTATGAGTGCGATTTTAATTTTTAGGTGACAATTGTAAGGGCAATTGTCTTAAATAGACTATTTTCAAGTTTTTGTCACTAAAATAGATTGTAAGAAGAAAAGTGACCAAAATTTTTTATATAATAGGTGAAATGACTCTACTACCCTAGATATATGAATAATAATATATAAAAAACAATAAAAATCTATTTTTTTTAATTTGTTTTCAAATTTTCTTTTATAATCCCAAAAATGAAAAATATCTTTTTATTTTGATTTTTTTTAAAAAAAGAATTGGAAGATTTTTTTAAGAAAAAAGAAAATTTTATTTTAAATTTTTATTTCAAAATTAATTTTATAAAATGTTTCTGTATTTTTCATTTTTTATTTTTTTTTTTAAAATATTAAGTTTTTAGAGTATTTTTTCTATTTAGTCGGTACCAAATAAAATTAAATGTGTTTGTATAACCATTGAATGTACCATTAGTCCAGTGGTTAAATACCTTACCCTTTGACCCGACCAACTCGAGTTTGAATCCTAGGGGAGACTTATTTTTATTTTCAAATCATGAGTAAAATGACGCCGTTTCTTTAATTTGAAAACGACGCCGTTTCATTTAACGACGTCAAATTTTTCTGTTAAATTTCCTGACGGTGTGATAAATTGGCAAGTCAACGAAAAGTTTGTTAATTAATATTAAAGCTAATGAAAATTTGATATTTTTTTGGTGAACCTTAAAATCCGTGTTTCTTTTGGTAATTTTTAAAAAATCTAGGTTTTTTTGGGCCAAATTCTCTGCAATTAACATGTAGCTTTGTATGTTTCATCAACGATTTAATCTTTTACTTGATAAACTAATCACGATAAAAAAACTAATCACAATCATTTTAAAACGCAACCTAATTATGGGATGAAATTATACTACGCACGGGCCCTCGAGGTCGACCAATCTAAAGTAAGTTGCATTCCATTGTACTGGCTACGTCGACTAAAAAACAAAAAAAAGTATGTGAGAATTAAGTTTTTACATCGAGAGGTTATATAAAAGGATTTGACTCAGTTTAATTAAAATAAATTAATTTTCGTACATGAAAATTAGCATGATATCAGAGTTTAACCAAACTGATATAGATCTATTTCTATTGAATAAGGGAGATCAATCTTAACCGGCCCTGGCTCAAATTTATCTAGTTGGTTTAACCTGAAACAAATTGTAGATTAAAAAATGTTGTCGAGATTAATGATTATCTCGAGGAAAAGGCCGTGGATATAAGTTCATATCAAAAATTTCATAAGGATGGGAATAATGTATGAGAAATTTAGATCAACCTTTTATGATTGGAAGAGTTAGCACAACTAGAATAAATAAAAAATGGAGAAATTGAGTGAAATAAAAAATAAATAAAAAAATTAAACGTCCAGAGTAAAAGTTTTACTCTCAAGAAAAGTGAAGAGAAACTTTATTCTAAAAGTTATAATAGTACAAAAAAAAATTACTCTAAACAAATGTAACTATTTTCATCTTGATTTGGCCCATATCAGCGTAATTTTGGTAAAATTTGTTTTTATTCTAAAAATATTATTCCAAAATTGACTTTAAGTTAGTTGATTTTAGGTTGGAATTATGATAAATTTAACGAAATATTTTTGTTTTGACTTTTTATATGTTGAAAGTTAGACGTATTTGTCTGATTACTTTTACTTTTCCACAGGCTAGTCACAATCGACATAAACACTATAAATCATAAGACAGAATCGCATATATATGCAGGAGAGTCGGGACCATCTAAATCAACCTCATACCTTTCAAGTTCCAACTATATATATTATAAAGGCACAAAATAGTATTGAAAAGGGTAAATGATAATAACGTACGGTCCCTGTTGCAGTCAAAACATAACGAAATATACTAATATGGAATATGAATATCTAACGTAAACCAAACCAAATTTAGAATATCTAACGTACAACGAAACTTAGAATAATGTCAGTGTCGGTTCTTGCCATGTGCAGAAGGTGCTTTTGCACAATGAAACTTAGAACAATAAAACTGTTATACTTTCGTAATAATCTTACAAACGTAAATTCACAATTTTACTACAAAAGAAAAAAACAGATTCATTGCAACAAATTATTGATATATAAAGAAATACATATCTCGAAGAAATTGAGAACAACTCATAATTATAAGGGAAACCCTAAATAACTAATGATGTTGTGGGTCAGATCCTCCAGGGCTTAAACGTTCTGGAGATTTTCCTTGGCTACCGTTGCCACCCGTAGCTTCACCATCCGCCACAGTCTGGCTCGTAGCCTTGATAGAAGGGCTTATATCTCTCACCTTCAACCCGGCCGGAGTCTGCTCAAGAGGACGGCTTCCGGTGGCGACTGAGGCTATCAAAAGAATCAGCAAGAAGCATAACGAGAAACTTAACTTAGCCATTACAATTACAATATACTGGAACTATTTCTATATATATAGAAAGGTAATAGAAAGGGAGAGAGAGAAGGAGATTGCAACTCTTAGTAGTTAACGTGGTGTGTATGAGTGTATATGAGGAAAGAAGAGATCTCATGAGTGTTTCTATTTATAGAGATTTATTTGAAGAGTTTCTAGTAGTGGTAGTGGAGATGGCTTTAGCTAGCTTAGAGCTTGAGTGCTTATGGCAAGTGCAAGCGTGAGTTGTCACCTACGACAGGTTTTCTCGTTTGCTCTTCGTTTTTTTCTTCGGGATTACAAAAAACATCAATAACAATAGTCATATTTTATCCGTTTCCAGCTTAGCAAGTGACTCTTGCGACTTGCAAAATGCAAATTGGTGCTTTGAATAGTATTTAAAATTGCTAAAGATCGTCGCATTACGGTATAGTACACATTTTTAATACATCGACATCTTAATATATAGTTGTTGTGCTAGGGCCTAAGATTGGCCAAGCCCTTTATAGACTCATGTGCGATCCATTTTTATACACTTGATGATTTGTTAGGTGGCCTTGTCTCTGGGATGGATTTTATACCAAAACAACTATGTGAATATATCGTTATGGTTAATATGCATTCAGTCATATCAGTCATGCATGCGATCATCCAGTTTAAACACTCAATGATTTGTTAGGCCACCACGTATAACCTTTTATTTACTTCGCGATCAAAAGCAAATAAAACTAAGCTATTAATTGATTAGATGTGGATTACTCAAAATCCGAAGCTTGAGGATAAACTTTTATCCATTTATACAATCGTTTTCCGTAATTACATCATAATGTTGAGAAAGAGATGAATCTTTTAACATTGATGATTGATTATGAAAAAGAAAGATAACGGACGACGGCTTTGAGTGCTAACTATTTATAAACAATTTTATATGTCGCTAACGCACAAATCTTTAATACCAAAACTTACACCATCTCTGACCTGACCGTCCCTATCCATCCAATCATGGTATATATAATATATGCATGCGCACAAACTAATATATATATTAATATATATATATATATGTGTGTGTGTGTGTGTGTTTCTGAGAGAGAGAAAGAGTTAATAATACGAGGTAACGATAATGGAAGAGGAGAGTGATTCCTGAAATCCAATAAGATAGAAAAGAAAAGGAGTAGAATCTGAAAATGAAGTCAAAGGCTAATGGCGCTTATGAGTTTGTAGGGCTGGCAAAATATTTGTACAATTTGATTCGGTAAGATATCTGTTTTTGTTCAGACAGAAAAATCTTAATATTTGTAACTCTACAAATCAAATTAAATAATAATATTTTTACGAATATATGTTCGATCTGATCTGCTATATGAAAATATAATCATATATGTATTTATCTATTATAATTATTATATTTACGAAGTTGTACAATATTTTTATCTATTAAATTGATAATTTTAGTTATTAGAATTTTAAAAGATAAATGATTTTTGTAATACAATATTAATATTTTATATTATATATTTTGAATGTTTATCTTTTTAGAAAAAATGTATGAATTGAAACAAATACCCGGTAAAAAACAATTTTTTTAAACCTATTTAGACATCCTATATACAAATAGCCACGCATTAAATTAAAGAGTATAATTGATTATTCAAACGAAATAAATCGGGTCAAAATACTTCGAAAAACTTGGATTTTTGTTTTGTGCCTACTCCGAGTTTTAGTTTGTATTGGTTTTAGATTGTTGAGAAGGAGGTTCTCGATATATTTATATTCCCCCATTTGATTCATCGGGAGATTTATTTCATTACAAGACTGATATTCAAAAAAAAATAACCAAAAAAAAACAGAAAATCCAAAAAAGGTTGTATAATGTTTTCACAGAAGGTGGCATAGTGTAGTTTACGATCCACCAACTGAGGCGATGCAGTGATCTATAGTTATAAAATAAGTTTCTGACTGATAGCGCTCGCCTTTGATTGTAATTACGTTTTAAAAAACTGGAGAATTATCCTTCTCCAAATACAGATTTCATCAAAAATGTGTCAGCAAACTGTTTGACCAGAATACTATGCAACACATCAGTAAATCACTAGAGCATTGTAGTGACATATGTGATGTAACAGATGACATATACTTGTTCTTTGACAAAATCAGAAGAAAAAAAAGAGTACATCTTTTATTTGTCAACAAAAGAGTACATCTTTTGTCACGTAAAAAAATATTTTCTCAGATAGAACGCTTTTCAAAAGCATCTTTAACAATTTAAATACCTAAAGAAGTTCTCAGTTCATTTAATAGTAGTATTTTGTTATTTGTTTAATTTTATGATTTATATTTATCAAGCAAAAAGAGATAAATCACTCAAATTCAAACATGTATCACAAATTTTTATATACCGGTTCGCCAAAGCACTATATTGGAACTGATGCTTAACTGGTCATGTACTTTTTGTATATTTTTATTAATTTGTTTAATTTATTCTTTGAATACTTGGTTAAAACTTAAAACTGATGATTGGAGGTGCTCTAAATTCTGTAATTATTCTCTAAAATCTATGAATCGACCTGCTACCTCGTTAAACCAGTCTGATAATCTTGAGAAAATTCATGTTGGCGCTTTTATATTAAGGGTTAAAACAAGCCCTGGCAAAAGGGCTATAAATAAATAACTGACTCTTGTGAAAAATAAAAAAAAACTATGGAATAATAACGTCGTTTCAAAAACAAATTTATTTATATATAAGTATATAACATATCTTCTATGAGTTTATCTACTGAAAACGTTTATGGCAGAGTTACCACTTATCAGAAAAACAATTTTGTTTAACCTCTCAGTTAGGTTGAAATTGCAGTCACCAACTTTTTTCTAACTGGATATTATTACTAGGAGAAAAAAACAGATTACAAGTTACAGGTATATAGTCCCAGCTAAGTTAGGAACATAATTATACTGAAAATAATTCAAGAATCATAACTACTGCCAAACTCATGGTAATATTATTAATAATGCATGAATGCTATTGTCTAGCAGGGTATTGATACATACCCTTAATTAAATGAAAAAAGTGATACAATGATCAAAAGGAAAATAGGCCAAATTTTTCTTGATGATAGAAAGCAATTCAAAAAAAAATCATCTGAAGCTTTTACAAGAGAATGTATAAGAAGAAATAGCAGTCTTGAGACCAGCGCTAGATCTTCTTTTCATACATTTGGGATCTACTGATAGAGTCGGCGATGAGGGCAAGTGTCGAACCAGAAACGAAGATGACAAGAATGATGGTGAGACAAATAGATTGGTGATGTCTTTAAGAGGCTGTCTTCTAGATCTTTTTCTTCTGATTTGGGTTTTGTCTTTATCAATGGATGTAGAAGAATCCAGAGGCTTGATAGAAATATTGGTCATCTTTGAGGGTGAGACATTCTCTTTGTGGTCGTTTTGAGGTTCGAAACAGAGAGCCGCCATTAACGTAGAACTGGAGAGAGAGATGGAATTGACAATAGGAGGAACTGAAGGTATATGTGTGAAGTGTGTGAATATGATGGACTTTGAACTAGATTTGGAAGTGCTTGGATCTGAGATTCATTTTTCTGGAGGGAAATGAAGTATTTATTTTGGTTCTAAAATTTTCTGACACTCCTATGTGTTATGGAGGGAACTCCAAACTTCTTGAGTCAAATCAAAACTAATTAGATTCTCTGTTACTATTTTGGTTTTGTTTTACTAAAAGAAGTTTTGACTTTTGGCTTGAAAGAGATCTCAAATCATTTCATTATTCCTCTGCACTATGGAGCTTGGTTTTTCCGCGCAATAAAATTTAGAATGTGCGCCAAGAAGAGGAGGGAACCATAAAGTTCAAAAGATAAAAGAAATCAGTTTACTACCCCCTCCGTTCCATAATATAGAATGTTTTGGAGATGTTTTGGTGTTTCAAAATATAAGATGTTTTGATATTTTTAAAGTACTTTAACTTTATTGGGAGTTGATTAACCAATGGTAGTATATTACTTTATTTGTGATTGATTATTTTATATTTAATTTAGATTATTTAATAATATTATTTTCCAGAAAGTAAGTTTTCTTAATTCTTGTGCATTCAAACCAAAAATCTTATATTATAGAACAGAGGGGAGTATTGTGCTACCTTCGGCCCTATATTTGTAATAAACGCATGCACACCACTCAGGCTTGGGCCCTAGATACAAACAGAAGATAAGTGTGTATATATGTATATCTGTGTGTAATACATTCAAACAGTAACCAATTCACTTTTTTTTTTTGAACTTTAACAGTAACCAATTCACTTTAAAGTTTAAAATGATATTCCGTTTATCAAACCAAACAAATTTTTGTTTTGTTAGTGGTTAGTCATCATCTGGCTAAAAATACTGGTTTAAAATGATATTCCGTTTATCAAACCAAACAAATTTTTGTTTTGTTAGTGGTTAGTCATCATTCGGCTAAAAATACTGGCATTGGGTAGATTTGGTAAGATAGATTAGAAGCAGTTGTTGGAATCTCGCCAAAAAATTGAAAAATTTACAAGTAACGTTCTTTGTTAATTCTTTAAACATTAACGGTTATAGTAGAGCTTTGTAATGTACTGATGGCATAACGGCGCCATCAATGCTTTATATAGTGGCGAGGGCATCAACACGACAGCATCTGTGATGCATTTAGGCATAATATAGCAGTCATAGTCTCAGTCGAACTGGACTTATTATGTTTGTCGCTCCTCTTTGTTCTTTTTGAACTAGGAGTGTATGTCGGCCTATAATATCATTTATATCAATCTTAGCCTCTCTGAACCTAAAAGTAGTACTTGGGTACATGAATGCTAATGGCAGGGTATTGATAAAGACTTGTATTTTTCTTCAAGTAATTACAAGTTTACAACCCAATCTTTAGAGGATTAAAAACCAATTCAAAAAAGAAGAAGAAAATCATCTGAAATGTCTACAAGAGTAGGTAGAAGAAGAAGCAGCCTTGAGAGCAGCACCATATTTTCTCTTCATGCATTTGGGAACAACTGATAGAGATGGCGAAGAGGGCATATGAAGATTCAGAAACGAAGAGGACAATGGTGATGATGAGACAAAAAGATTAGTAATGTCTTGAAGAGGCTGTCTTGTATACCTTTTTCTTCTTAATTTGATTTTCGTTTTGTCTTTATCTTGAGGCTTGACAGAAACGGTGGCCATCTCTGAAGGGGAGATATTCTCTTTGTTGTCTTTTTCAGATATTAAATTCAGAGCTGCCATTGATGTAAAACTCGACAGAGAAAGAGGAGAAGATAAGAGAAAAGAGAGGGAGATGGAGTGAGTAAATGAGGAAGGAACTGATGAAGTGAAGTGTGTAAATTTCAGTGTAAATAGGATAGGAGTGAAAGTGATGGATCTGAGATTTGTTTTCGAATTTTGTGGAGGGATTATTTTTGTCTTGAGAATGGTTATAAAAATTTCTGACGCTCTGTGTAAAACTGTAATGGAGGGATCGTGGTGAAATTTTTTAGAAGATTCTCTATTTCTATTTCGGGTCGAAAATTATATTTTTTTATATTTTACAATGAGAAGTGTTGATCTCAAATCATTTCGTTATTACCTTAGTGTGTGTTTTACGCGCCTATTTGGTTTTAAAATGTGCGCCAAGAAGAATGAGGCAGCAGGTACTTGTCTGTAATAGAAAATTCATTTTTAATTTGGCCCAATTTGGTTAGGGTCATTTCATTTGGAAATGACCCTAGCCAAATATTCAACTCTAACAATCATCAACTCGGTGTGTGAATGTGATAACTGATGATGCTACCTTCACGTATTTTGAAAGACGAATCAAATAACAAAACACATATTACATGTTTCTAAATTCATCTGCATCAAATGTTCTTTAGTGGTGATTGTTTATTGTGTTATGTTCCAACATCCACCTATTGTTTTCCTTTGTTTGATCAGCAAATGAAAAGATGATCGAGTACCTGGGACTAATGTAACGTCAACGTTCCTGGACTTTTGACCATAAGGTGTTGGTGAAAGTGAGTGCACTGAACCAATAAGCAAGTCAAGAAATGATTAACCGGACTTTTACTCGAGCCTCTTTAGATAATATCTCAGGATATAGTTTCAGAAAAGAAAAGATAGACTCTTACCTCGTAAAGCAACAGGTGTTCGAGTGTTCATCATGTCTCCCCTAAACTCAACTTAGCTGCGAAACTCTGGACCATAAGAATGTTTCTGACTATTAAGGGAAAACACACACACAAAAGACATAATCTAACAATGCCATTAAAATAAAATAAGAACTAATAAAAGGATATTTTGTCTTCATGTAAAGGATGGTTGAGCATCAGTAGCTTATTGTTGTTTACTACAGCACGGACAAGCAACTCTTTGGCTTCCTCATGTTTTTTCTTTAGGATGTTGCAGATCTGCATATAGAACAAAAAAATAAGCATCACTATATAATTTAGTTATACCGAGAGAGGCTATGTTTATATTTATAGGAACGTACGTTGTCTAGTTCTTTTGTATATGATTCAGCTTTCTCAATGTTCTCATCATACTCCGTGATTGGGATTTCCAGATTTGCCATGTTCATGAGCTGGGGCTGAGATTTTGCCCGGGGGCTTTGCTTGACAAGCTGCTTGGTTGTATTATTATCTAGTCTACTCGCTTGGTTTGACACCTGAAAAAATCAGTTGTGTTATAAATGTTCTAACACAGAAGGTTGTCCTTATTATGATAGCTAAAGATTAGTTGCTATATCAAACCTTTACTTGCCCAACTGTGTGTGTTAGCGCCTCAACGTTCCTGTGCAATCTCAGCCGTAACGTATATAAGAATTTAAAACTAATGAAGCAGACGTATATGGTTTAGATAACCAAAACTAGAAACCTGTTTTCTCTTGGAGACATGGAAAAGCGTTTAAGTTGTGGCATCAATGATCTATCAACATCCTGTGGAAACACAAAACGCTTCTTCAAGCTAACAAAAGATGTGCATGAAATAAGAATATAAGAAAATATGAGTTGAAGTATAAACCTCAACGAGAGCTTTTCGCTTTAAAGAAGGTGGGCAGTGCAGAGTTTGTGGTTTGTCTCTGGGAGCCAAATGATGAATCTCAGAGATCTTTTTAACTGATGCTTCGGTATTAATATCCTTGCTTATGGCGGAGCGAACTTCTGGTTGCACCGCAGAACTTGGTTGGTCTTTGTTTCCTCCAATGTTCTTATACTGCAGGACTTGTGTTTTGTCTCTGGGAGCCAAGTGATGTATCTCAGAGCTCTTTCTAATTGGTGCCTCGGTATTTCTCTCATAGCTTGTGGAAGGGTTAACTTGTGGTTGCACTGCAGAACTGGATTGGTCTTTGTTTGCTCCAATGGCCCTATTATATAGGAAAGATATTAGGGGATATATTATTGCGAGATTCCATACCAGAAACTGATGTATGTTTTTTTGTACCTTTGAGTTGCCGCACGCAGATCAGACATAATATTTCCAAGTTTCGGTCTCTCAAGAGATACGATTCTGGACCTCTGAAAAGATTCACCTCCAGAACTCAAATGCTTGTTCAGCTTCTGAGTCAAGCTAGAAGCATCGGGTTTTGAACTACTGCGAAATCAAAAAAACAAGGAAGCTTAATGCATAACATTCTGATAAAATCTCCTAAACAGTGAGGTAATAACCTGTTTAGTAAATAGAGAGCGTGGAAAATAAGCAAGTTATAATGAGTTTATCTGACCTTATATTTCCCTGTAAGTTGGACTTCTCGCTGGTTGTGTTTTTCGCTAGCAGCTTTAAGTGATCCTTCTGAATTATCTTTTCATGGGAACTGCTGGTAAAAATAATCGAAACTGTCACGTAAATTCTATACATGATCTTGGGAATGAAAGAGAGAAACATAATTCTATGACTGAACATAAAAGCCCATTACCTGTTAGCATTAACATTTGCTTCGGAATCCGTTTTGACAAGCTCAATTGGAGCTGTTCTAGAATTGGATCCAGGTAAAGCATCTTCAGTATCGTGTCTACATGTTGAAGAGGAAAGCAATAGTGTAAAATAGTTACACAAACACAGAAAAAAAAGAAGTACTACCTTTTATCAGTAGTAGGGTTTAAGTTCGACCCGATCTTTTCACGTGTAACTGGCCGAATCTCTGTTTGAGTTGGAGACTCAAGCACATGTGATTGTGGGTTTTCTATCTTCTTAAAAAACTTGGATCTGATATGTCCTGAGTCTTTGTGTTGCATGACCTTCAGATCACTGAGCCTGGACACGCTGCAGTTAGTCACAGAATAGAGCAGTTATATATTTATTCCAGTATCCAAGTTTTGCTAGAAAGTACGATAGACTTTCGGAGAAAAATAGTAGTTTTGGTTTCTCTAACCTGTCGGATGGAGACTGTGGTAGCTTCGAACTCGAATGTTGTACCTGGGCAGTTTGGCCTAGTTGAGTGCCTGATGGATTCCTTCCTGAGAGAGTTGTTTGAGAACGACCTGCATCTGGAACACATAATGTTCTTCTAGTGTGATCCTTTATTTCTGCCTGAGTGTCTGTATCCACCTCTTCTTGTTGATGTTTGATCTTGTCTAAACCTGACTGAGATGAGATGTTTGGTTCAGTCTTCTCATAACTTGGTTCTGTGGCGGAAATCATTTTGTTGTTGGCATTCTCTTCTGTATCTCTAGGAGAATCTTCTTTCGTGCCAGAACTGCAGATTTCATGGATTCCTGGACTGATTTCTCTGCTTGCTACAGTGTGTGCAGTCTCAGAAGAATGTAATGGCGAGGGTGCTGCTGTCTCATTTGAAAGACAAGGTTTATTATTTTCTTCAACCTTTGAATATGATTTCCTCAGTGGTGAAATGTTGGCAGGCTGAGGTTGTACACGCATTGTATGAACTCGTGAGGTTCTCATACGTTGAGGTGATTCCACCTCCTCAGAATTTTCCATGCTCTCTAGTGTAGCTTGCTTCGAGTGTGTGCTACTAATACTATCAGCTTGCTCCGAGTGTCTGCTACTACCATCAGCTTGCTTCGAGTGTGTACTGCTCCTACTATCTGTAGCCTTGGAATTTTGGTTCTCTTTTTCAGTTGAATCATTTGCCTTGACATCTGTATTTTCTCTGGACGCAGCTTGTCTAGTTGTTGGTAAGTCTGGACCAGAGTCCAAAGAGTCAGACTTATCAAATTCTTTTGTAGCAGCAAATTCTTCGAAATCCATGGACTTGGCCGTAGTCTCGTTTCCCTTCTTCACTGGGCTTGATTCAAGATTAAAGTCGCCAAACCTGCTTGCAGAAAAGCATACTGCTAAGTTACTTCAGATTGACATAGATAGGATTTTGAAAAGAAAACTAAGTTAAAGGTTTCATACGCATCAAAATCATAAGATAACGCAAACGGATTCTTTTTCTGTTTCAGATTTCCACTATCATCAGAACTTTGTTTCATTTTTGTGGTTTTCTTGGCCGGGCTTGAGAAATCAAAGTCTGACATGTCCATTTTGAATGATGATCCAAAATCTCCACCCAGGTCGAAACTCATATCCCTGAGAACGAGAGAAAGAAACAGAACTATATGAGACAGTAGGCCTTGTTATCAAGATACAGCATCATAGAGAAGTAACCCATAATAAAGGGGAAAAAAATCCATTATTGAGCCACATTAGCTTAGGCGTATACATGGTCTAAGAAGCATATGGTATATGTACACTCACATGTTGAAAGCATTCTTTTTCTTATCTTTATTTGCTGGTGAACCACATCCAAAATCCATTGGATCATCATCTGTCACTGACTTAAAGTTCCATGTATCCATTTCCATGTCTTTGTCTGCAGGTAACCCATGAAACTTTAGATAACATTGTGGACAACAACTTAAGACTTCAATCTATGTCAAAAAAGTCCACAGCTGGTGAAAAAGTTAAGGAATATAACAATGATGACGATAATGAAGATTGAAAGATAGCATGCATGGTCTTCTTGACGCAGAGCTCGTAACAACAGTTTATCAAAAAATCTAGTTGAGCGTTCCTTTTCTTAAATGGAACTTTTGCCGCAAGCAGCTTGAAGGCATTCAAATAGCAATCATACTTGTAACAAAAGAAAAAACTGGATTCAATAACGTTTAGATCAACCAGCTCTTAAACACATGAACCTTACCAAACATTAGATCTTTCTCCTTAGCCTCTGTAGAACTTTTTCCAGCAGGTGCAGACATGGCAAAATCCGTTCAGTACTACTCTTGACAATTTACTGCAAAGAAAACAAGCTACAATGATAATCATTCTAGCACTCACTTACGAAAACACTTAATCTGGTATCTTATGATCCGCACAAGGCAACCAATAACAAAAATCAAGTTACGCCACAAATCATAAGTTCCAATAACATTCTAATAACCTATAAGATTAGCTAGTAAGAGAAAGAGAGAGAGAGAGAGAGAGAGAGTATCTTACTGGGATACGTAGCAGATCAAAACGATGTGATTATCCGAGAAGCAATCTACACAAAGAAGAAAAAGTATCAGGAACTAAAACGATGAGATTCAACACTAATTAAGCACAAAATTCAGACGATTCGTAGATTGTAGAGGCATGGAGAAGCCAATCGAGGCCATTTTCAGGTATAATCGAGCATATCACACTAATCGACCATTCTAACTCCAATCTACTCATAATCGCTACATCCGATAGCTTAATGTACAGCGATAACGATCAACGATCGTCAATCGCTGAGCCTTAACAAATCGAAGTTAGAACGAACGCATTACGGTGAGATTCTACTCGAACGACGAGCAGCGAAAGTAAATTCTTACCGATTGAATCGTTCTGTAGTTGATTTTGTAGTAGACGCTAACTTTCAACGGCACCGGAGAGGCAATCGCCGACGGAGCTCAGACTCAGAGGGAAGATTTGAATATCGCTGTGCCTGCGAACGATTTTTTGGTTGTTGTTAATCGTATTTTGAAATTAAGAGGTAAATTTGAGTTCGTTAAGACTTGGGCCAAACATCTGGGCCTCTACAATATAAAAATATCACTCCTATTTTTTTCCCGCTGCTTCTCAATAATTTATTTAGTTATAACTTTATTTACTTTAAATTATTTTTTTCTATCAAAACTTTAAATTGATTTTATATTACCGAAACTATAGAATAAT